>OX451736.1:1684186585-1684651882 GCA_948472305.1 Vicia faba | reverse complement strand
ATTGTTTGCAATGTGGGGCATTGACATGATTGGAGAGATCAAGCCTACTGTTTCCATAAGACATCGCTTCATCCTTGTCGCCATCAATTACTTCACAAAGTGGGTTGAAGCAGCCTCGTTTGCCTCCGTTACTAAAAATATGGTCGCTCGGTTCATTAAGCATAACCTTATCTGTCGGTATGGCATCCCCGAAAAGATTATCACAGACAATGGTACCAATCACAATAACATTATGATCACAGAACTCTACACACAGTTCAAGATCAAGTACCATAACTCTTCTCTGTATCGACCAAAGATGAATGGCACAATGGAGGCCGCCAATAAGAGCATTAAGAATATTATACAGAAAATGATGGTGACATATAAATATTGGCATGAGATGTTACCATTCGCTCTTCATGGCTATCGCACTTCAGCTCGGACATCAACTGGGGCAACCCCATTCTCTCTGGTATATGGTATGGAGGTTGTCCTAACTGTCGAAGTTCATATTCCTTCTCTGAGAATTATGAAAGATGAAAATTTGACGAAGATGAATGGATTCATACTAGGTTGGACCAGTTGAATTTGATTGATGAGAAAAGAATGGCATCTGCTTGTCACGATCAGATATATCAGAAGCGTATGATCAAAGCTTTCAACAAGAAGATTAAGTATCAGGTATATCAAGTTGGTGACTTGGTAATAAAGCATATTATCCTGCCACAAGGTGATCCCAGGGGGCAAGTGGACTCCTACCTACGAAGGGCCATCTGTAATCAAGAATATATTTTTGGGCGGCGCTATGATACTTAGCACCATGAACGGTGAGGATCTCCCATACCCTGTGAACGCGGACATAGTCAAAAGATACTACGCATGAAAACGACCCGCTAGGTTGACTGGCCTAGGAAAAAATAAGAGCATCCTGACGAACCAAAAGGGTTCGGGAAAAAAATCAGGGATATATATATAAAATATTGTACACTCGGTAAGTCGAAAAACTGAAAAAGGCGGCTTGGACAAAAAAGGGTATCCCGATGAATTGAAAACCCGAAAGGGTGATCCAGGTAAAAGTTAGGAATTTAAAGCGTATGACTATATCCCGTTGGATTACTTACAACTAGATTTATTACCAACGTCAAGTTCAAATAGTGCATATCAATTCAATCAACTTCTTCCGACAGCGAGGGATGAGATGCTTGAAAACATAAAGGCAATACCAAAGTTGAAACCTGACGAGACCATTTACACATAGCTATATATTTTGTTTTCACCTTGTACTCTCTTCATTTTTCACGACGATATCCTCTTACTAGGATTTTTGTCTCTTTGTACAATAATCGCCTGTTATAGGCAAACTATCAATATAAACATGATTTCAAAATTCAAAATTTTGTTTTACCATTTCTATTTTGTTTGCAAAAACGTCCCATGACTAAATTGAATGAACATATGCATATTAATACGACTACTTTTAAAAAATACATGCATAAAAAATGAATAAGTATTTACTCAAGACTCTAAAAGATGGGATAATGTTCAAGTCATCCACAAATCTCCATAAGAACAACCTCCGTGAATAATCCCCACAGAGCAGTTCCCATAAGAATATCCTCCGCAGAGTCATCTTCACAAACTCAACACATTCTCCACAAGTCTAAAACACCCTAATCATACTCACTAACAGATTCCCCTAGCAGACAAAGGAGCATGATCTTTCCTCCGACAATATCGCCAACCTACGGAATCCCAACCCTTGTCAGAGAGTACGTCACAAGTACGGTTCACAAAAATTCTCTTCCCCAACTGAGCTTATTTCTCCAACACAGTAAAATTCCTCAGCATAGCATATTCCTCAACGTAGTGTTTCTCCAGCAGGGTCTATTTCCCCAACAGGGTTTATTTCCCAAACAAGATATAGTCTCCCCAGCTTGAGTCTATCACTTCGACTACTACAAATCACCGGTAAAACTTCTCTCTCTAGCAAAGGGTAGTCCAGATTGCCATCCTCAGAGAGTTGCTACAGAATCTAAAATCATACCATATATCAGTTAATCTTATACTACCCGGACGAGTCAGCATCTGTAATATGGTGGGAGAAATGACTTGGGTGTTTTGTGTTTTATCGCAATTGTTGCGGATAACAACAGTCGGCACCAACTTTTCTTTTATCCAATAAAGGAAAAGGGTGAAAAGAACATGAAAGACCTTTCGAGATATTTTCTTTAGTTTGGGGGGTAGGTTATGAAAAGGGCTAATACCTTCCCTTTGCATAACCAACCCCTGAACTTAGATTTTCTCCCCCTCTTTTGGGTTATTCGCTCTTTTCCCATTCCTTTGGAAACAATAAAGCGCAGTGGAGATTTTTATTTGATTTGTGTGAGTCAAGTCAATCCAATGGCTTAGTCTCAATATTTTTACCACTATAATTTCTCAGAGTTTTCAAAGCCAGGAGGTCGTTTGATGTACACTTCTTCTGAAATATAACCATTCAAAAATGCACTCTTATCATCCATCTGATAAAGGATGGTGTTATGATTTACAGAAAAAGAAACTAACAAACGAATAGCTTCTAACCTGGCGACTAGTACAAAGGTTTTTGTGTAGTCTATCCCTTCTAGTTGACTATAACCTTGTGTGACCAATCGTGCTTTGTTTCTGACAACTTCACCTTTCTCACTGAGTTTGTTTCTGAACACCCGTCTGGTTCCGATGACATGGACACCTTTGGGTTTCTGAATGAGATCCCAAACATCATTCTTTAAGAATTGGTTTGAGTTCTTCTTCCATATCCAGAATCCAATCTTTATCTATAATATCTTCCTCAACAGATGTAGGTTCTATTAAAAATATAAACTCAGAAGCACTACATCAGAAGGTTTGAGAGTTGATCTTGTTCTGACTAGAGCATATTTACTTCCAAGAATGAGATCTTCAGGATGGGAGGATGTGATTCTGTTCTTCCTTGGTTGAGGTTGATTATAAGGAATAGAAACAGTATTAGAAGTAGGAGATTCTGATTCTTTATCTTCTTGAATCTTCTCCTTTGGTTCAAAAAATGTTATCGTCACATCTGCAAGCTTTTCAAATAATTTTGACTTTTCATAGTCAAGCTTATCATTGAATCTGACATGGATTGATTCCTCCACGATTCGTGATTCTGTGTTATAGACTCTGAAAACTTTAAAGCATTCAGAATATCCTAACAGCAGACACTTTTGTGCTTTGGAATCAAACTTGCCTAGATTCTCTTTAGTATTCAACATATAACATATACATCCAAATGGATAGATATAAGAAATGTTAAGCTTTCTATTCTTCCACAATTCATAAGAAGACTTACTCAAAATATGTCTTATGGAGATTGTATTTTGAATATGACACGTTTTATTCACTGCTTCTGCCCAGAAGTGCTTAGCCATTTGAGTTTCTTGGATCACGGTGCGAGCCATTTCTTGCAGTGTTTTATTTTTCCTTTCTATAACCCTGTTTTTTATGGATTTATAGGATATGAGAAATCATGAACTATGCCATTTGAATAAAAAAAATTCAAAATCTTTGTTTTCAAATTCTCCACCATGATCGCTTCTAACTCTGACTATTTTGCAATCTTTTTCATTTTTCACTTGGGAGCAAAAAGAAGAAAATACAGAGTGTGACTCATCCTTGTGTTTCAAGAATTTTTCCCATGTCCATCTGCTATAATTATCAATGATGACAAGTCCATATTTTTTACCATTAACACTAGCATTTTTCATTGGTCCAAATAAGTCAATGTGAAGAAGTTCTAATGGCCTAGAAGTAGAAACAATATTTTTGGCTTTGAAAGAGGTTTTTGAAATTTTGCCTTTTTGACAAGCTTCACAAAGAGCATCTGAAGTATACTTCAGATTTGGAAAACCTCTGACTAATCCAAGTTTATTTAGTTGAGAAGTTTTTCTCAAGCTAACATGACCCAGACGTCTGTGTCAGACCCATTATTCTTCTTGAGCAGACAGAAGAAATTTTACATTTTGATTTTTCAAACATGATAATATTATTTTATAAATATTGTTCTTCCTCTTTCCATTGAACAAAGTTGAGCCATCCTTCTGACTAACAGCTTTACATGACATTTGATTAAAAATGATGTCATAACCATTGTCACTAAGTTGACTAATTAACAATAGGTTATGCACCAAACCCTTGACTAAAGAACATTGTTAATAGAAGGAAGTTTACCATTACCAATAGTTCCAGAGCCAATGATTTTTCCCTTCTGTTTGCCTCCGATATCGACAACGCCTCCAAACTTAATTTCCAAATCTTGGAACATATGCCTTTCGCCCATCATGTGTCACGAGCATCCATTGTCCAAGTACCATGATTGGTGTTTCAGTGGCGCCATCGAGGGAATCTCTTGATCATCATCAGAGTATGACTCATAATCAAGTGTCAGTTCGTCTTCTGATGCTACTTCACTCGTGTTGGTCTTTTCCATGACTGCTATGTTGGCATGTTCCTCATCAGATTCTTCTTCCTCTGACTCTGAATCATCCCATGTTTCCATGATATCCTTCTTAGCTTTATATGCCTTCTTAGGTTTCTTATTCCTTTTGAGCTTAGGGCATTCATATTTGTAATGTCCAGGCTCCTTGCATTCAAAGCATGTGACTTCCTCTTCAAAAGCTTTCTTCTGACCAGAAGTGGACTCACCTCTTCCATATGTCCTTCGTTGACCTCTGAACTTTCTTTGTTTATGTTTCCATATTTGACTGATTCTTCTAGATATCAATGAAAGTTACTCATCATCTGAATCTTCTTCAAATTCTTATGATTCTTCCTTATCTTGATAAGCTTTGGTATTTCCAGACTTAGACCTTAGAGCCACAAACTTAACTGTTTTCTGGGGTTCATCTTGATCAAGCTCAATTTCATGACTTCTTCAAGAGCTAATCAGCTCCTCAAGAGAGGAGTTGTTCAGATCCTTTGATAATTTCAAGACAGTTACCATTTATCTCCATCTTTTAGGCATACTTCTAATAACCTTATTAATTTGATTTGTTGTAGAGTAACTTTTATTCAGAACTTTAAGTCCGGCACAAGAGTCTGAAATCTTGAAAACATCGTTTCCACAAATTCGTCATCTTCCATCTTGAAAGCCTTATATTTCTGGATTAAGGCAAGAGTCTTTGTTTCCTTTACTTGAGCATTGCCTTCATACGTCATCTGAAGAGAATCAAATATGCCTTTTGTTGTTTCTCTATCAGTAATATTTTCATATTCATTATATGAGATAACACTAAGCATAGTAGTTATTACTTTGTAATGATTCTTGTAAACTTTCTTCTGAGCATCTTTCATTTCACTTCTTGCAATCTTTTGACCTTTATTATCTACTGGGTGAGTGTAGCCATCAACTACCAAATCCCATATATCCAAGTCATATGCCAGAAAGTAACTTTCGATTTTATCCTTCCAATAGTCCGATTTCTCCACATCAAACATAGGAGGTTTTGAACTATAGTGATCTCTATGATAATCCCTATTATCAACAGTGGAAGTAGGTGTAGCCATTGGTTTTTCACACACACAAGAGCGATACTGAAAAATTTTAAATGTTGATAAAAATGCAAACTTTTTATCTCCTCAGAACTGGAGCTCTGATGCCAATTGAAGGTGTAAAAAAATACAAGAAATAAGGGGGGGTTGAATTGGGTTTTGAATCAAAAACTTTTCTTTAAAAATAATCCCCTTTAAATAAAATACATTTTCCCCACTCTTGATAATAACAATAATTAAGAACAGGAAGTAAAGAACAAGGTATGTTTATACTAGTTCATTTGAAAATTATCAAGCTAGTCTAGTCCACCCGCCAAGGTGATTTCTCCTTTCTCAACAAGGTCTTAATCTAATAATAAAACAGATTATTACAATGCACAAGCTACCCGCAAGTGACTAACAACAACTTCTAAGACACACTAGTCTTAGACTTCTTAATGATACAGACCTAACCGGCCCCTTAAGGAAAATCAAATCTCTAAGACACACTAGTCCTAAACTTCTCAAGAATACTGACCTAACTGGTCTCTTAAGGAAATCAAACAACCGTTTGAATACAAGTTTTGTTTACAAGAATCTTGCTTCTACACAAGTTGAATATGTAAACTATTTTTACGAACAATAGACTAAAAAGTATAAAAGATATGAACAACGCTTGTGCGTGGATAATCCGTGAATTAACAGCTTTCTCTCTTAGTCTTCATGCCTTTATATAACCAATAAAATAATATATCCATTGAGGGGTACTCTTGGGATTTCTAGAAACATTGGCGGCTTAAGCAGTAACGTGGGGGGACAAGATCATGCGACACGTTTGTCCTTTCATGGTAGTGGAATGAAACATTGCTTGTACCATGTACTATTTGTACCACGTTAATGTTATCTTCTTTCCTTCTGCACTCCAGAGGCTTCTGCGAGCATGAGCTTACAAGCGAGAACATAATAGAAGGTTATCAAAACTTCAAGTCTTCTGAGTCTTTAGAATTGCGTCTTCATAATCTTCATCACTTGGTCATGAGAACCTTTTCTAGAACCTTGGGTCTTCAAAACATCAAGTCTTCAGAGTCTTTAGAACTTATGGCTTCAGAGTCTTCAATACTTAGTCTTTAGAACCCTTTGTAGAAGCTTGGGTCACCAGAACTTCAAGTCTTCAGAATCTTCAGAACTTCGTCTATCAGAATCTTCAGCACTTGTTCTTGAGAACCCTTTGTCTTCAGAAACATGAGTCTTCATCATCTGGACTTCAGTAGAAACTTCTATCTTCAGATCTCTGACTGGTTTCTTTAGAATGCGTTGTCTTCAGAAACATGAGTCTTTAGCATCTGGGCTTCAGTAAAACTTCTGCCTTCAGATATTCTGTCTGGTTTCTTTAGAACATGTTGTCTCCAGAAACACGAGTCTTTAGAATCTAAACTTAAGTAGAACTTTTGTCTTCAGATCTTCTGACTGGTTTCTTTAGAACACATTGTCTTCAGAAACATGAGTGTTTAGGATATGGATTTAAGTAGAAACTTTTGTCTTCAGATCTTCTGACTGTTTTCTTTAGACTTCATATTAGAGCATACACTTTAAAGTCTTCTGGAGTGTCTTTCTACTGTTCATCAGAACTTATGTAGCGCATAAGTGGAACAAATGGGTTATTCTCTTTTTTCTTAAAGGGTTTAACTTTGTTAACAATGGGTTTTGTATCATAGTAAACTAGAAAGATTTTCTTAATTTGTTCTAAGCATTCAGCAGATAACATGGGACCCATATATCCTAGGGTTTTATCAGCGAGAGTAAATGGAATTATTACCTGAGAAGCATAAATTGCTTGTTGCTCAGCAGTAACAGATGGCGTTGGAACCATTTCTTGATTTCCAATGATGATAGGTTTGGAGATATGATGAATCGGCTTGAATGCAACATCATTCATGATTTTCACTTCTTTATTCTTCACATTTTTGTTAGATTTACTTCCTTTCTTGGATGGTGCCATGGTTAACAAGTTCAAATTTTTTATCGTTTAAAGGTTTTTTGAGAGAAGGAGGGTGAACATTTTAAAATCATAATATTAAGAAGATGGAAAAGTGTATTTGGGGAAGAAGAAGAATATTTATAGCTGAAACTGTTCAATTATTATTTTTTTAAATTAGAGTTAGCGGGACACGTGGTAGCTCATAACAAGTTAATATGAGAGATTGTTTATTGAAAAACCACATTAGGAACCTACTTCTATAGAAATGATGGAACTGCTAGCGCACGTCTTGAATAGACATTTTGAAAAAGTAAGTTATGATTATTCTGACGTCACAACATTTATTATCCATCATGAGGGTTGTATTTTCGTTGAAATATTCTCTTACAAAGAAATGTATGTTTCTCCAAGAAATTCGAAACTCACATTTTTAGGGGGAAATTTTGTTAACTGGAATTTTTAACTACATAAGTTTTAGTTAAATTAATACATTTTTGATGATTTGATTTGAAGGAAATAATAAAAGAGTCCACGAGAAGACTTTGATAAGTGAAGAGCTAAAACTGAAGCTTTAATTTTGCTAAGTGTCAGCAAAAGGTCCGTATACGTACCATAAAGATATCAAGTTTATTCGAAGTATCAATGAGCATGCTTCGACCGTCACGTTTTGGCGCTTCGAAGATAAGGAGTTTCAAATTCAAAAAGATTAATCTTATCCAAAGAGATGCATGGAAGCTTGGAGTTCAAAGATACATGCAATTGTTGAATGTGACATCATATTATTTAGAGATCGTTTGGTCGAAATTAATATAAATAGGGGTCTTAGTGTTGAGATTCAGTGTGTTCACATTTTTTGTACAAATACTCAAATCACTCAAAGTACCAGCGTTAAGAGAAAAGAGTTTGCAAGAATGTATGTATGATGCACCATTTTTTACATTTATAGTGATTCGATTTTATTTGAAGTTTTATACATTCCATTTAAATTCTAGTTGAAAGCCTTTTACATTTATGTCTTATCTTTAAAGTATTAGTTACTGTCTACGAAATAATATTTGAAATAACATTTATCTAAAATAATGAAGATGTTGTTGAAAATACTCTTTGTTATAAGAACAAAAGCATTAAATAAGAACACATATACTTAGGATCAATCTGATCGGTCCTGCATGTTATCATTTCTATAAAGATTTGAAAGATCAGCTGTTTTTACCAAATTTCATGGTAAACACTTCCGTTCATAAAAATCTCCTTCCCTCGAAACCCTTGTCTTCTCCAATCTTCTCCTTCGCTTGCCAAAAAGTCCTATAAACCAAATAAGGATTTTCACTACTAACTCAAACTGGGTCAGAAACATAAACCAGTCCCGTAAAATAACCCGAAAGAACTTAATTTCTAAAGTCTGCAACTTCAATGAATTTTTTGAGGATTCTATAGTTCAAATCAACTTTTGACTTTAACATGAAAGTTGTAGCTCTTTCTCCCAGCTTTCTAACAAATATCAGAACGCGTCGATCTGATTTTCGTAGCTCCAGTTATAATTTTTTAGTGAACACTACTAATGATAGAGGAATGATCAATCAACGCATTGGCTGACAAAGGTGGCCATGTTGGATGACACGGACAGTATCACCTGACACAGGCAGTATCACCTGACATGAGCGTCTGTGTTGGCTGACACTGGCAGTGTCAGCTGACACGGGCGGCCGTGTCAGACCTCTTGAAATGTGCTGGAAACTTTTCTGAATTCTGACGATTTTTCTTGATTTTCGCTCCCTTAATGACATAAGTTCGAATCACAGCTCTTACAAGAGCTTTAATTGATTTTTTTCTTGATTTTTAACACACAAATTGTAAATTTTTCTCTCGACATCATCACTTTCACTGCAAAAAAAAAACAAAATCAGCCAGGGGATAATCCCCTCGCAAATGGCAAAAACCCCTCATAAATGCAAAAATTGCGAGGGGACTGGTCCCCTAGCAAAACAGAGGGTCGCAAATTTATTTGCGAGGGACTTTCCACGTCGTAATTTTGCTTGGGGCTAATCCCCTCGCAAAATGCAATCAAAATTTTCAGACATTTGAGGCTAACCCCCTCGCAAAGTACAAGTGTTTTCCATTAGCTAGGGGTTAAGCCCCTGGCAAAATGTAAAAATAAAATTATAAAAATAAAATAAAAATATTAATAGAATAAAAATATATTAACATTAACAGAAAAAAATAATATTATAACTATAATTAATATAATTAAAACTATTTCATTATATTATTTTTCTAAAATATCAATAATGTTTTCATGATAATATATTTATTGCCTTACTATTTTTTAAAGTATTATAACTAAAAAAATCATTTTATATACTACTGTTTTTTATAAATGTTTTTAACTAGTTTCTAGTATACTTATCATTATAAATAAATAATTTTTAATCAACAAATATTTATGCAAACATCACTCATAATCATTATAATAAAAAATAATAACAAACATCACCTATTTAACAACACTCATTTACAACTATAATAAGAAACAACACTCATTTACAACTATATAAGTAGATTTAAGAAAAATTAAACAAAAAATATATACCTTTGATGAACACCCAATTTGGATTTAAATTCTTTGATTGTCTTCAATGATAAAAATATATCTAAAAACTTAAAACAAAAACTAAATTTAGAAAGAAAAAAACATAAATTAAATATTATATAAAATATAATTTAAAAGAACAATACCTTTAATAATTAATAAAAATGAGAGATGAATGTAGAAGAATGTGGGAATATGAGAGAAAGAAAGAGAGAAAAGAAAGAGAAGAAGAGACAATGAATCTGAGAAAATAACGATTTTTTTTAAATTGGACAATTAGTGAGGGGTAGCCCCTAGCAAAATGTTAGTTATATTTTGTGAGGAGGTAGTCCCTCGCAAAATGTAGAGCAGTAAAATTTTCAAAATTTAAAAATCCCTCTTATTTTATTTGCGAAGGGTAACCCATCCCCATTTAATTTTTTTTTCTTCGATTTTATCATTTGTGAGGGGATTTACCCCAAACAATGTCAAAATTTAGTGAGAAATTTATCACCTCACTAAATCTCCTAACTAATCAAGCCTTTTCTTGTATTGTTTTTTCTTAATGCATTTTCTACCGATGATAAGAACACTACTAAAAAAAACCTCTCGATATGCAATTGAAGGACAAAAAGAGAACCCCAAATGAATTTACGAAGAGACTAATTGCTCGACCTACTCAAGTTTTGTTTCTTGAAAGCAAATGATATCAAACTTTTTTTTAATTAAAATATTTCATTCTTTTCTCTTACAAGTTAATTATGGATTTAAAAGATACTAAAAGCAAGATGGAAAAGAAATTAACGGGTAAAAATAAGAAGAAAGAAATAATAATATTTTTTGACACCAAGATTTTAAATGTTAAAAATTGTATTAATTTTTAAAATGGTTAATGTGAAATATTCGTTTCTTTAGAATAATAATCAATATACCAACTATTTTTTTAATTGTAAAATAATTTTTATATAATCAATTAAAATTTATAATAATTAATTAAAGATTATAATAATCATATTTAAATTTTATTCTTGATAGTTATGTATTGTTTATGCATATTCTTTATTTATAAGCATTTACATAAATTAGTAATAAATTAACAAAAGAAGATTTTTTTGAATTTTGTGTCCCTTACTAATATAAGTGTCAATTTTTAAAATTAGAATAGGATCCTCAAATTCTTCTAGATAAGCTTAGTTATAATAGATCCAATAGCTCTTAAACATGATAAAAATTTGGTAAATAAATAAATTTTATATGAAAAATTATAAAAAATAATTGTGAGGTGATATTTATTTTGATTAATTATTCCATTTTTATTAGGGGGTCTATTTTTATCATTTGTTCTGGGCCTCTAAAAAATCAAGACTAGCCATAAATTTAGCTATTAAATTTACTTATAGGACTTATATGATAATTTATTTTGTGTATAAATAGACTAGTAGTAACTGTAATTTGTATTAATAAAAATAACCATAATCTTTCTTACATCTTTGTAGCCGTCATTTCAAAACAATAAATATATTTTTTCATTTTTTTTTCTTCATCACCCTGTGCACTAACACTTCATACAACTTAACAACGATTTTTACAATTTAACGACTGAATCTACTTAACAACTGAATTAATGACAATTTTAGCGATATTTTTAACAAGAGAGACCAAAAGTTAAATTCGTAATTCTAAAGAGACGATTCATTAACGAAATTTATATATATATAACTTAGAATCAAAGCTGTTTTTAAAAAGTATAACGAAAAAACTCTATTTATTTCTTCTTGTTTATTACTCAACAAACCCACCACACTACTCAACCCATAATCCCATAGTCACCGGTGCTTGGGAATAGAACTATCCACAAGCAGACATGTTATGGGGTCCAAAATCCATTGTCAATTCTATGGCTGGTAACCTGTGCACATCTCATGCTTGCCACTTGATAGACCCCAAAAAACAAAAATGCTTGCAACTTGCAATTAAATTAATAAACTTCAATTTCTTCTTTATTGCCGGTTCACAAATCTTTTTTCCCTCTATTTCTTGATAAACCCGTGCACTTGCAAGTTGCAAGACAACTTAACAACAAGATTAATCATAAGGTTAAAATAAGTAACTTAAATGTCAGACATTTACCATGTACTTACTTGACTCATAAGTTTAAGATTTATTTAGTATGGGTCTGTGTGAAAAATTAATTAAGATGATATCATGATATCTATTCTCTCAAGTTAATACGTGAACGTAACTAAATGTTATTTTCTTTGCGAGATAGATTAAGATAATTAATTTAAAATGGATGCTAATCTTATAAATGGGACCACAACAGCAGAACTGGCAGTTCCACAGTTATGATTTCTATGACATAACCCTTATTTTAACAAAAGGGTAAAAAATACAGTTACTTTCACGTTTCTATTCTATAATAATACAGTTGTGAAAGTCAAAGTTGCTTAGCTATATACTTTAAAAAGAGCTGCTATATTTATCATACGATTACTAAACTTTATTTTACAAGATTGATGACTAATCCTCTTAAAAAAAAGAAGGATTAGCTAATTCTAAAAATAAAGAAAAAAAGTTATATGAATATTTAGTGGATTTCCAATTCCTTAAAATTTTCACATTCTATAAACGATTCAAAATTTTTATAATTTAATGGTTAGTATTTGATCTTCCGGATCAGACTTGAACCGTCACGACTGGCTCCGAGCAGAAGTTGAACGAGATGGAGGGTATCTGCAAGGCACTCCGATGCTAAAGTGAGTGATAGTACGAGCAGGCAAAAAGTGTGTATATAGGTAAGAGAATGAATACCTGACCCTCTAGGAATAGAGAGTATTTATAGCCCCCAACGCGGGGCCAAGGTCCCTTCATTGGGCCGACCAGGACTGGCCCAATAAAGGAACTGTCAAGTTCTACGTGTGTAGTGGGGACCCGCACGTGGTCCCCCTCCTGGTGATGCTCTGCGAGAAGTACGGAGGGACGAGGACGCGGTCTTTCCGGAGTTCAGGTGATGGAGTAACGGTCATAGTCTGCCCTACGAGGAGGGTGCTCGAGCTGGGCTTGAGCTGGATTTCATGTGGTCGACGACGTCGTGTTCGCGGGCAGTGGCGGGCACGGCTGTAGCTCCTGGTCGACGCGCTAGCGGGCATCTTCGGGTGCGCGCCCCTTGTAGAGTTGCTTGGATTGGGCCTCCGTTCTTGCTCTTGGGCCAGGATGGGCCCAGTCCAGAACAGGAGCCCCCCAAGTCGTGGCTCCTGGAGCAGGAGTTATGACTTGATCTCAGTTCGTATTCGTCACGGGGCCTTACGCTCGGCCAGGATATTTGCTTCCCCGTGGCTGCTCGAGGAGTTTCTCTTGTGTTGCGTTCGTGAGATAATCCCTTTCGAGGCGTGCTCGGGGGACTCTTTACGGGTTGTGCTCATTGAGTATACGAGGCAACCCTTGGGAACTGTGACGCCACCCTAGTGAAAGTAGAGTCATCATTGCCTAGGGGAGTAGACGTCGAGGAGGGGAAGCTCGTGGTTCCCCCGGGGTGACGTTTCGTATTCCACGTCATCCCTATAAATAGGATCATTGGATCCCATAATCCGTTTTTCCTCTTCGCGCTTCTCCTCCTTCCTCTGCCTTTGCCGCCGCTGTTTTTCCAGAATTTCATAGGACCACCGTGCTTTTCACCGTCGATTTTCTTCCCTGCCGCCGTACATCCTTCCTAATTTCCAAGTAAGCGTTTTATCCCTCATGTTTTTCTCTGTGGTAGGTGATTTTTCCCGTTATTTGTATGTTAGAAAATCCGCGTCTGGGATTAGCCCCGGTACATTCGTATTCCTGCCCGGCATATTCATGTTTATGCCCGGTGAATGCATGTTTGTGCCCGGTAAACACATAGTTTAGGCATATGACTCGCGATGCTGCTCGGGATCTTCATAGTTTTGGGCGCCTAACTCATGATATTGCCCGGTAAACCCATAGTTCTAGGTTTAGGATTCATGATATTGCTCGTCATATCCATAGTTTAGGTCGACGTACTCGTGACTGGCCGGGATGTTGGCCCATTTAGGCAGTATGTAGGACGACTCGTCGTGGCACCTTGGCGTCGGGGAGGTGAAACCAGACTCTTGTTCGAATCCTCAACGTTTTAATCGTGTGTGGAGTATGACTCAGCTTGTTGTGCCCTTCTTCCCGTCAGTTATGGCGAGCGTATGGATTTGCTCCCAAATTGACCGGTTTCCTGTGCTTTGCAGGTAAAATGGCTGATGAACCGGGGTCCTCGGGGCGCAACGAGGTCGAAGATCAGAGTGTCGAGGAAAATGTAACTCTGATCGATACCATTGATGATCCTTTGATATAGTGGGTGGGCACCGAGCCCAGAGGGATTGCTTCTGCATATAGTCGGCGCAGTCGGAGCGCGTACACTATCATCGAGCACGGCGGTAGTCAGCCGGGCTTCTAGAAAAATTTTGTTGTCACCAGACTGTCTCTTAACGCGCGGATCTGCTCGGAGTTCTCCGAGTATGGGTTTCCCATGTATGAAATAGCGTTCAAGGACCTCGATCTCAAGCTCCCCTTTAGTTATTTTTAGGTCGGGGTATTCAGTCATCTGGAGTTGGCCCCCTTGCAGCTTCACCCCAACTCGATTGCCTTTCTTCGGGCGTTCGAGCTGACGTGTCACTTTTTAAGGATTGGGGCGACCATACCTCTATTCTTCAGAGTCTTTCATTTACAACTCCAGTCTCGGGGAGGTAGGCACAGTTGGGTTTCCCTGAAACAGTCGAAGAGGTTGTTCAGGATGTACATGGATTCTGTCCGGGGGTTCAAGGACAAATGGTATATCGTACGGCCGATCACCCAGACTGCTCTAGATTCTGTATATGAAGAAGAGACTGCAGTAACTGATGATCACGGGGAGCCTCTTATGGATGATGAAGGTCGCCCGGTGTTGGGGCGTGTAGCTAAGTTTCCCTTGCATTGGAGCTCGCGCCACTATGAGCATGGCACCGGGCATTACCATACGCCCGCGGGAGGGATAAGCACCGAAGACGATGAGGCCTACGGTACCCTCTGCAGATATGTCGACAGTTTCTTCCCTGCCCGATGGGCCAGAAGGGAGGGAAAGGACATTCTCGACGAGGATGGTTACCCGACCTTTGAGGCCCGTCCTATAGATACAAAGGCGCTTGTGGAGTGCCAGTCCTACGGGCAGGCCGCGAACCTGCTAGGTTACTTTTTGTCTTATAGTCTTGTTCTAATTTCTTCATTTGTTACTTGCTCGTAACTAACTCGGGTTTTCTTTTTTGTAGGTCATATGGCCGGACGAAAGGAGAGGCTTCTAAAGTTGACGCAGGATAAGAAAGTCAACAAAAGGATGGTGCGAGCTCCTCAGGTGACGAGGATGGGCCTGCCAACTAGTTTGGGTGATGCTTCTGGCGGGTTCCCGGACTCCCAAGATGTCGAGCAGCATATTGATCTGATACCGAGAAAGAGGAACCGGGTAGAGAGCTAGCCAAAAGTCGGCGAGGAGTCTGGCGCGGTGAGGTCCTTTGGCTTGCCCCCCTGTTTTAAAAAGGAGGGCTTCTTCGAGGGGTTTCCCTTGACTGTAAGCGCTGATGAAGCTGATATCATTAGGCGGCTAAGTAAAGAAAGTCGGAGAAAGCATTTGGCCGCCAACATGGTTGGGATGGTTAAGATGGTCGAGATGGCCGTTGTCCTGGCTAAGGAGGGGGCAGACTCTGATCGCGTCAAAGAGATGGAGCAGGAGAAAGATGCCCTTGCTGTGAGCTCTTGAAAGTTGAAGGCTGCGCTGGAGCGCTCTGAGGAGATGTTCTGTGAGCAAGCCGAGCTGTTGGCCGCGGAGAAGGAGAACTCGGGGCCGAGGAGAGGGACTACTTTCGACTGGATCGGGAACGCTTGGAAGCCGACAACGGGCGTCTCGCCAAAGAGTTCGAGGATCTGAAGGCCGCCATGCTTCTCGCCGAAGATGAGTCGGAGGAGACAGCCCCCTTGCGGAGTCGCTCGGAATTGGTCGCTCGTATTCAACTCCTCGAGACAGACTGTGTTGGCGCCTTGGCGGATGGCTTCGAGGCCGCGGTTAGCCAGCTCACTTTATTGAATCCTGGTCTGAATACCGAAGGGACGGGCTTCATGTCCCAGATCATCGACGGCCAGGTCGTGCCTTCGCCCGAGTCTCCTGTCGTCGATGCTGGTAGCCCCGGGGAAGTCTAGTCGTGAAATTCTGGTCGGGCCTGCGCGCCTATGTTAGAACAAAGTTTGAATCTACTACCCTAAGTTTAAGTTTTGATGATAACAAAATGAAAAGATATATTAATTATGTGATTCATGTAAGAACTATTTGCTACCTAAAATATTACCTTCTGTTTTGCAGAAACTCTGATAGGTATCAGCAAGAGTACACTCAATCAGCATCAGAATATTGGTTATTAACATCAGCATCAGAAGTTGCTATATCAGAATACCAGAATCAGAAGAACAACTCACGCGAATGCTGAAGCTTGATGAACAGAACTGCGCTCAACACTCTGATAAAGACAACAACAGTTCATCAGCACTTAAGTAGAGTCAGAATGAGCCCAAGCCAGAACACGCTTTAAGTAGCAACGGTACTGTGCATTCAAAGCGAATTATTACCAACGGCATCATTCCAGACAAGATCTTCTTAATAAGGAAAGTTTGTTATTGGCATTGAATCAAGATTATTGCTCCAACGTTCAACAAATTCAGTGCTATATAAACAAGACAATGAAGATTGAATTGGCTAATGCTCTACAACTATTTCCACGCCTAAAAGCTAATCATCATCTTCCTTCTCTCAGTTTTCTAAAAGCTCCATATTTCCTTACTCAATTATCTTTAGCAATCTAGTTTCAATAAGCTTAAGTTGTGTAATACCACAGTTGTGATAAACAGTTTTGTAGAAAACACACACACACCTATTTCTCTTCTTTGTAAGAAAGTGTTTCCTTGACAAACCGGGTTGTGGTTTGCATCAAGAAGGCTTTAGCAGTTGTTAAAGCAGATTGTAATATTCAGTTGAATATAGTGGATTAAGACCTCGTTGGAGAGAGGCGAAATCACCTTGACGGGTGGACTGGAGTAGTTTGAGATCAAACGAACCAAGATAAAAATATCGTGTTCATTGCATTGATTTTCAGTTTTACAATTCAACCCCCCCTTCTTGTGTTTTTCACTTCTTCAATTGGCATCAGAGCGCCTGGTTCTGAGCTAAAACACTTAACCGTGTCAGTACAAGATCCAGCGTCAGAAAAACACAATGGCAGGAAATTATTCTCACACCAGCAATGACAACCATGAGGACAGAGACAGATTCAGCGGCAAACCTCCAGTCTTTGATGGAGAAAATTTTGATTACTGGAAAGACAGAATTAAAAGCTTCTTTCTGGCACATGATGCTGATTTGTGGGACATGGTGACAGATGGATACACGCACCCTGTGAATGCAAGCGGTCAGAAGATTGATAGGAAAACAATGTCTGACCAACAAAAGTGTGACTTCAAGAATCACCACAAGGCCAAAACCATCCTTCTCAGCGCCATCTCGTATGCTGAATATGAAAAGATCTCCAACAGAGACACAACAAAGAACATGTTTGACTCACTCAGAATGACGCATGAGGGCAACGTTCAGGTCAAAGAAACTAAAGCTCTGGCGCTCATTCAGAAGTATGAGGCGTTCAAAATGGAAGAAAGTGAATCCATTGAAACAATGTTCTCAAGATTCCAGATTCTGGTAGCTGGTCTCAAGGTTCTGGACAAAGGTTACTCTACTGCTGATCACGTCAAGAAAATCATCAGAAGCTTACCCAAGCAGTGGAGGCCTTACAGCTCTGAAGCTAGCAAAAGATCTCAACAAAATTTCTCTGGAGGAACTTATCAGCTCCCTCAGAAGTCATGAGATAGAGCTAGAAGCTGATGAACCCCAGAAGCAAGGTAAGTCTTTAGCATTAAAATCTAACAAAAAAATCTGAGTCTAAAGTTTTGCAGGCAGTTGAAGAAACATCTGATGGATCCTCATCAGAAGAAGACGAACTCTCCCTCCTCTCCAGAAGAGTGAATCAACTGTGGAAGCAGAGACAAAGAAAGTTCAGGAATCCCAGAAGATCTGATCAGAACGAGTCTTCTTCCAGATACAGAAGGACAAATTCTTCCTCTGGATACAGAAGATCTGAAGGCTCCTCAGGAAGAAGAAATCCAAACACCAAGGACATCATCTGCTATGAGTGCAATGAGCAAGGACACTACAAGAGTGACTGCCCAAAGCTTCAGAGGGAAAAGCCCAAAAAGAAGTTTTGAAGAGAAAAGAAGAAAAGTCTCATGGCTACATGGGATGACTCTGACTCGTCTGAAGTTGACTCAGAATCAGATGATGAGAGAGAAAACATAGCTCTCATGGCTAACATTTCAGAAGATAGTGAAGCTTCTGAATCAGACTCAGAATCAGATACTGAAGAGGTATTTCCTAACTTTGCTGTTAATTTTACCAAGGATGAACTTGCTGAAAGCCTTAATGAAATTCTGGAAAGGTATCAGCAGATTAGAGTTAAATTCAGAGACCTGAAAAGGAATCTTGAATCTGACTCTAATAAGACTGAGAGTCTTAAATTGGAGAATTCTGAGCTGAGAATTAAAATTTCAAAATTAGAAAATACTTTACAAAACTCTCAGAAGGAACCAATTTCTGAAACTCCCAGCAACGCTGATGAGATCATCAAGGAGTATGATCACAGTTTCCAGAAGTTCCTTGCTAAAAGCATAGATAGAAGCAAAATGGCTTCAATGATCTATGGAGTTAGCAGAAACGGCAGGAAGGGAATAGGATACCAAGGTAAGGTTCCTACACCAAAGAATGTCATGGATTTAACCATTAAACACACACCTCTGAATTCACATTTTGTGTATGGTCACACACATGATATTAAATACACTAGCAGTAAGTACTCTGTGAAACCAAAATTCAACCAGAGTTTTGGTAAATCTAACAAATCAGGACCCAAGAAAATCTGGGTACCTAAGGATAAAATAATACATGTTGCAGATATCTTTAGCAGCAAGTCAGAAACACCAGTCATGGTACCTAGACTCTGGCTGCTCGCGACACATGACGGGAAGAAGGCATATGTTCCAAAGCCTGGAACTTAAGCCTGGAGGCCACGTTGGCTTTGGAGGCAATCAGAGGGGAAAGATCATTGGCTCTGGAACTGTAGGTAATGGAAATCTTCCCTCTATTAATAATGTTCTGCTAGTAGATGGATTAATGCATAATCTGTTATCCATAAGTCAATTAAGTGATAACGGTTATGATATAATCTTTAATCAAAAATCATGTAACGCTGTTAGTCAGAAAGATGGGACTATCCTGTTTAATGGAAAGAGGAAAAACAACATTTACAAAATCAAACTTTCTGAACTGAAAAGTCAGAATGTAAAGTGTCTTCTGTCTGTTAACAACGAGCAGTGGATCTGGCACAGAAGATTGGGGCATGTTAGTATGAGAAGAATATCTCAGATTAACAAACTCAATCTGGTCAGAGGACTTCCTAATTTGAAGTTCAATTCAGATGCTCTGTGTGAAGCATGTCAGAAAGGCAAGTTTGCAAAACCTTCTTTTAAATCTAAAAATGTTGTTTCTACCTCTAAGCCATTAGAACTTCTGCACATTGACTTATTTGGACCAGTTAAAACTGCTTCAGTCAGTGGCAAGAAGTATGGGTTAGTAATCGTATATGACTATAGCAGATGGACATGGGTAAAGTTCTTAAGACACAAGGACGAGTCACACTCTGTGTTTGTTACCTTCTGTAACCAAGTTCAGAATGAAAAGGATCTTAGAATCGTTAAAGTCAGAAGTGATCATGGTGGAGAGTTTGAAAACAAAGATTTTGAGTCATTCTTTAATGACAGAGGCATTCTGCATGATTTCTCTTGTCCTAGAACTCCCCAACAAAATGGAGTTGTAGAACGAAAGAACAGAACATTGCAAGAAATGGCCAGAACCATGATCAATGAGACAAACATTGCTAAGATCTTCTGGGCAGAGGCAATAAACACAGCGTGCTACATTCAGAATAGAATCTCAATAAGACCTATTCTGGAAAAGACTCCATATGAATTGTGGAAGAACAGAAAGCCCAACATTTCATATTTTCATCCTTTTAGATGTACCTGCTTTATGTTAAATACAAAGAATTATTTGAACAAGTTTGACTCTAAAGCACAGAAGTGTATTATGTTAGGATACTCTGAACGCTCAAGAGGGTACAGAGTATACAATACAGAAACACAGATTGTGGAAGAATCAATCAGTGTTTGTTTTGATGATAAGCTTGACTCTGAAAAGTCAAAGTAGAATGAAGTTTTTGCAGGTATGGAAATTGAATTTACAGGTTCTGAAGACAAGTCATCAGAAGCTCTCAACACAGACACTCCTTCAACGTCTGAAAGAAGCACTGCTAGCAATCCTACAATAGCTGCTGATCAACCTCAGAAGAGATTACCCAGAAGCAGCTTGGATCATCCAGAAGAAACTATCTTAGGAAGAAAGGAAGATCCAATCAGAACAAGAGCAAGCTTCAGAAACTATGAAGAAACCCTCATGGGACTTGTGTCTCTGATTGAACCTTCTTCTATTGATGAAGCACTTCTGGATAATGACTGGATTCTGGCAATGCAAGAAGAGCTGAATCAATTCACCAGAAATGACGTATGGGATCTTGTTCCCATACCAAAAGGATTCAACGTCATTGGAACAAGATGGGTGTTCAGAAACAAGCTAAATGAACAAGGTGAAGTCATCAGAAATAAAGCACGACTGGTTGCACAAGGTTATAGTCAGCAAGAGGGGATAGACTATACAGAAACCTTTGCTCCAGTCGCCAGGTTAGAATCTATCAGACTTTTAATTTCATTTGCTGTTAATAGAGGCATCACTCTGTATCAGATGGATGTCAAAAGTGCATTCTTAAATGGTTATATAGAAGAAGAGGTTTATGTGCACCAACCCCCTGGTTTTGAAAATAAAAAACATCCAGAACATGTTTTCAAACTAAAGAAGTCACTATATGGTCTGAAACAAGCTCCCAGAGCTTGGTATGAAAGACTAAGTAACTTTCTGTTAGAAAATGAATTCACTAGAGGGAAGGTGGACACTACCTTATTCTGTAAGTCAGTTAAGAATGACATCTTAGTCTGTCAAATTTATGTTGATGATATTATTTTTGGTTCTACTAAGCCTTCTCTTGGAAGAAAATTTTCTAAGTGTATGCAGGCAGAATTTGAGATGAGCCTCATGGGGGAACTGAAATTCTTTCTAGGAATTCAGATCAATCAAACTCCAGAGGGAACTTACATTCATCAGAGCAAATACATCAGAGATCTTCTGAAGAAATTTGACCTCTCAGAATGTAAGCCATCAAAGATTCCAATGCATCCCACGTGCATTCTGGAAAGAGAAGAGGTAAGCAAAAAGGTAGAACAGAAAGTCTACAGAGGTATGATTGGTTCTCTCCTTTATTTGACAACTTCAAGACCTGATATATTATTCAGTGTATGTATTTGTGCTAGATTCCAATCAGATCCTAGAGAATCTCACTTAACAGCTGTTAAGCGAATTTTCAAGTATCTGAAAGGTACTACTAATCTGGGTTTGTTTTATAGAAAATCCAGTGATTACAGTTTAGTAGGCTACTGCGATGCTGACTTTGCTGGAGACAGAGTAGAGCGTAAAAGTACTTCTGGAAGCTGCCAGTTTCTGGGAGACAATCTGATCTCTTGGTCCAGCAAAAGGAAATCCACAATTGCGCTATCAACAACAGAAGCTGAGTACATAGCAGCAGCAGGATGCAGCACACAAATGCTCTGGATGAAAAGCCAGCTTGAAGACTTCCAGATTTTTGAGAGTAACATCCCTATACTCTGTGACAATACTTCTGCTATTTGCTTAAGTAAGAATCCTATTTTACATTCTAGAGCTAAGCATATAGAAATAAAACATCATTTCATTAGGGACTACATTCAGAAGGGAATTTTGAATTTAAAATTTATAGATACAGACCATCAATGGGCTGATATCTTCACTAAACCCCTTTCTGAAGATAGGTTCAATTTCATTCTGAAACATCTCAGCATGAAAATCTGCCCAGAGTGAAAATGTTTTAATTCCATATATTTATCTTCAGAATGTATTTGTTTTACTGTGAACTTCTGATCAATCTCTTTTCAGAAAGATAGAACATGCAGATTGTATCAGATGCTAGTCTTAAAGATCTGAGCGTTTCAGCTCAAGAATAGACGTGTTGATCACTAAATCAAACAAGTGTCATCCAATCATCAGCAAATCTCTGAAGCAGAATGCGTGCACGCTTCTGAGAAAGCAAAACGCTGATTGGGTGCATTGAGACACATGTCTGGTAACCGTTTCAAGTATCTTTCTCAAATCCCCCAAAATCAGCAAGCATTAAATGAAAGTAATCATGTTTTTAAAACGTAATCATGATTTTATTTCTCTTTCTTGAAACCGTTTACTCTTTCAAAATATTCTGAAATCTATTTAAGAACGTTAATTTCTCACATTAATCTTTTACAGTTTCTCATTATCTCTCAAATATTTTCTGCATTTTCTCTGTGTTCATCTCTTTCAACCTTAAACCCATTTTCTCAGTTTTCTCAGAAAAACCCTAAGTGTGAACATGGCAACCTCCAGCAGTGCTTCTGCAGGTTCTCAGAAGAAAGCTTCCTCTGAACAATACCAAGTTCCATTCAGAACACTCCTTTCACCAGTGAAGAATCTAGAAGTGTTATCTGAACTGATTATTGATTTTGGCAGTCTGAAAGAGAATGGTTTTGACTTGACAGAAGAAATTAGGGCACAGAAATGGGAGAGATATTTCGACAGGTTGGTTGGACCAACATTCCCAATGTTAGTCAAGGAGTTCTGGATTCATGCAACTGCTTCAACGCACCAAGTCACCTCCTACATAATGGGAAAGAAGATTGTGATCACTGAGGATCACATAGCAAAGTTGATTGGTTACAGTGGCGGTGGCGTCCGCTGTATTGATATGGCTGAAAGATGCTTTGATGTGGGTGTCATAGCAGAAAGGATTTTCACCCATGGGGTGCCCAGCAGCAAAATCAGAGACCTCAAGGATCACCACAGAGTTTGGGCGAAGATCATTCTGGGGTGTTTTAATCATAGGAAGCCAACTAGTTCCCCTGATTACATAAATATAGATCAGCAGTTTCTGATCTACTTTATCAATCAGAAGGTAAAAATCAACTTGGCTCATCTTCTGTTTAATCACCTCAGAACAAGCGTGAAGGAAACCAGGGAAGAAGAAAGAAAAAAGAGGGATTGGATACCCTTTGGAAGGTTAATATCAGATATTCTAACTGAGAATAGGCTGATAGAGCACCTGATAGAAGCTCAAGAGTTAAGCACCATTGAACCAACTGTTGGCAAGCCTCTGAACGCGAAGAATCTGAAGAAAATGAAGTTAATAGAGAATATCAGAAAGGAACCCGGCGTTACTCCTATTGCTGACATCACCAGCAGAAGAGTCCCACTGAGTGACTTTCCTTTATTTTCTGAGATAGAATCTAAACCAGTGGTGGTTCTCAGATACCTAGACGCGTGCAAGGCTGGCGGTACAGATCCCAAGTTGAATATCAAAGATCTGCACCAACCTCAACCAGAAGTTACACTGAAGAAGACAAAGAAAAGGAAGGCCCCTTCAGAAGGAACATCCCAGCAGACACCCAAGAAAAGAGGTAATTTATCTGCTGCTTCTGTTTTAAATTCTTCTTCTATTCCAACATCAATTCCCACTCCAGCTTCTCATGCAATCCCCATCCCCATCCCAACAATAGATGAAACCGAACCAGAAGATGACCCTTCTGAGGCACTACAACTCAGAAGACCCCGCACCAAACATCCCAAACCAACAATTTCAACAACAGCAGCACTTGACAAAGTTCTGTCTGACATTGATCAACGTGCTTCTGATCACCTTCCCAATAATCCAAACACTGAACCAGATATTGCCACATCTCCTCAACCAGAACAACCTCTCTCACCCATTCCAGAAGAAACACATATTCCTGAACAACCAGAAATTCCTCCTCCTTCTCAACAACCAGCAATTCCTTCTCCCTCTCCTCAACCAGAAATTCATCCACCATCACCTCAACCATCACCTCCTCAACCTGAGTTTCATCATTCTGAAACTCCATCTCCTCCACCTTCTGAACCTCATTCACCTCAATCCTCTGAGCCACAACCTTTGGCAATACAGCTGCCATGTGGAACAACTGTAACAATGGCCCAGCTGCCATCCTCGCCTGAAACCACACCACCAAACACTCCCAAAACCCCAAACAGTCCAATCATTATCTCTGATTCTCCTACTCCATCTCCCAAACAAACAGCTCCCAAGAAAACCACAGAAGA
Organism: Vicia faba; assembly: GCA_948472305.1. NCBI lineage: Eukaryota > Viridiplantae > Streptophyta > Magnoliopsida > Fabales > Fabaceae > Vicia > Vicia faba. Next base: position 1,684,627,354 of record OX451736.1, on the reverse strand, counting down.
CCCCAGCAGGACCTTCATAGATTTAACAATCCTTGACCGTCTTGCTGATCTGAAAAATAAAATAGCCATTCCAAAACCAAAACAGCCAGATGTTGGCTCTGGCATTATGAATTTTGAAACAGGTTTGCAGCAGTGGATTGCTTCTCTGAAGAAAGTCTGTCCTGGAATGATTGATCCAGCTGCCTCTGACCAGCTCTGGACACGATTCCAAATTTGGGTACGTGCTGAAGCTCTAAAATTGCAAGACATCAATTATGAGCAAGCACAGCAGAACTTCAGCAAGCTTCTGAACGAAGTAGGAAGTCAGCTGCTGAAAGAAGACGTGCTCCTTCTGGATAGTGAGCCATGGTCTTAGAAGCGTCCAGCTTCAAGGGTGCAGCCAGAAGAAGATCAGACTATTCAAGCTGAAGCCAGTCAAGCTAAAGATGTTGCAGAAAGCTCTCAGAAGCTTCCTGCTTCTGATGTTTCTCAAGCTGCCTTGGACAGGCAGACTCTGGAAGAGCTAAAGCTGAATGATATCCGTCTGCAGCAAAGGATGGATGAAAATGATCAAAAGATGAAAGAAAGGATGGATGTGCAGGACAGCAAGATAGACACAGTAGTCAGCATGGTGCACAAGCAGACTGAGACTGCTGATCAGATTAAAGTAATGTTGGAGACTCTGTTCACACGCTTTCCTCCCCAACCTTAGATTTTCATTCATGTTATTTTCATGTTTTCTTTGCATATCTGTTGTACTATTTTGTCTGGCTCTGACTATTTTAATATGACAAGTTTTTCTGCTCTCATTGTTTTAGCACATCACCTACACTTTTTGATTGCTGACAAAAAGGGGGAGAACAAGAATGATATTTTCAATAACGGATTACTAAGACAGAAAATCTCAAACATTCTAACTTTGATATACTTGAATATGTTTTCTGTTTTTGCTTAAGTCTACAGGTACAAGAATGCTCTCTAACTCACTGAAGACTAAAGCTCTGATACTCTGATCTAAAGCAAAGCTCTGATAAAGCTCTGATATTCTGATCTGAAGCTCCCCTCTGATATTCTGATCTAAAGCTTCTGATAGTCAAAGCTCTGATATTCTGATGATCAAAGAAAGACAATAAAGATCTGATCCTGAAGAACTCTTGGAATTAAAAAGGGAAGTAATAAATTCAGGGGGAGTATCTCTCAACTCTGATATCTCTTTATCCCTTATCTTTGATAACTTCTTACTCTGATACATCTTATCATATAGTTATCTCTGATACTTTTTCACGTTATTTTCAATTAAAAATATCTAGTTTTTGTCATCATCAAAAAGGGGGAGATTGTTAGAACAAAGTTTGAATCTACTACCCTAAGTTTAAGTTTTGATGATAACAAAATGAAAAGATATATTAATTATGTGATTCATGTAAGAACTATTTGCTACCTAAAATATTACCTTCTGTTTTGCAGAAACTCTGATAGGTATCATCAAGAGTACACTCAATCAGCATCAGAATATTGGTTATTAACATCAGCATCAGAAGTTGCTATATCAGAATACCAGAATCAGAAGAACAACTCACGCGAATGTTGAAGCTTGATGAACAGAACTGCGCTCAACACTCTGATAAAGACAACAACAGTTCATCAGCACTTAAGCAGAGTCAGAATGAGCCCAAGCCAGAACACGCTTTAAGTAGCAACGGTACTGTGCATTCAAAGCGAATTATTACCAACGGCATCATTCCAGACAAGATCTGCTTAATAAGGAAAGTTTGTCATTGGCATTGAATCAAGATTATTGCTCCAACGTTCAACAAATTCAGTGCTATATAAACAAGACAATGAAGATTGAATTGGCTAATGCTCTACAACTATTTCCACGCCTAAAAGCTAATCATCATCTTCCTTCTCTCAGTTTGCTAAAAGCTCCATATTTCCTTACTCAATTATCTTTAGCAATCTAGTTTCAATAAGCTTAAGTTGTGTAATATCACAGTTGCGATAAACAGTTTTGTAGAAAACACACACACACCTATTTCTCTTCTTTGTAAGAAAGTGTTTCCTTGACAAACCGGGTTGTGGTTTGCATCAAGAAGGCTTTAGCAGTTGTTAAAGCAGATTGTAATATTCAGTTGAATATAGTGGATTAAGACCTCGTTGGAGAGAGGCGAAATCACCTTGACGGGTGGACTGGAGTAGTTTGAGATCAAACGAACCAGGATAAAAATATCGTGTTCATTGCATTGATTTTCAGTTTTACAATTCAACCCCCCTTCTTGTGTTTTTCACTTCTTCAGCCTATTTGTTGATAGTTGTTTTTTGGGGCCTGCGTGCCCATGCATATTTTTTGGGGCCTGCGTGCCCGTGACTGTAATTTCTGAACATCGTCGTCCTTCTTGGTCGGTTTATTTTTATTTGCTTTTTGCTTACGAGCTTCTGAATGAATGTTTGTTTCAACCTTTATTGCTTGCCCGTGTCTACGTTTCTATATTTTGTGATAAAATTTGTCTAAGTCATGTCCCCGAGTCTCGCATGTGCTTGGCTGTCACTTTATGGCGAAATTCGCCTAAGTGTTTTCCTCGGGGCATGCTTGTGCTCGGCTTGCCATTTTGTGGCTAAATTAGTCTAAGTTACGTCCTCGAGTCACGCTTGTGCTTGGTTGTTGCTTTGTGGCGAAATTCGCCTAAGTTACGACCTTGACTGGAGATTCTTTTCGACCCATTGGGTGGTCCGACGTACTTCGAGATGCGTCGGACGTGCGGAGTAAAGCCGCTTGCTCGGGCGTATGACCCAGATCGGGGTTCCTAGCCCGTGGCGTGAACTGCCCATCGCGAGCTGGGTGTTCTGCCATGCGGGTACTTCGACGGTGGAGCTCGATCGAGGTGTCCACGTCGGGCATTGTCGTTCGTGCTCATTTGGCTGAACGTCGTTATGTCATTTGGGCGTAGATTGGGCCCGTACCTTGGCCTTTCTACGTGGTTGGGACGTTTCTCTCTGTTGACTGGACATGGATGTCTCATGACGAGAGTCCTTGGTGTTTAAGGGTTTTTAACTATAGTACTGCTTTAGTTTAGCAGCGTTCCAGGGTCGTGGCAATGGTTCTTCGTCTAGTTGCTCGAGGTAGTATGCCCCGGTACATGTGGTACCGTGGACGCGATAAGGCCCTTCCCAGTTCGCGGCCAATTTCCCTTCGCGGGAGTCTTTATGGTTTCTTCGTAACACCAGGTTGCCGATTTCGAACTCGCATTTAATGACCTTATCATTGTGACGCAGGGCCACTCGTTGTTTTAGGGTGGCCTCGCGCAGGGCCGCCCCTGATCGAATTTCCTCGACTAAGTCGAGCTCGTCCCTGAGTGCCTCGTCGTTCATCTCTTCGTCGAGGGGAGTTTCTGTCCGCCTGGAGGGTTCCTTGATTTCTACTGGGATGACGGCCTCGGTGTCGTATATCAGTCGGAAAGGGGTCTCGCCCGTCGTCAAATGGGGCGTGGTGCAGTATGCCCACAAGACGCTGTGCAGCTCCTCGACCCAGCCTCTCTTAGATTTGCCGAGCCGTCGTTTGAGTCCTCGTAGGATGACTCTGTTAGTGGCCTCGGCTTGCCCGTTGGTTTGGGGGTGCTCGACCAAGGTGAAGTGTTGTTTTGTTCCCAGTTTGGTGACGAAGTCTTGGAATCCGTGGTCGGTGAATTGGGTGCCGTTGTCGGTGACCAGTGCTCTCGGGATCCCAAATCTGGTGAGGATGTTTCTTTTGTAGAAACGGAGGATGTTGTGTGAGGTGATCTTCGCGAGAGCCCCGGCCTCTATCCATTTCGTGAAGTAATTCACGGCCATAATGAGGAACTTGTTTTGGTAAGTTCCTTGCACGAAAGGACCGAGGATGTCCATCCCCCACCACTCAAACGGCCACGGGGATGACAGTATGCTCAGCTTGTGAGGGGGAGCGAGGTGCATGTCGCCGTGCCTCTGGCATTTGTCACACTTCTTAACGTGTTCCTTGGCGTCCTGTTGCATTGTCGGCCAGTAGAACCCCGCTCGAAGGGCTTTCCTCGCCAAGGACTTACCGCCCATGTGCTGGGCGTTAATCCCTTCGTGTATCTCCCGCAGCACCTCGGGGACTACGGATTCGTCGATGTATTTCAAGAGGGGAATGGAGAATCCCCTACGGTATAGTTTGTGCTCGAGCACCACGTAGGAGCATGCTCGTCGCTTCGTGATGGTTGCATCTGTCTGGTTCGAGGGGAGTTCTCCCTTCGTCAGAAAATTGTACACCGGGGTCATCCAAGACGAGGCATCTCCTATGGCGTGAACCTCGACTGGTGTCGAGGATCTTTCGATGCTCGGGTGTGACAGGGATTCTTGTATGGCGGATTTGTTTCCGCCCTTCTTTCTCGTGCTCGCGAGTTTTGACAATATGTCTGCCCTTGTGTTTCGCTCGCGCGGGACGTGCGATATTTCTGCTCGCTCAAACTTTGTCATGTTTTTTTTGACTAAGCTTAAGTATTCGACGAAGCTTTCATTTTTGGCTTGGTAACTCCCTTCGACTTGGGAGGCAACAATTATGAGTCCGTGAAGATTCGTATCTCGCGGGCTCCCAGGTCCTCGGCTAGCCTCAGTCCTGCGAGTAAGGCCTTGTACTCTGCTTGGTTATTCGACGTCGGGAAGGAGAGGGTTAACGAGTGTTCGATCACTACGCCTTCCTCATTTTCCAGGAGGGTCCCCATGCCACTTGCGGACGAGCTAGAGGCTCCGTCGACAAAGATGGTCCATTTGTGTTCCTTCCCGGTGGGCGGGTCGTGAGCAGTCATTTCCGTGATGAAGTCGGCCAGGGCTTGTGCTTTTAGAGCTTTCCTGTTCTCGTATTGAATGTCGAATTCAGAGAGCTCTAAGGACCATTTCAACATTCGGCCCGCCATGTCAGGTCGACCCAAGAGTTGCTTCACCGGTTGGTCGGTTCGCACGATGACCGTGTGGGCTAGAAAATAGTGTATGAGTCTCCTCGCCGCATTTACGAGGGCTAGAGCTACTTTTTATATTTGTTGGTACCTGCTCTCGGGTCCTTGTAGGGCCTTTCTCGTGAAGTAAACGGGTTTCTGCCCGTCGGTGGTTTCGCGGATGAGAACCGCGCTGACGGCTTCGTTTGAGACGGCCAAGTATAGGAATAATGGCTCCCCGTCGGCTGGTCGAGATAGCACGGGTGGTTGAGATAGACTTTGCTTTAGGTGGCGCAGTGTTCGTTCACATTCCTCGGTCCATTCAAAGGCTGCTTCTTTGCGAAGGAGTCTGAAGAAGGGGAGGGCGTGCTGAGCGGACCTTGCAACGAAGCGGGACAATGACGTGAGCATGCCGTTCATGACTTGTATTGATTTCTTCGACGTCGGGGTCGGGAGGTCGGAGAACGCTCGGCACTTCTCGGGGTTCGCTTCAATTCCTCGTTCCGTCAAGTAGAATCCGAGGAATTTCCCCGCCTTGACTCCGAACGTGCATTTTTCGGGGTTGAATCTCATCTTACATTGTCTTGCTTGGGCGAAGACTGCTTTGAGGTGTGCTGCATGGTCGGTGTCTGCTCGGGATTTGACGATCATATCGTCCATGTAGACCTCGAGCATATCTCCAATCTGCTTGTGGAACACCCTGTTCATCATACGTTGGTAAGTTGCCCCGACGTTTTTTAGTCCAAAGGGAATTACGTTGTAGTAATAATTGCCCGAGCTGGTCATGAAAGTCGTGCAATGTTTGTCGCCCATGGCCATTGGGATTTGGTTATAGCCCGAGTAGGCATCCATGAACGACAATGTTTTGTAGCCGGTCGAGTTGTCGACCAGCATATCTATGTTTGGTAAAGGGAAAGCATCTTTCGGGAAAGCCCGGTTGAGATCGGTATAGTCAACATACATCCTCCATTTTCCATTATTCTTTTTAACTAGTACAATGTTTGACAGCCAGGTTGAATACCGGGCTTCAGAAATAAAATTAGCCTCTAGGAGGTCTTTTACAGCTTTTTCAGCAGCCTCCGTTTTCTCCGGAGACTGCCTACGCCTACGTTGTACTACGGCCTTAGCGGCAGGATCTATGGCGAGATGGTGACAGGCGACCTCAGGGTCGAGTCCGGGCATCTCCGCGGCGCTCCAGGCGAACAGGTCAGCATTCTCGCGCAAGTAGGCTTTGATCTGTTTCCTCGCCAGGCCGGGGAGGTCGATGCCAATCTTCACTCCCTTGCTCGGGTCTGCACCGAGGGGGACGAGCTTAAAGTCCCCGTCTGGGATTGGTCGAAGGTGGATTTGCTCGCCGCTGGGAGGTTCGTCCTGGTCGAAACGAGAATCCAGAGCTATGGTGTCGACCTTTGGTGGAGCTCTCTGGTCTTCCTCCTTTGCGGGCTCTGGCTTGTCGGGTTCCTGTCGTGTCGTCGCCGGTCTTTTGGCGGGCCTCATCCCGATGTCGACAATGTCGCGTCCTTTAGATGCAGCGTTGAAACACCTCCGAGCAGCGGCTAGGTCTCTCTGGATGGTAGCTACCCGTGCCCTCTTGGTGTAGAACTTCATCTTCAGGTGGAAGGTGAAGGGTATCGCTGTCAGTTCTGCCAGTGTCGGTCTCCCCAGGATGCAGTTGTAGAGGGACGGGCAGTCGATGACGAGGAAGCGTACTTTAACCTGCCTTGTCGTCGTGCCTTCTCCGAAGGTAACCATGAGCTTGACATATCCCCAAGGCTTGGAGGTCGAGCCGTTGAAGCCCTGTAAGTCCGACCCTACATATGGCGAGAGATGGGAGTCGTCCAGCTGCAGAGTTCGGAACAATTGATTGTACATCACGTTGACGAAACTTCCTTCGTCGACGAGGATGCGGTGCACATCAAAGTTGGCCATTCTTGCTCTTATCAACAGGGGAATAACTGTGTTAGGGGCCCCTCCGGGGAGCTCTTCCAGGTAAAAGGTGATAGGCTCCGACCTCCCTTTTACCCTCTAAAAGGTCACTGTTTGCGGGGGTGCCGCGTCGACCAGTTCATCCAGCTTCCTTTTAGCCGAATTGACAGTCAGGTCGTTGAATCCTCCACCATTGATGACCATGGCGGAGGGAAAGTATTCCCACCTGTTGTGGGTTGTGAGCGGCTCCTGCAGGTGTTCGGAGACGTTGAAGTCCTCGGGTCTGGTGACGGAGAAGGCGGTCTGGACGGGGACCGACTCGTCAGATGGTCGGGCATCTTCCTCCGGTTCTCTTGCTTCCCGGGCGTCACAACGAGGAGCGTCGTTTCGCCGGTATTGTGCGAGCCTTCCTCCCTTGATAAGGGTTTCGATGGCATCCTTGAGGTGGACGCAATCTTCAGTCAGATGACCATGGCTCCTATGGTACTGACAATATTTGCTCTTGTCTGCTCCGGGCTTGGCGGGAGCAGGTCGGGGGCGTTTGACGCCGCTGTCTTTAAAGTCTGTGCTGGCACACTCCTCCAAAATGCGCTCGCGGGAAGCTGTGAGCAGAGTGTATTCGGTAAAACGCCCCGAGGGTCCTCTTTGCTCTCGGACTTCTTGGGGTCTGTCCTCTTTTCTTTTCTCCCCAGTTCGTCGAGGAGGAGCAGCTTCCTGGCGTGGGTTGCTGCTGGATCCACGAGTCCTGGGGTCTCGGACTCTGTTGGCCACCTCCCTCTCCTTGTAATCCATGTACGCCCACGCCTTCTCGAGGAGGGCATCGAATGTTCTAGGTGGCTCGATGCCCACTGCCTTTCTGAATTCTGTACCAGGGAGGAGCCCCCTCTCCAGCAAATATCTTTTCATATGGTCCGCGCAGGGGACCTGGATGGCTTCGCGGTTGAAGCGATTGATAAACTCTCTCAGGGTTTCATCCTGTCTCTAGATGATGGCCTCGAGAGCCGCCTCGGTCTTTGGGTGTCGCCGAGACGCAGTGAACGAACTTATGAATTGGTTCTTCAGGTTTCACCACGAGGTGATTGATCCTGGAGCGAGGCCTTTATACCAGTCCATTGCTGCCTATCTGAGGGTCGTGGGGAACAACCGACATTTGATGGGTCCCCCGACATTGTGGTAGTGCAGCATAGCCCCAAACCCGTCGATATGGTCGACCGAGTCTGTGACTCTGTCGTATTCCTTCAGATGTGGAGGCTTCTCCAATCCCAAGGGTATGGGCGCCTCCATGATTGCTTGTGACAGGGGACCACAGGGGTCGTCCTCGTCACTTCGCTCTGGGGAGAGCGATGGGGATTTGTAATATTGTCGAGCCCGACGGTCCTGGTCGTGCTGGGCATCTCTCGAGCGTGGCGCTCGTTGGTTGATTCTTCCATGTCCGTCTCCAGAGTGTCTTCTTTCTTGTCGTGTGGGGAGTGGCTGCGTCCCCCGACTTCGATGATGGGTTGCCTCTCCAAAGGGGGCCGTCTCCCTGAGGGTCGGGGAGACGGGCTTCGGGAGGTGTCTCTGTAGCGTCTCCGCGGGGGAGACGGGAGATGTACCTCTGTTACTCGAGGAGGTGGAGTTTGGGGCCTCCTGTGTCTCCTCGCAGGTCTTCGATCGTCTTCTAGTGCCCTCAATCTTTCCCCTTGGGCGAAGATGAGGTAATTCGTCTAATTGATCGCCGCAAACAGCGCGCAGGTTGTGGCATCTGCCCCGACGGGGACAAGGACTTCCTGAAATTGGGCAGCTTGATAGTTTGTAGGAGCTGCATTGTCTTCTTCGAGCGGCGGAGGGACTGAAGAGGATGATGCAGTAGCTTCGTCGCGGTGGACTGAGGGCCCGGGGTTGGTGCCCCCAGGGAGTGAGTTATGACCGGGGTTACCGGCGTTATCGAGGAGTCCATTTTTATCTGCGAGGTTGTTATTGGTGTCGACGACGCGGATGTTTTGGTCATCACGAACTTGGTCAGCCATGACGGTAGGAGGTGATTTGAGCTTTAGTCTTCGAGGTTTTGCAAGACGGAGAAGCTAGTTTCCCACAGACGGCGCCACTGATCTTACCGGATCAGACTTGGACCGTCACGACTGGCTCCGAGCAGAAGTTGAACGAGATGAGGGGGGGTACCTGCAAGGCACTCTGATGCTAAAGTGAGTGATAGTACGAGCAGGAAAAAAGTGTGTACATGGGTAAGAGAATGAATACCTGACCCTCTAGGAATAGAGGGTATTTATAGCCCCCAGCGTGGGGCCAAGGTCCCTTCATTGGGCCGACCAGGACTGGCCCAATAAAGGAACTGCCAGGTTCTACGTGTGTAGTGGGGACCTGCGCGTGGTCCCCCTCCTGGTGATGCTCTACGAGAAGTACGGAGGGACGAGGACGCGGTCTTTCCGGAGTTTAGGTGATGGAGTAACGGTCATAGTCTGCCCTACGAGGAGGGTGCTCGAGCTGGGCTCGAGATGGATTTCATGTGGTCGACGACGTCGTGTTCGCGGGCAGTGGCGGGCACGACTGTAGCTTCTGGTGACACGCTGGCGGGCATCTTCGGGCACGCGCCCCTTGTAGAGTTGCTTGGATTGGGCCTTCGTTCTTGCTCTTCGGCCAGGATGGGCCTAGTCCAGAACAGTATTAATTTAAGACATAAATATAAGTATGTTGAATATAACAATTATAGTAAATAATTATTTATTAAAAAAGATAAATAAACATGAATATGAATATGCAAAAGAATTTAGAATTAAAATTAATTTTTAATACACTAACGGTGTAAAATAGTTTTACAGAGTCATCCAATAAAAAATTAAAATTTTATCATATTATTAAAAAAAAAGTGATGTGTCCTGATACATGGTTTGATTGATTAACAATATAAAATTAATTTACCATGCATCTCACATTTTCTCTTAAAATTATAATAGGTTGAGTTATTAAAGATTGAAAGAAGAGAACAAAAAAATATCTAAATTCATAGCGAAGCCAATGATAGATTGTTAACCTAAAAGCTCTATTCGAGTTAAAGCAATTCAAGAAAAGAAGGAAGAAGTTAGAATCCAATGCAAAATTGAGAAAAAATTATGAGCCTTTTTCATTCATGTCAAAAGATGGTTATAACAAAGGTGAAAATCATTCTAAATTCTCTAGATTTCTGGATCACGTGGAAGCTTCCATCTACCATATAAGAACCTTAATGATTCTGGAAAACCCACCCATGCCTTTTGGCCTACACCCTCCATGTTAACACTTTCTCTGAAAATGTGGTCTTTTCTTACCCCCTATCATAACTATAGAATTGAATATTTTCTAATAAACCATCTATCTTTAATCTGTCTGTGCTTTCATATAAATGCAAACTCGATTACATTGTCGTTCTAATTATCGTAACAAATGAATCGAATATTTGAATTGGCAACTAAGGAGTATTGCAATCGTAACTGTAATTTCTACTTTATGTTTTCTGCTTTTTGTCCCACTGCTCACACTTCCCCAACTTCATGTTCCCACGTCTATATTTTGTTCACCTTTAATTCAAAATTGTACAACATCCTCTCTCTCTCTCTCTCTCTCTCTCTCTCTCTCTCTCTCTCTCTCTCTCTCTCTCTCTCTTCTCTTCCTTCGACTCTTTCTCTTTCTCTTTCGTCTCCCTCTTCCACTTCTTCCTTCTTTCTTCTCTTCTTCCTTCTCCATCTTCTTGATCCTCTTCCTCAAAGTTGTTTTCCGGTATTATCGAAGGAATACAAAGGTCGTCGTTTCTTGTCTGTGGTTTGGAGAACTCATCAGCATATATATATATATATATATATATATATATATATATATATATATATATATATATATATATATATATATATATATATATATATATATATATATATATATATATATATATATATATATATATATATATATATATATATATATATATACACGATAAGACTTCTATAGTTATGTATCTTTACCTTTATTTTGTTTTTGTTTGATTTTCTTAGAAAGTTAGGATTTTGATTTTGTGGTTGATTTGATGATTTTGTGGTTTTTCTGGTTTATGAAAGTGGTTTTTCTATTTTTCGGTTTGTGTATTTTAAATTTTGATATTCACTAATGGTTTATGGTTTCTCATCTCTGTTTTTTATTGTTTAACAATGATTTGCTTATATTTTACAGGGGTAATGGTTTATGATGTTAAGAGCCTACACTCAAAGTTAGTTCTTCGAAAACCTTCTTCTCACTATTTATTTCAATTCTTGATTTTTTTTATATTGGGTTCTTTTTGTTTGACCTAAAACATTTGACTTTGCAATTACTTTTCGATTTTTTCAGGGAGTTTGAGTACGAGAAAACAATGCTCTTGTAGGAAGTTTTACTGACACATTATCACTCAGAACACCTGCACCTCTATGCATATTTTGCTCTCTTGAAATGATATCATAATAAAATAATGACGGAGGTAATGGACTTTGACAACCTTTTGAAGTTTAATTGTTGTCTGCACTGCATTCCGCAGTCTTGAAATTATGCATCAGTAAGCTTTTTGTCTTGATATCTTCATAATTTCTTCATATAAGTATGTCATGTTATCAATTTCCTAAACTGTTTGATATGGAATTCTGCTTTTAAGGTATGGAATAATAAATAAGGGCTTCTTGTGATATATTTCCTCGAGTACATTTATTTCTCGAGGGCTGTTTTCAAGAAGGATTCATTTTCAAGCTTGCATCACATCGCGAGCAATTGTGGTAGAACGAGAGATCTTTGGTGATTGTCGTCAACGCAACACAGTCACCAACGATAAGGGCATTGATTATAAATTATGTATCAAATAGGAATGATCGTGCCATTATTGAAAGATAAGTAATTTTCATTCAGTCTATTAAGTTTATTTTATAATTGGGTTATGCATAATGCAGGTTGCGAGGTTCAGATCATATGATGTGATGATGGCTTATTCTTTAATATAAATGGTGTAATTGAGAAAAACAAAGTATGTGTGTTGGTCTCTCTGACTTATGAATTTTGGGCAGTTTTGTATTTATAAACACTCTTCCTTCTTGGCAGGTCAATATGCGAACTATTGGCAATCCTTGACATCATCAAAGAACAGATCTCGTCATAATAAAAACTTTGGCCTACATCTAAATGTTACTCTGATGTTTGACTTATTAAACAACATTGTTCTTCACGATCCTTAGAGGATATGCTCCCGTATCCTTGCGTTTGTTCATAATGCTTACTTTTATAATTATCGTGAACATTTAGGTTCACACATTTATTATCATTAAACTTTGACAAAGTCATTGGACTGTGAAGTATGGGAAACATATTCTCCGTGTTTTAGAATATTGTAGCATACTTTTCAGAATTTGTTACTGAAAATAAATGTAAGATTATGTTAGAAATGTTGTTGCAAAGGATTTAAAACAAGTAATTAATTCTCTAGAGAAAGATAAATTCAGTTAGGTAACATGAATACAAAGTTTTCATATTGTCATGTGATATAATGCTTTAAAGCTTTGATTATCTTTTGTATGCACTGTCTCATGGGGACTACTGACCCTACATTGTGAGGGGTAGACATTGTAGCTTTGCGTAGTGGTAGCCAATTAACTACTGAGCAGCGCACCATGCCGATTCTCCCTGTGTGTGAAAAAGAAGTGGTTGATGCTATCAACAATATAGGGGACCTCACAGCTCCAGGCATTGATGGCTTTGGTACAAATTTTTTTAAACATTCCTGGGAAGTTGTTAAGACTGATATGCTAGAGCTTGTGAAAGAATTCTTTGTTAAAGGTAAGCTGGATGAAAGGCTTAACAAGATTATTGTCACTCTTATTCCCAAACACGATAAAGCCACAAACATTAGAGATTTTAGGCCCATCTCCTATTGTACTATAATGTATAAAGTAATTTAAAAAATTATGGAAAATAGAATGAGCAAGATGCTGGGGACTATTATTAGCAAGACCTAAGTTGCGTTTGTGTCAGCCAAAATGTTCAAGATCACATTTTACTTGCTTATGAGCTGATAAAAGGTTATAATAGGAAGGGAGGGATGCCTAGATTCATGGTCCAAATGGACATTCGAAAGGCCTACACCTTTGTGGATTGAAAGGCTTTGAAAACTATCCTGGCTGAAGTTAGATTCCCTCGTAGATTTATCAGTTGAGTGATGCTGGCAGTTTCTATTGTTTCCTATCAATTCAATATTAGTGGCAGTGTTATGAAGAGTTTAAGGGAAGCCAGGGGGATGAGGCAGGGTGACCCTATTTCTCCCTTGCTGTTTGTGGTGGTGATGGAGTATTTACACAGGAAATTAGAGGGCTTGAGCAAAATTCCTAACTTCAATTTCCACGGTAAATGTGAGAAATTGAAGCTTGTGTATCTTAGTTTTGCTGAAGATTTGCTATTGTTTTCTAGGGGGATAGCATATCTATTAAGCTGATGATGAAGGCATTTTCAGAGTTCTCTATGTCCACTGGCCTGCAAGTTAACCCGAGTAAATGTAAGGTGTATTGTGGCGGTATGTCGGGTAGTGAGCAATCTGTGTTCGTGAATATTACTGGTTTCAGCAAGGGTCATATTCCGTTTAGTTACCTGGGTATTCCGTTAACAAGAAGTAAAATCTCGAATAACCAATTCTTAGCCCTTGCGGAAAAAACCGGGGAAAAACTTAAGCACTGGAGCTCACACTTACTAAGCTATTCTGATAGAGTGCAGTTGGTGAACAGTGTAGTGTTTGGATGTGCTAATTACTGGCTTAGATGCATCCCTTTGTAGAAGGGTGTCATCAAGAAGCTGGAGGCCATGTGTAGGGCCTTCGTGTGGTCTAGAAGGAAGTTAAATTCGCATAAATCACCTGTGGCTTGGGAGAAGGTGTGTTCCCCTAAAAAGCTTGGTGGTTTAGATATAATAAACTTCCATATTTGGAAAAAATTCTGTCTGGCTAGATTGCAGTGGAACCTTTGTAGTAAGGCTAACAGTCTGTGGATGCGGTGGGTCCATGCGTATTATGTGAAGCAAGCTGATATGATGAATATGGACATGAAGGAGAATGGATCTTGGATCCTTAGAAATATCATGAAAATCCATCACGAATTCAGCTCATTACATATATGGAATAACCTGCTGAATTCGAGGCTTTTTCAGGCTAAGAAGTTCTATCTGGAGTTTTTGCAGCATATCCCAAGGTTGAGTGGAGAAGTCTTGTGTGTAACAATACAGCTAGGCCTAGGGTTGTTCTTGTACTCTGGCTTGCATGTCAGAATTGCTTGGCTACAAAATACAAATTAGCTAAGTTTGGTGTTAATATCGACCTGCAGTGCGTGTTCTATGATGTGTCTGAATCAATTCAGCATCTCCTTTTTGAATGCAGGTACACAAAGAGTATTTGGAGTGATATTCTTGATTGGTTGAATGTCTGCCATTACATTCAAGGATGGAACCATGAGCTTCCTTGGTTGATAAAAATGTCCAAGAGAAAAAATTAGAGAAGTCAATTTGTGAAGATTGTCGCCGCGGAGACGATTTATGAAGTGTGGTGGAATAGAAACTATATTGTCCATAATCATTGTTAAAGGGATAGTAATGCAACTCAGTGCATTATAGATAAGATTGTAAATAGAATATGGGCATACCCCCACTATAGAGAAAGTATACCAAAACTCTTGTTGCCCTAATTTGTTGGGCCCGAGTTTCTAGTTTGTTCCGTTGGACCCTCGGGGTTGCGTTTGCTTGTGATCTATTTTTTTGGTTAATATAATCGTTATTTCAAAAAAATATATGTTTCTAACTGCAGGTTTTACGGAATGGGATTTTGTACTTCCTTCGAGATCTCGCTGATCCAAACTATAATCCATTTTGTGATCTGATATATGACTTTTCAAGAATATCTAATTTAAACATAAAATAAGTACCTGGTATAGCTCCAACAATGCAAAAAGCTTCAGATTTTGCATCCATTATACATGCAACACACTTTACATTGCCATTTCCTGTTAAATTGGAACCTCTACCTGAACATGTACAACAAGTGTATTCATTTTTCTCGATAGTAACTGAAGCAACTAGGAAAATCATAAACAATGAAGTCGCCATCAAATGTTATTTATCTTGAAGAAGGGAAAGGAAAACATCGAGTAAACCTGAAGTAAGCGAGAACACAATCTCGCGACAAAGAAACGGGTACGGGAGTCAATTACGCA
Organism: Vicia faba; assembly: GCA_948472305.1. Taxonomy (NCBI): domain Eukaryota; kingdom Viridiplantae; phylum Streptophyta; class Magnoliopsida; order Fabales; family Fabaceae; genus Vicia; species Vicia faba. The sequence continues at coordinate 1,684,612,293 of OX451736.1, read as the reverse complement.
AGGAGAAGATATTAGCACCCCTCACGTCTGTGGTACTCTACGGGATTCACTCTTGTTGTTCGAATCAAATGGCGTGTCTATCTAAACTTACAAGCTAAAGGAAAATGCATGAATGCAAAAGAAAAATACAGGGAAAACAAAAGTTTTAAATATTTGTGCTCGCTTAGGCCCTACAACCCAATGCCTACGTATTCCTTTTAAGGAATCAAAGCTCCGTAGTTCGGCTAAGAAGTTTTTGTTTGTTTGTGTTTTTTAATGACTGGTGCTAATTTTGCATTCCACCGTCGCTCGACCTTTGGAGACTAACGCAATTGTCATAGAAATGAATTAACATGTTCTTACCTGAAAAGGTTTTCAAAAGAAAAAATCCTGAAGGCAAAAGGAGTTTGAATTGGTTATGTCTTTTTGGTAGGAGAATACATAAAGTAGCTCCCTTAGACAAGGGGTACTTAAATACTTCTCCTTTAAGTTTTGAAAATGTTTAAGACACATGTCATGCTAAAGTCTATGACATGAAGACCCTTGGATGATTGAGTCAGATGCCTCGGATTCGAAGTCCTTTCCATGTACTTAAGGCTCGTGGCGCATTACACATATCTTTAATTATTAAGTATGTTTTCTGATTAAGAAAGAGAAATTTTAGTTTTAGATGGATGTAAAAGAAAGCAAAATCTAAGGGAAATTTAAGTCCTAATGTTGTCATACAAGGGTGGTCCTCAAGTTGATTTAGAAGGGAATTTTTTATCTATGATTATCATACATGGTTTACACGTAAAGTCTAATTTTAATTCAATTTAATCAAAGATTAAAATTGAATTAAAACAAATCTAAAAGATCATGGTAAGATCAACCAAACCAAAAACAAGTACAAAAGAATAAAATTCTATTATAATATTCATTTATCATAAATTCGAAACGAAAAATATTTGGAAACAATTAACAAACAGTTATTGAAACAATGGAAGTGCAAAGAGATAAGCCAGGGGGTGCAAGCTGCAGTTAGTGGTGTGGAACAATAAACTGAACGCTAGGTCCACTTAGTGTGGTCCATAACCAGTCTTTTTTTGTATCACAAACTTCAGGCATAAAAAAAAACCAAAACGAGCCTTACGGAGAAAAGTGCTTGGGTCCATCATCCATTAGCATTTTTATTTCTTTTCTCTCATTTTCAGTTTGTTAGTAATTGAGTAAAAAAAAAAAAAACAAATAAAAAGAATAAAAAATATTAAACGCGAGCGTTTCAGGACAGTGATAGGGTCTGAAGCTTGTGACTCTTCAACTTTGTGAGACACACGATCTCTTTCATCTTCTTCATCGACAGCGCGGACTCAATCTTCTTCCTCTCCGCCGTGGCGAACGCCTCCGTCCTATCTCTCCTCCACCAATCTCTGTCTCAATCCCTCTGATGCTGTTATACTTTCTTCCTCTATTTCCTTTACCGATGTGTATTATGTTATGATTTTCTGGGTTAATAAGTTCCCTCTGAATTTCTGATTTGCTTGCTTTAAGTTCTCTTCAATTTTCTACCTTTTGAGTTCAATAATTTTCTGATGCAATGTATGGTTTAAAATTGAATGAACATGGTTTTGGTTGAAACATTGCAAGACGGATTGGTTTCAGTTTGAACCGACTTTATTGCAGGGGAGTTTTTGTGTGGAAATTTCTGTGTTGAACTGATGTGAGGTGCTGAATAATTCTTGCAGGTTTGGTTGAATGCAGGGTTTTGCTTATGTTTTGGAACAGGGCTTTTTATTATGCAGCAAGTTTTGGCTCGTGAAGATGAAGGATAAATTCTAGGATTTTATTATGTATCTGTTTCTTTGGAATGTAATATGGATTTTTAATGTCTTGTGATGGAATTTGAAATGTATGGAATTGATTTTTTATTTGGATCTTGAATATGTATTTTGTAATGGTTTCTTGGCTATCTTGAATAAGTCTTAAAACCTTTGGGTCAATATTATATGAATGCATCTTGAGTGAATTTTGCATGAGATTGGTAGATGAACTTGAATGAAGTAATATCATTTGAAACCAAGGAGAATGCCTTTGTAATTTGAATCCAGAAATTCAAATGAATGAACTTTTCCCTCCTTAGCATGTTTGAATTACATCTTGAGTTAACCGCCCTGAATTCCAAAAAAAAATTATATACTTTAACTCTTTTGAATCGCTCTTGATAACCAAAACATGTATTTAAGGTCTTTGAACCATATCACATAGAAACATGAATCTCATATATCACTTGTTTGATCATCAACGAAACACTAGTCCAAGAATCATCCCATCACTAATTCATGTGATGATAGATCCCAATTCAGGGCGAAACTCAATGGTAACTTGTATCTCGAGAAAAATGAAGATACACATTTCAATGAATTATTAAACCCAATATTCTTCAACCTAGAGATATCCCTTAATAAATTCATATGATCCTCAAGTGCACAAAGTAAGCCATAATCTAAGAAGTCAAAGTAATCAATTGATCACCAAATGTCTAGGGAAATAAACCCTAACTCATGATCCATGAACCTCAGTTGTTGAACATTTACCATATTCAAATGCCATGTATGAGAAACCCTAATTTGATATCATTGATGAAGAATGGTCTTGAGGAAGAGGTCCATGTCAACCAACAACCAAAACCCTAATCCTCTTGATCCATGTTCAAAGAAAAATCCAATTGAACCAAACTTATTTGATGTAGAAGCCTCAATCCACTATGAAACCCTAGCTCGCACAACCACTGAACTTTTTGAACCCATGGTACTTTATTGAATGAAATGCATGACCTAATGAAAAGATGCATATGCAATACTAAGCTTAAGCCAAATAACAATAAATTAGGAGGGCGAATTTTTGGTGCAACAGGAACTACGTTTTTTCTGTCTTAATAAAGTTTTGTTTGTGATTTTTTTCTCAAAATAAAAACAGTCAAGTACCGTATTAGAAGGTACCGCCATGCTGTTTTTTCGCAACTGTTTTGCGGTAATGTACCATTTTTCAAAACTTTGTGTAACTGCTTCATAGTCTTGAGGCAGCTTCTTCGCCTGTTTGGTTTTATAGCAGTGGAGACAGTCTTGCAGCTGCAGTTGTTAAGCGAAAATGGTAAATTTAAGGTCGGGGAAGTTACTTATTAGGTGTAAATTTGGGATAAATTGTGAAGGGTCTTTGTAGCCTGAAATCCAAGTTGTCCGAGAAGGTAAGGACTTTTGTGTTATGTGCATCTGTTTTCGGACTTAGATCTGATAGAGTTGGAATTAGATTCTAAATTTGGTATTATTTAGGTGTTGGATAACACACATTAGTAAGTCCTTTTGATAGAAATCAATGTTGGGTTGCTTAACCTTCGCGATTTGATCCTATTTGATTAGTCTTTTGTTGGTTTATATTTGTTTATAAATAGGCTGTTAAGTGCTATCTTTATACATGAGATTGTAAATATACCAATTCTGCATAATGTGTTATCTTAATTGTTTGTGGTTAATATTGACAGATCTAAAATCCAAGATGTTGCACCAAAAAGGTTCCAGTCTCAACTTGATCTTGTTCAACAATTGGTTTTAGAATATCAAGGATCTTTTCTTGATGTTCAATAAAGATAAATACTGTAATTCAATCAACCTAAGATTTGCTATTGGGCTTTGCTTTGTTTGTGTTTTTGTTATGGACATCTCAGTAATGTTTCTTTGTTTGCCTCCTTATTCTGAATCTTTTAGTGCTTATGTTGCACTAATGTTTCTTTGTTGGCTAAGAATGTATTTTGTTAGTAAGTAATTCTGTAGATCTCTACTTGGCATGGCTAGTATAAAAAGTCATTGCGATATATGGCAGCAGTTCATACCAAGAAATATTATATTAAATAGCAAATAGCGTCTCTAATTACTCATTTTCGTACAGGTTCTATTAGCATCTCTAATTACACATGTTTGTACAGGTTCTATTAGTTTGGTACCATGATGCATGTCCAATGTTAAGTTTTGACAAGTGTATTAAAGTTTCAGTTGGATGTCTCTCTAGCTCCTGGACCTATAGTTCCAACAACAACAGTGACTAATATTTCTACTAAAAGTCATCACATTGCTACCACTATCAACATGACACTACGCCAAAAACTGCTTTTGCCAGCGCCTCTACTAAAGCGCTTATTGAAAAAGCGCTGCCATAGCCTTCACAAAAAACAAAATTAAAAAAAAGGGAAACCTACGAAGGCGCTTTTTTAAAAGCGCTGGCATAGGTGGGGGATACGAAGGCGCTTTTTAAAAAGCGCTGTGGTAGGTCAAATAAAAATATTAATAAAAATGAAATAATAGGGTTATGAAGGCGCTTTTTTAAAAGCGCTGGCATAGGTGGGGGATACGAAAGCGCTTTTTAAAAAGCGCTGTGGTAGGTCAAATAAAAATATTAATAAAAATGAAATAATAGGGTTATGAAGGCGCTTTTTACAAAGCGCTGTGGAAGAATGGCCTTTGAAAGCGCTTTCAAAAGCGCTGGCATAGCTGGACCTATGAAAGCGCTTTTACCCTAAAAAGCGCTGGTAAAAGCCCCCCTATGAAAGCGCTTTCAAAAGCGCTGTGATAGCTTATATTATTTTTAATTTAATAACTTAAAACATCAAAATAACATATTATTCATTCTTTTCTTCAAACGCAACTCTTCTTCCTCCGTCTTCGTCCGTCCGTCCGTCGCAAGTCTTCGTCTTCATCATCATTTGGAAGAAGGGCAGTGATCAAGTGTATAAGTCATCATCATTTTCTTCATCTCTCAAACACCCAACTCAAAATATTCTCTTCAAGGTAAGTTCTTAGTTAGAACTTGGGGTTAGAAGCTTAGGGTTGTATGTTCATGTGTGGTCTTGTGCTAATGCCTGAAATTCATGACAATGGTATGATTATTGAGTATGCATGTACCGATTTTATGTTTTTTTGTTCCCCAAGCATGTTAGTATAGGGAACCGGAGGAATTGATACAGAAAAAAATAAGTCTAATTTTATTGGCCTGAACTTTTAACTCTGATACTTATCAAGGGAATAATTCAGTTGTTTAGCCATATTTTCCTCCCAATTTCATGTCGCTCTTCAAGTCCTTGACATACTTTTGAATGGTATGCCCAAAAATGTCTGAATCCTGTGACTTTTAGAATAACATAAGCATGGAAATCCTAAGGTTGAAATGAATGAATTATATAAAACCCAGGAAGCTATTCAGTGAGTGTTAACTTGAGTTTGAATTTTGCAGCCTGCTACTCTAGAATCTGTGAGTTCGCTATGAGCTGATGGAAGTTGTTTTTTGTTCTGCTACCGGTGTGTTCGCTATGAGCTGATGTGAGTTCGCTTTGAGTTTGGGAATGTTGTGTCCATGCTTTTTGTCATTAGTTTGTTTTGTCTGTGCCTGATTCATCAGTTTGCTTTATAAAATTGTTGATGATCTCATTTTTTTGTCCTAATATAAGAAAATTTTAAACATAATGCTTAAATTAAAAAAAATCTCAATCAAACTAGTTATTCCTAAACGGTTTTAGGGATTAGATTAACCCTTTCGAAAGAACTAGTATGATTGATGACTTTTGCATTTGACATATCAATAATTTTAAAGAACAAATTGACACCACCGTGTCACGTAAGTCGTAAGTACTTATCAATAGTAAAAAGTTGCACAAACATTTGTTATGCTCGGATGCAAGTTGAACACACAATTGTCCTCTTCTTAACACTTAATACTAATGTGTGGGTTTAGCCGCCGATTTCATTAGAACTAAACAATGAAATACAAAATTTACACCACCCTAATAACTATGCATTTATATGTACAGAGAACTTCAAAGTCCAAATACGCTATATATGTTCATACTCTCTACCTCTAAATTATTGATTTATTCAACTTCTCTTTTTCTTGTTAATATTAACATGAACACTTCCTCTCAGTTTTTCTTCCTTTCACTCATTGCCATATGGCTCATATCTCTAACAGCTTTTGGAGCTACTACAGTTCACCCGGACGAAAGTATGATATGTATTTCTACATAGCTCCCAAATCATAAAGAAATATCTTCAATCTGATATTTCTTTTTAGTGTATTTTATCTAAGAATTCATGTTAGTTTAAATACCATGTATTTTTCTGCTCATATAGGAATTCTGTATATATATTTGATGACGTTTGTGTTGATTAGAAAATTTTCACTAATAGCTTCTGAATTTGTATATTTAGAGAAAGCTCTTGAAGATATAGCTATATCACTTGGTAAGAAGGACTGGAACTTCGACATAGATCCATGCAGCAACGAACCTAACTGGTTTACGCCTCCCATACCCAAAATCTTAGAGAACAATGTTACCTGTAACTGCTCTGTTCCTGGTGAGAACTTCTGTCATGTTACTATAATGTAAGTCTCTTTTTCGTGGAAATGACCCCTTTCTATCACCACTTCTAAATCTAGTTAATTCGATTTGAATATTTTTTCATTTACAATAGCAATCAAGTATTTACATTGATATAGAGGCAGGAGTTGATATTGTATAAAGTATGTATGTACACACGAGTTAGATAGGTTAATTCCACTCAGCAAACTTAATTGATATGCTTATACCCTACAATGAAATTAATGTTCTCATCATTATACGCATCTATACTAGTGCTATACCTTACAATACAATTAAGATTTTAAAGTAAAATCAATTATCAAACATATGTATTTTTGTTAAGTTATGTTTGACATATAGTAATGTCAGCTTTAAAACTTTGTTGTAGAAGAACTTGTTGCAATTTTTCCTTTTAAATCTACGAACTGAGAAACATAAAATTATTTTCTTTTAATAACTTTTTAATGAAAAAGTGAACATACAGAAGTTTGAAAGGGCAAAATCTTCAAGGCACTCTCCCACGAGAACTGAACAGGTTGCAATACCTTCAAACTATGTAAGTGTTTCTCACACTTTTCCACATCCAATTAACCATATTATTGAACTTGTTTAATATCTTCAACTGCTTGTATCTATATATAGTATTTTGCATGACAAACTCTCTCTCTCTCTCTCTCCCACTCCCGCTCCCTCTATTACAGTGACCTCTCTCGCAATTACTTGAATGGTACAATTCCTAAAGAATGGGGTATTTGTTTTCTACAGTTTGGCTACAACCTTCAGTTTTAATTCATAGGATCAAGTTCATTGTATTTGTTTTCAACAGTTTTACTATTTGTTTTTTACAATTTGGCTACAACAAAATTCTATTTAAGATCAGGATCATTGGGGTGAGTAAGATTGCAAAATAATAAGATTTTAAGATATAGATTGAGATCTTGACAACCTTGATTAAAACACTTTTCTGTATAGAACGGTCCCTCAAGACAGTTAACTAAATCGATTCAATATAACTAGCTTATCTCCCTCAATGCTCAGTCTAGCTCAATAAATATTAACCTTTTTATATTGATATCTTTATTTTCTTTTGTGGTAGATTTATTACTGGAAACCTTCTCACTGGACCAATACCGCCTACTTGGAGGAAGAATACCTACGTGTGAGTTATCTTAGAATTTTTTGTTATAAGTGAATGTTGGTCTAAGGTTATTTCACGCACTTTTGTATCATCGACATGACTATAGTGTAGACTAATGTAGTTTTACGTACGACGCTCATTCTCCGCGTTTCTTAGAGTTCGAAACATCTGAGAGGTAACTTTCTCCGATTGAAGAAATTCGAACTGTCCTTGATCGTAGTGTACGCGGGACGCTCTCAACATTTTCAAAGGTTTCTATCCTATTCTTGAACTGACTTGAATAACTGATTGTTTTTACTAGTATCCGACTTCACTAGTTAGTAATTAGTTATGAGTTGTTTAGCACATGCTTAAGGTGAGGCAAGAATAACTATGAATTTGATTACCTGATATGTTGAATTTCTTTACAGGTAATTAATTATTATTTTGCTATAGTTGCGTGACTAATTAGTTGCTATAGTCAAACCATGGATAAAAAATGGATGACTGCCAATCGATTGTCGAAAGAGTATGAGGATGGGGTATCAGAATTCGTTAAGTTTGCCGTTGCGCACGCCAGAGAACCCAATGGAATGATATGTCCTTGCTTGAGATGCTGTTATGGGAGACGGGTTGACGCGGTTCAGTTGGAATCGCATTTACTGATGCATGGAATTGATAGAAGTTATGCATGTTGGAATTTGCATGGTGAGAAAAGTAGCGGGAATGTTGAATCGAGTTATAATACGACGTATGCTTCAAATGAGGATTTCGCAGACGCATACGATTATGATCGAGTCGAAGAGATTGCAGAAGCGCTTGAAGAAGATCTTGAGGATTGTCCCAAAATGTTCGAGAGGTTGGTAAGCGATGCAGAGAAACCGTTGTATGATGGTTGTACAAAATTCACAAGATTGTCTGCGGTGTTAAAGTTGTACAACTTAAAGGCGGACAACGGATGGTCGGATAAAAGTTTCACACAGTTATTAGCCCTCGTGAAAGAAATGCTACCAGAGGATAATGTTCTTCCCAATCGAACGTATGAGGCCAAAAAGATGTTGTCCTCTATTGGCATGAGCTATGAAAAGATACATGCATGTCCAAAAGATTGCGTTTTATTTCGAAACGAGTACGCAGTGTTAAATGAGTGTCCTAAATGCGGTGCCCCTCGATATAAGGAAAAGTTGTCTCCGGAAAAGGTGTTATGGTATTTTCCTATAATTCCGAGATTTAGGCGCATGTATCGTAGTGAGACCGATTCAAGACACTTGACTTGGCATGCAGATGAAAGAATTATTGATGGGAAGTTGCGACATCCGGCAGACTCACCACAGTGGACGAAAGTTGATATTGATTATCCTGAATTTGGAAAAGAAGCAAGAAATCTTCGCTTGTCGTTGTCTACTGATGGAATGAACCCGCATGGTATTCAAAGTATCTCGCATAGCACCTGGCCTGTGATTCTTATGATATATAACCTACCTCCGTGGCTATGTATGAAGCGTAAGTACATGATGCTATCTATGTTAATTTCTGGGCCCAAACAACCAGGGAATGACATAGACGTGTACTTGGCACCCTTAGTCGAAGATTTGAAGTTTTTGTGGGAGACCGGTGTGGAGGTTTACGATGGGTATAGGAAAGAAAGTTTCAACTTGAGGGCGATGTTGTTTGGAACAATTAATGATTTTCCGGCGTACGGAAATCTATCAGGGTACAGCATTAAGGGTCAAAAAGCGTGTCCTGTTTGTGAAGATGAAACCGATACGATGCGATTGAACTTTTGTCAGAAGAATGTTTTTCTCGGTCATCGTAGATTCTTAAATTCTAATCATCACTATCGTGGGTGGAGAAAGGCATTCAATGGAGAGGCAGAACACGGTAGAGCTCCACATATGTTGACAGGTGATCAGATTTTTGAAAAGGTGAAAGATGTGAGTACTGAGTTTGGCAAGCCTTTTGCACATAGACTTGTCACGAGTGGGTGGAAGAAGAGGTCGATTTTTTTTGAACTTCCATATTGGAAGTCGTTGTACGTAAGACATTTCCTCGATGTTATGCATATTGAAAAAAATGTATTTGATAGTGTTATTGGTACGTTACTCAATATACAAGGAAAGTCTAAGGATGGCATTAACATAAGGAAGGACATGTTAAACATGGGAATTAGAACTGAATTGGCACCCGTGACGAAAGGAAGACGCACATATCTACCACCTGCTGTTTACACTCTATCTAGAAAGGAGAAGAAAATATTGTGTAAGTTCCTCAGTGAAGTTAAAGTTCCAGAAGGCTACTCATCAGATATTAGAAGACTTGTGTCAATGAAAGACCTAAAGTTAAAGAGTTTAAAGACTCATGATTGCCATGTTATAATGGAACATTTTCTACCAATAGGTATACGTTCTATTCTGCCAGAAAAAGTAAGAAGCGCAATAACTAAGTTGTGTTTTTTCTTCAAGTCAATTTGCAGCAAGGTGATCGATCCTGCGATCTTACCAACATTGCAAAAAGAGGTGGTTGTTACTTTATGTGAGCTTGAAATGTATTTTCCTCCCTCGTTTTTTGACATAATGGTTCATCTAGTCGTTCATCTTGTCAAAGAGACACAGTTGTGCGGACCAGCTTATATGAGATGGATGTACCCTGCTGAACGTTATATGAAAATTTTAAAAGGGTACGTGAAAAACCGAAGTCGACCGGAGGGTTGTATTGCGGAACGATACATTGTTGAAGAAGCGGTTGAGTTTTGCACTGAATATCTGTCAAATGTTCAATCAATTGGACTCCCCAAATCTCATATTGTCGAGAAAAAAGAAGGAAAAAGACTAATTGGAAATAAAGTTGTGACAGTGTCAATGGTCGAACGGGATCAGGTGCATTTGTATGTTCTGCACAATGAGATTGAGGTTGAGCCGTATGCTGAAATGCACAAGGGTGTTCTTCGAGGTTTAAATCTTAATAGAAATGAGAATTGGATAGTACGAGAGCACAATCGAAGTTTCATACCGTGGTTTAAGGAACAAATTTATTCAAAGTATCGTTCGGATCCTGCTTCAGTAACAGAAAGGTTGAGATGTTTAGCATATGGTCCAAGTATGATTGTGTTTTCTTATAGCGCATACGCAATTAATGGATACACATTTTATACCAAAGAACAGGATGATAAAAGTACTATGCAGAATAGTGGTGTTACCTTGGTAGCTGAAGCGATGCACATATCAAGTGCGAATGACTTAAACCCGAAATTTGCAAATCTGTCATATTTTGGGGTTATCGAGCGCATTTTGTTGTTTGATTACGGGAAGTTTCAGATTCCTGTATTTGATTGCAAGTGGGTTGAAAATAATAATGGCGTACGAATGGATAAGTCAGGATTTTTGCAAGTGGATCTCAATAGGGTGGGGTACAAAGATGAACTTTTTATTCTAGCCTCTCAGGCTAAACAAGTGTTCTATGTCAATGATCCGACAAGTACGAAATGGTCTATAGTGCTTTTGTCTAACAAAGTAATTGATGAAAACATTGGAGATCAAGGTGATATTGGCGTTGGCATTGAATCTTGTACAAGAAACGATCAAAATGAGAATGAACCTTGTACTAGAGATGATCATAATGAGGGTATTTGGATCAATCCAACCATCCGAGTTGTTAACAGAAGCGTAAAATATATTGCTACCAAGAAAAGAAAGAGACGTTAGTGAAAAAGGTATTATTATAATTATAGCCTAATATTGTAAGTAATATGTGAATAATGTTTTGAATTTTTGGCATATCTTTTGAACCGTTTTGAATTTTTGGCATATCTGATGGTGAGGTTTATTTCTTGCAAGTTTGGTTTTTTAGCATTTTATTCAATTTTGAGTTCCTTTAGTGCTATTCATATCTTTTTTGACTATCCATTTTCATGTAGTGTACTAATGTGCTTGTTTGACTTTTGTTACAGGTCTAATGGCTAGCAATGAAGAAAACCCGCAAGGAAACCAACAAGAAAACCCACCAGGAAACCAACAAGATCATGAAAACTCACAAGAAACAAATCATGCAGCGGATGATACTTCAGCAAATGATGTTGCACGAGGCATCACCATAATGCGCGAAATCATTCGTGCTAGAGATAAGGGAGTGAAATATAATGTAGATTGGAATCATTCAAATCAAGTAGTTGGGGTTAATGCTTCAAAATTCACAAGCTACGTTGGTACACTTGTTCGTATGCATGTGCCAATCTCCATATCTAGATGGAATGCGAAACAATGTGAAGCATTGAAGCAAGGAAAAGAAATGTTTTGGGAAGATGTTAAGGTATGTATGTTATATGGTTTATATGGTTATATGTTTATAAGTTTATAAGTTTATATGGTGTATATGGTTTTTAAACTACTTATATGTTTATATGGTTTATATGGTTTTTAAATTACTTATATGTTTATATGGTTTATACGCAGCGGTCTTTTAACGTTCCAGATGAGCGTAAAGGCTTCGTACTTGGGTTGGCCGGGAAAAGATTTAGAGGGTGGAAAAATCTGTTGACGAACACCTATCTTAAGGATGACAAAGGAAAGTGGCTGGAAGAGTTCCCGGCCGGAAGGCCAGAAAAGTATAATCTTTTCATTAAACAAGAAGATTGGACTGAGTTTATTAGACAAAGAGATGACGAATTCCGGCAAAAGAGTGCCAAAAATAGTGAGAGAGCATCAAAGCCCGCGTACCCATACAAAAAAGGGCGTTTGGGATATGCGCGCTTAGAGGAAAAAATTGTAAGTAATAAATAGAAATGATATGTTCTTATTAATTGTCTAAATGTGTTGTATTTGACGATCTAACCGTTTGTTTCTATGCATAGTTAGAGGAGACGAAAAGTGATGAAACCTCACTTCCAGCACATTTGCTGTGGAAGGAAGCCCGTGTGGGCAAGAATCAAGCTGTTGATCCAAGTGTTCTAAGAATTTATGATGAATGCGTAAGTATAACATTGTGTCTTTAATTAAATCAAATTTTTATGACTATTTAATTGATTTTTTTATCTCCATTATTTTCAGGAGACATTGTCACAAACGGAGTCCACCGGTGACGACCAGGATACGAGGAGCGTACTTAGTAAAGCACTGAATGTTCCTGAGTATTCCGGTCGGGTTAGGGGTAAAGGTCACGGTGTGACTCCAACCTCTTTCTACCAGCATCATCGGAAAAGAAATCCTACCAATGCAGAAGTGATGAATGTACTTATGGAATTACAAGCAAAAGTCAATGCATTGGAAAGAGATAAAGAGGTATTAATGAGGGAAAAGGGAAATGCGGCAATGGCGAAAGAAACTAGTGACAACGCTAGTATCAACCGTCAGAATAAATTTCCTGAGGTAATTATAAATATATTGATAAATCTCTATTGTTCAAGTTTCTCATTTTTATTCCACCTCTTTCTATTATTGAATTAAAAGTAATATGTATGCATATTGGTTTAGGGCATTTCATCTTGCCAACTATACGTAATGGCATCAGATTATCACCTTGTTGGCAAGGGAAAAGTGTACAACACTTTGGGAGATTTAATTCATAATACACCGATCCCGGCTGGACACCTGAGAGTATCAGTAGATTATCCTATTGATCCCGATGCGTTGGTACCGGTACCTGACGTGGCCTTGGATATAAGATCGGTGCGAGACGCAGTAGGGTCGTTTGTTGCATGGCCCTTGGACCTCATTTTCATTGATGATGAGGTATGTTTAAAACCGTTAATATGAATCATTTAGATTTCAAATGTCAATTCTGAACCGTTAAGTTAATTATTTTTTAATATTAGCCTCCTACAAAACCCGCTAATAAGGGTAAGGAGATTTTACAGCAAGGCGGCGAGTCTATGGCATCAATTCCAGAGGTACACTTAAATTGTTTATTATATGATATGAATTTAAAACTGAACGATTTTATAATTTACCTAAGTTATATGATTGTTAGGTATCTGCGAAAGTGTCACAACAAGTGACCCAGCCTGTTCGTAGCAGACCACCCCCGAAAAAGTCAATGCATAAGGGGGGAAGAGGCGGGGGAAGAGGCGTTTTTGTACCTCGATATCGGAATACACTTGGAGTACTTTTGGAAACCTCAGATTTGAAGTCAGGTGGTATTCGTACAATCCTTATGGATGCAGATATCTTTGGTCTTGACTGCCAAGAAACGATAGGAATGGACGAAATGACTGAGATTATGACGCATGGTGAATTAGGCATCGGCAATGTTCACGCATACATCCGGTATTCCGATAAATATATCATTTAATTAGTTGAACAATTTATTTACACATTTCAATGAAAATAGTCTAATGTTTATATGTTTTTATTTAAGGTTGTTGTACGATAAAAAAATGCGCGAGACTGTATTGGCAAGACGCTTCCATTTCTTGTCTGCCCATATTGTCAGCGGAGCGACAATTGTCAGGGACCCGGGTTCAGTTAGGGAGTACTTAGTGAATCGATACACGGCCTACGTCGGCAACCCAGATAGCTTGTTTATTTTGCCGTATAACACTGTTCCAGTGGGGTGAGTTTTTCATTTATTCTAATATATCTTTGTTTATTTTGCGTAGAAACTTTTCTTCTAAACTGTTGCTTAAATTTTTAGAAAACACTGGTTGTTGTTGGCTATCGATCCGATTAAAGAAGTTGTGTACTTTCTGAATTCGGTAGACGGGGAATGGACTAACTATCCCGCTATGAAGGAAACTGTTGATCAGTAAGTGAGATCGTTCTAACTATTCGTGTATATTTATATATTTAATTATTTCTGTGAGATTGATCTAAATATATGTTTTTATTTTCTTAGATCAATACAAATATTTCGTAGTCAAAGGGACGCACAGGTACCCCGGAGTAAATCATCAAATATTACTTGGATCAAAGTGCAGGTACAAAATTAGTTGCTTATAATAATAATGTTACTTGATAAAATTACACGACAACTATAAAATATATTCTGTTTTTCTATGCAGTGTCCGTTACAGAATAACGATGTAGATTGCGGATACTTTTGCTTGAGGTTTATGAAAGAAATCCTTCATAAAAATCAAGTAGAGATTCCAAGCACGGTATGGATTTATAACTTAGAATAATTTTGTATGATTTCTACATTTAATAACATCATGCATATACTGAAGTAATAATTTCTTATGTAGTACTTTGATGACCTCTATACTATGTCGTACACGAAAGTTCAAGTGGAAGAAGTCAAAGAGGAAATATGTCAATTTTATGTTGAAAACAGATTATTCTGATGGGTATGAATAAAATATTATTGTACGTGTTAGTTTGATTGTGTTGGAGCCTTTAATATTGTTTGTTTAATTTACCGTGTTGTTCATATTCATACTTTGCAGGATGACGACCGTGTCGGTGGAGCATTATTTTCGATGTAATTATATATGATTTAGTTACATATGTATATATATATGGTTACAAATTAACACGATACTTTGTATGTGATTTAGTTATGGTTACAAATGTATATAAGGATTGAATTATGGTTACAAATGTATATATACTTTGTATGTGATTTAGTTACATATGTATATAAGGATTTAGTTATGGTTACAAATGTATTATATGGTATACCGGTTTCTGTTAATATAATACCGGTTTCTGTGAATATTATAAGGATTGAATTACAGGTTAAATTATTGGACCAAAAAAAAATTACAGGCCGCACAGGGAACCTCAAATTATAGGTTTCACTTTAAAAAATTTGTATGAGCTACGAAAGCGCTTTTGGCTAAAAAGCGCTTTCGTAGGCAGGATAAATAAAAAAAAAATTAAATAGAAACCCCCTACCAAAGCGCTTTTTATGGAAAAAGCGCTGTGAAAGACCCCCTATCAAAGCGCTTTTTCCATAAAGCGCTGTAAAAACCATGATAAATAAAAAAAAAAAAATTAAATAGAAACCCCCTATCAAAGCGCTTTTTATGGAAAAAGCGCTGTGAAAGACCCCCCTATCAAAGCGCTTTTTCCATAAAGCGCTGTAAAAGCCATGATAAATAAAAAAAAAACATTAAATAGAAACCCCCTATCAAAGCGCTTTTTATGGAATAAGCGCTGGGAAAGACCCCCCTATCAAAGCGCTTTTTCCATAAAAAGCGCTGTAAAAGGCCTGATAAATAAAAAAAAAAAAATTTAAATAGCACACCTATCAAAGCGCTTTTCAAAAAGCGCTGGGAAAGACCCCCCTATCAAAGCGCTTTTTAAGGAAAAAGCGCTGTGATAGGTCCACCTACGACAGCGCTTTTGGCCAGAAAAAAGCGCTTTCGTAGCCTACGCCAGCGCTGGCTACGGCAGCGCTTTTAAGCGCTTTTAAAGGGCAAAAAAAAGCGCTGTGAAAGCCCATTTTCGTAGTAGTGTGAGAAGAAACAGAAGAATCCTCTCCACAGGCTCCCAGATTCAATCATCTGAACTTTGGAGGATATAATACTGCTAGCTCTCTTACAAACTATGTTTATATAATAATGAAACTATGTTTAGTTTGTGGAATACTTTTATATAATTAGAGTTGTGATATCAATAGTAGTTAAGAACTACAGTTCTAAAAATATCAATGTAGTAATAATGATTCACAGCTAGGTCTCGTGGCTTCAAAACAAAACAAAGGCTCTATATCTGGAAAAAACTACAATGAAAGTAACTTTGTAAACTTAATATACTCCACATAATTTTTCATATATGGTTGAAATTCAGTAACAATTTAAAATTACTAAGTTACTTGGAAGCCTAACTTTGCAATAGAGAATGAGTCGATCATCTCTGTGTGAACCAAAAAACCAGTCCTATCCATGGCTGTTGAAGATTAATTGTTGCAAGAGATCAATGGATAGGTTGTGGGTAAATTTATTACTTCACTTCAACTTGGAATCTGATGTGGTATTACTATCACCAAAGGTTGTAATATATTGCAAAGTTATTTTGTTCACATTCAACACCAATCACGTGTGAACAATTACTGTTTCAATTATTATTGCTACAGTTATTTCTCTTGTGACTATTGGATTTTAAAATGTAACCTTTAATTTTTTTTCGTTATTTAGTGAGATGCACACACCAAATGTGGTCCACAATGTCAATTTTAATTAACAAAATGTATGACCAATGATAAGTGTAAATTATAGTTATTTTTGTATATATTTTTTGTTGCACTTATCGACTCTTTGTTGTTATTATTGGTTGAATAAACTCAACTTTTGTGTAAATACGTTTAGTTTGTGTATATTTGTGTTTTTATGTACATAATGTATCGTTTGATGTTTTCCATTCATTTTGTAGGAATTTGAACATTGGTAGGAGCACTGGGTAATAAAAGCTCCAAGATGTAATTTTGGAACAAGAAATGAATAAGGTATGCAAAGAGAGCCAAGAAAAGAAGTAAGGAAGAATTGTTTTGTCACCAGCACCGGACAGCGCAGAGGCGGTGACAGGATGCTGTGAGCGCCGGGACCAGTACCGAGCGAGGTGATAACACTTACTTTACACTTGTTTTTGACTCTGATTTCACATGTTATTTAGGTTTTTTATTATTGTTTTCTCGTATTATGCGTATCTTTTGTTTCCTTTTCAGGTATTTCAATTATCCAGAGCTCCCCTGAAGAAATGAAAAACAGGAGTTTAGGTCAAATTTGCACTCAGGCGTCCACCATGGCGCCAACCATAGGGTAGGCCATGACGTGGACCACCTCCTGCTGACCTCAACTGCCACATTCCCCACTTCTTTTCATTTACACTCATGGCAGCCGTCATGGCCTCCATGACGGGCGTTGTAAGTACGAAGTGCGCCTAAGAGGGGGGGGGGGGGGGTGAATTAGGTACTTTAAAATATTCTGGTTTTAGTGATGATGGTTCTTATTTTTCTGGTTAAAAGTGAGTTTAGGAAAGCTTAAAAATACAGAAAAATAAAGAAACACGGGCGATATATCCTGGTTCCCCTCACAGTTCGAGAGTACTCCAGTCCCCTTTCAACATGAAAAAGATTTCCTTATTGTGGCAAACTTAAACAAGAACTACCAAACAACCACGAACAATCCTCTTGGACCAAGAACAATCCTCTTGATTTTTCACTATGTCAACTATGAGAACAATCCTCTCAAAGTGACTACACTTGTATCCAACAATTTTGGAAAGACAAGATTTCAAAAACATTTAAACTTATTTCCAACAATCCTGGAAAAATAAGTAAGTAACTATCAATATTTGAGTTTGAGTGAGTTGAGTAGTATTGATCACTTAGAGTGATTTAACAATGTATGATCTTCTCTTCCAATAATATTATTGTACAATGACTCAAGATATAATTGCTCAAAGTTTTCTGTTTTATAATGTATGAAAATGTGCAGAAAACTTATGCATAAAAGTGAAGGAATGCTTGAGATTGTATTTTGAAAAATTCAGAAAATATTTGTGGAAGAGGTGTTGAAACAAATTTTGAAAATGAATATTTATATGTTCATAACACCCTTTTGAAACATCATGAAGTTCTGAAAATGTATCATGAACAAATGCCAAGTTTGAGTGAAAGGTTTCAATGAAAAGGTATGATGAACAGTCATGTGAAAAGCTGCTGTTTTTCAAAATCGTGCAGCATGCAATCGATTGGACCCTTTGTGTAAATCGATTGCACAAGGTTTCAACAGCTATATTTTCAAAAGTTTTAAGTGTACAATTGATTGCACTAGTAATGTAAATCGATTGCATGTAAAGTCAGTAGCAAAAAGTAAGTGAGTGCAATCAATTGCACACGCAATATAAATCGATTGCACTGAGAAACAGAAGCAAATGTTTTGAAAATTTTAAGAATGCAATCGATTGCACAAGAAATGCAAATCAATTGCACAGAGAAACAGAATAAAAGATATGAAAAATTGGAGCATGCAATCGATTGCACTAAAATGCAAATCGATTGCACTTAAGTGAAAAGTAAAATTTTAACTTTGAAAAACTTGAGTAATGATTTTTAAATATTTCTTTTCCATTTTTAAGCATTTATATCTTAAGATCAAAGTAAGTAATATTATTATACCTTGAAAGTTGTTGAGAACTTTGAACTGAAGATATTGTCCTTAGATGCTTTGAGCTTGATCATAAATCTTTGTCTTCTTTGTCAATCATGGTTTGTCTTCATCAAAACAAAAGCTTATTTGAGAAGCTTGAATTTACAGGCGCCACCTTTGGACGATGTTTCCCCCCCCCCCCCCCCCAAAAAAGGAGTTGGAGGGCATTCCTGTGATTTCCTGCATTCTTCATCCTCTATAAATAGAAGTTCTTGATTTCATTTCAATTCACCCAAGCATAGTTGCAAACTTGATCCAACCATAGTTGCGAACTTAAGCCATATAATTTCACCATTGTAAAGAGATAATTCTTCACATCGGGGAATTATTGCACTGTTGATTGAGTCTATGATCGAGTTCGTAGATTGAGTCTGTAATCGAGTTTGGAGCACTTCGGCAAAAGTTTATCCTGCCACATTTATTTTCAACTGCTGTTTATTTCCAGTCGTATTTTACTTCCAGTTTGTACCAGATTTAAAACCTCCCTGTTTGGAGCAGGTTTCTATTTATATTTTCCGCACCTGCTTTTACTTTGTTTATTTCTCGCACCTGCTTTTACTTTGTTTATTTCCCGCACCTGCTTTTACTTTGTCTATTTTTTGCACTGCTTTTACTTTGTTTATTTCTCGCACCTGCTTTTACTTTATTTATTTTCTACGCTGCTTTTACTTTGTTTATTTCCCGCACCGCACTTTAAATTATTTACTTTCTCGCATGATTTATTTTAACATGTCTGTTTACATTCCCATGTCAGGATGAACCTTACTGGGCTAGAATGTAAGGAATCTAGTTAGATCGATATTCCAAATAATGTGTCAATAGAAATTCTTATGGGCTATTTTGGTTTTTAATACGACTTTTCAGTACTTTATTGTTGTTGGGTAAGATCGAAAGCCGTCCAACCCTTTGTTAAACTTGGTTAGTTCTAACTGGTCAAAGGAAGCGAAAGCGCTTTGTCCGGTTAGTTAGGCATTTTTATTATCAAAGAAATCAATTTTGAAACTATTTTCGAACGCGTTTATAGGGTTAAAGTTAGGTCCCCTTTTTATTAGAAATTCCAGATCAAAATACTTTTCAACTTGGTCAAGTACTTTATTTCTCAAAAATAGGTTTATTACTTTAACACAATGCGCACCTTTTTATAAGTGACGATAAAAAGGTCTGATTAGAGAGTAAACTCGGTTCTGATTATGCGAAAGCGACAATTCCTGTTAAATTAGTTCTTTTCTTTAGTAGAAAATATTTCCCTATAAGTAGTTCTATTTCGAAGCACTGCGAATATCATCTGACTGTGTGAATTACATTCGACCCTGCTTTTATATCTGAAGTTTATTTCTCCGTACTTTACTTTCTTGCATGCTCAATTCCCTGTTTAATATTGACTTAGCTAAACACTGTAACAATAGGAAATGATAGATTGGCGATTGGTCTCTGTGGATCGATAATCTTTTATATTACTCTGACGCGATTCGTACACTTGCGAATACACTACATCAAGTTTTTGGCGCCGTTGTCGGGGATCAATTTCATCAAAATTTCGCACCCTATAGTCGCACCGTCTAGACTAAGTTTTACAGTCTGGTTAATGTGAAGATCTCGCAGCACCGGAACCTTATTCAATCCTTTAGCAGAACCTGAATGTTACATCCATTTTCTCCGTAGAATTAGAAAAACTATGGACGAGAATCGTAACCAAAGACCCCTTAAGGAATTTGCCCAACCGTCAGATGAGGAACCTAGTTCAAGTATCGTAAACCCAACTATAACCACAAATAATTTCGAACTAAAACCCTCATTTCTATAATTGGTGCAATAAAACCAATTCAGTGGTCTCGCTACTGAGAACGCGAATCAACACTTAAAAACTTTTATACAATTAGAAAACACTTTAAAATGCAATGGTGTTTCGTCTGAGGCAATACGACTAAGATTATTCCCTTTTCCCTCAGAGATAAAGCACGAGATTGGTTGGATTCCCTTATAACCAATTCAATAACAACTTGGGAAGACCTTAGGAGAGTATTTCTCGTAATATATTTTCCGCCCAGCAAAACTGTTGTCCTTAGAAACCAAATCACTAGATTTAACCAAAACCTGGGAGAATCACTTTTTGAAGCATGGGAGAGATATAAGCACCTGTTAAGAGTCTGTCCACACCATGGCCTAGAATAATGGCTAATCATTCACACCTTCTATAATGGACTTCATTATAACACAAAGATGTCTATCGATATTGCCGCTGGTGGCGCATTGATGAATAAACCTTACTTAGAAGCCTGCACTCTCATTGAGGACATGGCCCAAAACCATTACCAATGGGGAACTGAACGAGCTACGGTAGAGAAAAAGGAGACCCAAGGAGGAAAACATGAGATAAGTTCTCTAAACATGATGCAAGTTAAAATGGACGCTCTTGCCTTAAAATTTCAAAACATGTCTCAAAACCCTAATACTGTAGCCGCAGTAGCTTCAAAATGCGAACTCTGTGGGACCGAAGGACATCAACCAGTGGAATGTAACTTGTTGAATGAGCCTTGCTCAGACCAAGTAAACTACACCCAAGGAAAGCCATTTTCAAACACTTACAACCCCAGATGGAGGAATCACCCAAACTTTTCTTATAAAAACAATAGCCCAATACAAAACTCTGCACCTCCGAGACCTACAGGTTTCCAAGCCCAAAGACCAAATCAACCTATGCAAGTTGTGGCACCCGAACCAAACCTTGAGAAAATCATGGAAAATTTAATTTCAGCTCAAACCCAGCAAAACAAAGAGTTCCAAAATCATAATATTCACGTTAACAAACTAATTACGCAACTAGGAACTAAGGTTGATCAGATGATTACGCATAACAAGATGCTTGAAACCCAGATCTCGCAGATAGCCCAAACACAAGCCCCACAAACTACACCTGGAGGACAATTCCCTGGACAACCTCAACCAAGTCCTAAAGGGCAAGCTAATGTCATTTCCTTACAAAGTGGGACTACTTACAATGGACCCAAGAATCCAGCCATGAGTACACCCTCACAACCTAAGACAAATGTTTTGCCTACAGACCAAGTGGAGGAACCAGAGGAATCCGAAAAGCAAAAAGAACCAGAATTAAAAGATAAAACTAATAAATCACCACCCCCGTACAAACCCCTAGTCCCATTTCCGCAAAGACTTAAACAAACTAAACTTGACAATCAATACCAGAGATTCGTTAAAGTTATAGAAAAACTCCATGTAGAGATTCCTTTCACCGAAGCCATCACTCAGATACCATCTTATGCTAAATTCCTAAAAGACATCCTGACCAACAAGCGTAGACTTTATGATCCCAAACCTATCGAATGCAATTTTATTTCAGAAAATAAACTTGCCAAGAAAGAAAAGGATCCAGGAAGTTTTTCCATTCCTTGTATATTAGGAAATCATACTATTGACAAATCCTTCTTAGATCTAGGAACTAGCATCATCCTTATGCCTTTAGCAGTTTGTAGAAGGTTAAACTTAGGAGAATTGCAGTCGACTAAAATGTCTCTCCAGTTGGATGATAGATCAGTTAAGTATCCTATAGGCATACTTAAAGACATACCAGTTAAGATCGGTCAGCTATATATCCCAAATGATTTTGTGGTTATGGATATTAAAGAAGATGAAGAAATCCCAATCCTCTTAGGTAGACCATTCCTATCAACATTCGGAGCCATAATTGACGTTAAGAAAGGAAAATTAACATTTGAGGTGGGTGATGAAAAGATAGAATTTATTCTTTCAAAAGTTCTTAATAGCACCAGTCATAGGAGATGCCTGTTATGCCATCGACGTCATTGACGAGTGTATATTGGAACTTAAGCGAGAGGAATCTAACAAAAATTTCAAGTTACCTTCGACCCCCATTATGGAGGACGATAGATTTAAAAGTTTAGAACCTTACATCGATGACGACCTCTATGAATGTTTATCGCTTACTCCCGATTCCATGCCTTGCCCTTTGAAACCATCTTTAGAACTGAAGGAACTTCCCAAGAACCTCAGATACGAATTCTTAGATAAAGAGATGAATCGTCTTGTTATAGTTAATGTTATTTTAAGTCAAGACGAGATAACTCAACTCTTAGAGATCTTACGGAAATATTCCTCAGCTTTAGGGTATAACATCTCCAATTTAAAAGGAATAAGTCCATCGGTGTGCATGCACCGGATCTTGTTAGAGGAAAACTCAAAACCCTCAAGAGAACATCAAAGAAGAATAAACCATATAATGAGCGATGTTGTTAAAAGAGAAGTTCTTAAGTTACTAGAGGCTGGTATAATTTACCAAATATCAGATAGTAATTGGGTGAGCCCTGTGCATGTGGTGCCAAAGAAAGGAGGCATCACAGTCATAGAAGATGAGAAAGGTGAGCATATTGTTAAATGAATATAAGGAGGTTGACGTATGTGTATAGATTATAGAAAATTAAACAAAGCAACCAGGAAGGATCATTTCCCTCTTCCATTTATAGATCAAATGCTCGAACGTCTAGCCAGACACTCACACTTTGGTTATCTAGATGGATACTCAGGATTTTCCAAATACCTATTCACCCCGAGGATCAAGAGAAAACAACCTTCACCCGTCCTTATGGAACGTTCGCCTATAGACGAATGCCCTTCGGACTCTGTAATGCCCCTGCCACTTTTCAACATTGTATGATGTCTATATTTGCAGATTACCTAGATGGAATAATGGAAGTTTTCATGGACGATTTCTCGATGTGTGGATTCAATTTTAAAGATTGTCTCTCCAACCTCAAAAAAACCCCTGAAAGATGCGTAGAGGTGAACCTAGTGCTAAACTGGGAAAAATGCCATTTTATGGTTAATGAAGGTTTAATATTAGGACACATTGTCTCCGAAAGAGGCATTGAGGTTGATAGATCCAAAATTGAAGTTATAGAAATCCTCAGCCCACCTAAAACCATTAGGGAGATTAGAAGTTTTCTTGGACATGCTGGTTTTTATCGGTGTTTTATAAAAGACTTCTCTAAAATAACAAAACCTTTGACTAATATTCTATGAAGGACGTTGAATTTGTTTTTGACTGTCTCGAAGCTTTTAAATTTTTGAAACAAGCACTGATTTCAGCTCCGATCATGCAACCCCCAGATTGGACACAACCTTTTGAAATCATGTGCGATGCCAGCGATTATGTAGTTGGTGCTTTTCTAGGACAACGAAAAGACAAGAAATTACATGTTATATATTATGCTAGTAGAACCCTAGATACTGCCCAGCTCAACTATGCAACAACAGAGAAAGAATTACTGGCACTAATTTTTGCGATAGATAAGTTTAGGTCCTACCTAGTTGGAGCAAAGATCATTGTTTACACTGATCATGCTGCCATACGTTATTAAATAAAAAGGACGCTAAACCTAGATTACTTAGATGGATCATGTTACTCCAAGAGTTTGATCTAGACATTAAGGGTAAGAAAGGCACAGAGAATGTTGTCGCTGACCACCTCTTTATATTAGAACACTTAAAACCTGACTTATTTCCTATAAATGATGATTTCACCTATGACAGACTTATAGCTAAGACTGATGCTTTCGAGCCTTACAAAGATAAAGATTTTGAAAAAAATTCAGTAATGAAGAGCGTACCTTGGTACGCTGATTTTGTAAATTACCTAGCTGCAGATATCATACCCCCTGATCTAAATTACCAACAGAAAAAGAAGTTCTTCAAAGATGTTAAACATTTCTACTGGGATGAACCACTCTTATTCAAGAGAGGAATAGATAATATTTTCAGGCGCTGCGTCCCAGAAGAGGAAATAAAAGACATCATCAGACACTGTCATTCAGCACCTTATAGTGGACATGCAGGTATATCTAAAACGCACGCCAAGATTCTTCAAGCAGGCCTCTATTGGCCAACATTATGACGCGATGTTCATGCCTACATTGTCAAGTGCAACCGATGCCAATGCACCGGGAACATATCAAGACGTGACAAGATGCCAATAAGGAATATTCAGGAAGTTGAACTCTTTGATGTTTGGGGTATAAACTTTATGGGACCATTTTCACCTTCAATGGGAAATAGGTACATTTTGGTAGATGTGGACTACGTGTCTAAATGGATTGAGGCTATTGCATCACCCACAAACGACACAAGAGTGGTAGTCAAGTTATTTAAGAATGTCATTTTTCCGAGGTTTGGAACACCCCGTCTCGTTATAAGTGATGGAGGATCACATTTCATATCCAGAGTCTTTGATAAGATCTTGAGTAAGTATGGAGTAAAGCACAGAGTAGAAACAACTTATCATCCACAGACTAACGGCAAAGTAGAAGTGTCTAACAGGGAGATTAAACAAATCTTAGAAAAAACCGTTTCAATTTCCAGAAAATATTGGTCTCAGAAGCTACATGAAGCACTATGAGCCTACATAACAGCTTTTAAAACCCCTATTGGAATAACCCCTTACCAATTAGTCTATGGAAAATCTTGTCATTTACCCTTCGAGTTAGAGCATAAAGCCTATTGGGCCATTAAGACCCTGAATTTGGAATATATGACTGCTGGTAAAAAGCGCATCCTTGACATTCATAAATTGGAGGAATTCCACCAGTCGGCCTATGAGAATGCTATAATATATAAAGAAAGAACCAAAACTTGGCATGGCAGAAGAATTGTAAAGAAATATTTCAATATAGGCGACCTTGTTCTCCTTTTCAATTCCAGGTTGCGACTTTTTCCTGGCAAGCTATATTCAAGATGGACTGGTCCTCATGAGGTCTCTAGAATCCTGATATTTGGAGCAGTCGAGATCAAGAACAATTTTTGTAGCCCATTCATCATCAATGGGCAGAGGTTGAAGCACTACGAAGGATGTGACATTCCCACCAACTACTCCAGCCACACTCTGATTGATCCACCAGTACCAATTTCTGATATATGAAATTTACTCGTCAAGCTAACAACGTTAAATAAGCGATGCATGGGAGGCAACCCATGAGTTTATTTTTATTTTTTGCATTTATTTACTTTTTACTTTATCAAATTTTATTTTTATCTTTATACTAACAGTTGCAAAATTTATGATTTCAGACATCACCTGCTATCCGTTTTTGCTAACTACATTTTTCAGGATGGAGCATTTCAATGACATGCATGTTTCCTTCCGAGATGACACTCAGAGACAACTCTATGCGGTCCTTTCACAGTGACCCATGGCACCGACCAGATATCCAGACTAGATTTGCATAGAAGCTCTTGGCTTTGAAGCCAGTATCAAGTATCTATGCAACCAGCTAAAGTGGGACGAGTATGCAGATGACCTAAATGTGACCTACAAGAACCTCACCTTAGAATTCCTCAGTTCATTCGAGTTTGAGCCCTATAATGGCCAGGATGGATATCTCACTTTCAGAATATCCGGGATAGAATATTGTTTTACCCAGAGGGAGTTTGGCAACTTGCTAGGCTTCCAGACCACACTCGATGCTATACCTGAGCTACCAGTTGGCTATTTCATGACTAGGGACATAGAGAAATTATGGAGAGATATTACTGCTGGAGGGAGCCTTGATCCTTCCATTCAGCTATCCCCTGTTATTCACAACCCCACTTTCAAGTATTTTCAGATGTTTATTTCTCACACTTTCCTAGGGAAGGCCGACACTGATACCCATGTTAGCGAGGAGGAGATCTTTTTCCTCTACTGTGCGACCCAGTCTCGCCCTGTAGCCTGTGGAAATTTTCTGCTGCGGAATCTCATGATGACTTCTAAGTCTGTTGAAGGTATCCTCCATGTGGGAGGGACAGTGACTCAGATTGCTTTTGCTTTGGGTCATACAAGTAAGTTATCTTACCTTACCTCCTATTGTGGATATACTACAATGGACATTGATTTCTGTTTGGATCATGGGCTGATGAGAAGAGTCTACTTTAATCCCAACCAGTATAGACTCCTAATTGATAATGAAACTGTTTGCTATTTTACACTGCCTGATCCCATGATGACCAATGTCCATAACCCTACCAATTGGACATATGCCTTAGAAGGTATTGGAGAGACTGTGGACGAGCGAAAATCACCTTCGGTACCTGAGTATCATCCATGTCCATCGCCAGAAAGGACCACTGTATTCTCTAATAATTTCTCTTTGCAGCAACCCAACATCTATGCACAGGTTGCTGAGCTGCGTAGAGAGGTAGCCCAACTTCATCAGATAGTTGAAGACCTCTCTCTTCAGGTTATGGTTTCTGATGCTACTCACTCTACTGAGGCGGACCTCCTACAACAGGAAATTGATGATCTTTACAGTAAGTTAGCTGTAGCTCATGGTTCTGAGTCGACCAAGGACCCTACTACTCCTTGATGATCTTGATTCATATCTGCACTGTTTTGCTATTTTGTTATTTCTTTTATCATGTTGTTTCCTTTTTCAGACTTATCTATTTTTATACCTAACTTTTGCATTCTACTTTCTTTTTATTTTTATTTTTCGTGACTTACCATAATTAAGTATATTTCTATTTTATCATTTTTTCTCTCTTTAATTAATTGTTTATTTTATTTTTATGAGTTTACTATTTTCAAGTTATAAACATAAAAGAAAAAAATTCAATACACCAATCATTGGAAGCACCAAATGAAGAATTATTGTTTGTACCTACGAGAAGAAATTGGAATAAGAAGCCCAAACCAACAAAACAAAGAAATTTGAGCCCAGCCCAAATTCCAAGCATGGCGCCCATCACCAAGACCATGGCGCCCGCCATGGGGTCTGAGACTATAACGAGCAGATTTTCAAAAACATCCCACTTTCTCCATTTTCAACCCCAAAAACTCTCATTTTATCAACCACTTACTACCCCATTAACCACTCCAACATCCATTTTTCTAACCTTCATAAAAATTCAAACTTCCTCCTCCCAATCTCCAACACCCATTTTGAAACCCATTTTTTCCTTCAATTTTCTTCCAAAGGAGCAACAATGGAGTTCAACGGATACGTTCTTCGTGAAGGAAAACCCGGAGACCGACAACGGAAAATCCTTGAAAAATTGCAAGGACGAGAAATTGTCTCAACCAGGTATGTCGATGAAGACTGTCTATATACTTTAGGACTTTATCATAATTTTTTTCATTTAGCTGAAATCCTAGGATTGCACAAGATTTTTACTAGAAAAGAGCCCACTTTTGAGAGGCTAACTCGGGAATTCTTAAGTTCCCTAATTTATTTGGTTCACCCCGACACTACTAGTACCACCGGTATGGTTAAATTTCGGCTGTTTAATATTGAATATGAATATAGCACCGACGAACTAGCAGCTCTGTTGGGTATTACTCATGGTGATGGCGCTATTTGTGAGACCCCTTTGGATTCTGAATGGTCCACTGATGCATTTTCCTTCTGGCGTCAATTGTCAAACTCTTCTATAAATTCTTTTGAAGGAATTTTAGCATCATTGATCCATAACTCGGCTATTCGAATTTTTTGATATATGCTCGCCTGTACTATTTTTGGCCAGGAGAATCCAAACAAGGTAAATGCTAAAGAACTTCTATTTTTGCAAGGTAGTCTCACTAATAAAAGAAGTAATTCAGTCCCGTTTATGATTGCTCACATGATTGCTGTCCTGAGACACACAGGGACCATAGCTTTTGGAGGACTATTTACATCTATTGCTAGAGCTTTGCACCTTGACACTGAGATAGCTACCCTAGCACCCCTTCCTCCCCGCACAATTAATTTGAAATTTCTAAAAGATATTAAATTGTGCAAGGTGAGGAGAGCGGGTGGATTTGAACTTATGGTTCGGGGTGTCGCTATCCCATCAGTCGTTCTGCCTTACACTAGACGTACTGATGTACGAATTGCGAGGAACTGGACCTACGATCTAGATGCTCCACCTTTTATGGGTCCATTACCTCATAATGTTCCACTTGGGGACGGAAACGAGACTGATGAAGAATACGAGCAGAGGGATGAACCTCATGCCCCACCTGCGTCCCCTCACCATGCTTCACCCGGACACACTTCACCTTCTACTTCTAACACTTTTTCAGGTACGGCTCCTGGCTTCTACATCACTGAATAGATGTGGCGTGACCAGATAGCCCGGGAGGAGAGAAGAGATGGTTTACTTTCAGCCATCCAGTAGCAGTTGGCAGATAACATGAGTTTTATGGAGGCGTCACGACAGTAGACGGATCGCTCTTTTCAAAGTCTTATGGAATCTCAATTAGCGATATCCCGTGAGCAACATAGGCAACATGCCCAGTTTCAGAGGCACTCCGCCCTCATGGAGGCCACTCAAGGTTCCCTTTTAGGAAACCTTCGCGAGATTCAGAGTTCACAGATTGCCTTGGCCACCAGATTCGACCAGTTCGAGGCTTCTCAGAGTAGTCGTCGTTGCAGCCGATCCCGTCATCCTAGACATTCACCATAGGATGGCGAGGAACCCAACCAGCCTTAGTACTTTACCAGGTGACTCTTTCCTTATCTTATTTCGTAACATTGGGGTCAATGTTCGATTTAAGTGTGGGAGGAGATTTACTCGCTTTATTTTTCCTTTCCTGCATTTTCCTTCTCGTTATTTTACTTCTTTATTTGCTTTAGTTTTCCTGTTTTCTTTGACGAGTCATCCATATCTATATGGTCTAGTGTATGTCCACTCCCCCATTTCTTGAGCCTAACCGAAAATTTTTTCTAAGAAAAACACTGTTTTGAACTTAGTTGGGCTATAAGACCTAGTTGAGATAGGATGTAGTATGACTTGGGAAAGCCCTTTTGAAGCATCAGCATCATTTTTACACCTTAAGCTTCGTAAATTTAGGAATTCGATCCCGATACCTCCTATGTCGTGGCCTTAAAATTTTCATTCTTAAATCCTTGAATAGTTTATCCTAGCAGTCAGCTTCGGTCTAAGCATGCTCTACGTAGGGGACCGAAGAGAAGTGAATGATCTATATGCTATGTTCTTATTATAAACTACAACCCCGGGATAGGTGACCCTCACAAAGTCATTTAACTCAACAAAAGTTGTATGTTGAAAAATAAAGCAAAAGCAAAAGCAAGAGAAGAAGAAAAACAAAAAGAAATTTTTTTTACCCATCTTTAGTTGGTTCAGAGGTATCTGGTGTTGAACTTGGTAGGGCGGATTATGATCCGATCCCCCACAACTATAAATGGGTCAATAAAAGGGGTTACACCAACTTTTGTACCAGAGCCCTGCGTTTTATGATCAGAATCACTACCCGGTCACTTTACTATGAGCATGTACGAATAACGGGCTTAATGTGATTGCGCCTGAATGAAAAAGGATTTGAAAAAAAGGAAAAATATAGGCCTAAGCATAGTGGCATGATATGGATTGGTTCGTAAAAGAACGAAGCTTATGTCTGTTTTACGGAAGAGTGTCACTACGATATCCTTGGTTTGAATCAGTCAGTACCTATCAATACATCCCTGTTTTAATTCCAGAGGCCCCTTGCAGCCCAACTTGTTCACTAATACCGTTTTTCTTCTTAATCTATTTAGAGTTTTTGCTTGAGGACAAGCAAAGGTTTAAGCGTGGGAGAATTTGATAACACTTACTTTACACTTGTTTTCGACTCTAATTTCACATGTTATTTAGGTTTTTTATTATTGTTTTCTTGTATTATGCCTATCTTTTGTTTCCTTTTCAGGTATTTCAATTATCCAGAGCTCCCCTGAAGAAATGAAGGAAAACTGGCTGAAAAACAGGATTTTAGGTCAAATTTTCACTCATGGCGTCCACCATGGCGCCAGCCTTAGGGTAGGCCATGACGTGGACCACTTCCTGCTGATTTCAACTGCCACGTTCCCCACTTCCTTTCATTTACACATGGAGGGCGCTACCTTTGGACGATGTTTTCCCCCCAAAAGGAGTTAGGGGGAACTCCTATGATTTCCTTCATTCTTCGTTCTCTATAAATAGAAGTTCCTGATTTCATTTCAATTCACCCAAGCTTAGTTGCAAACTTGATCCAACCATAGTTGCGAACTTAAGCCATATAATTTCACTATTGTAAAGCGATAATTCTTCACATCGGGGAATTATTGCACTGTTGATTGAGTCTGTGATCCAGTTTGTAGATTGAGTCTGTAATCGAGTTTGGAGCACTTTGGAAGAAGTTTATCCCGCCATATTTATTTTCAACCGCTGTTTATTTCCAGTCGCATTTTACTTCCAGTTTGTACCAGATTTAAAACCTCCCTGTTTGGAGCAGGTTTCTATTTATATTTCCCGCACCTGCTTTTACTTTGTTTATTTCCCGCACCTGCTTTTACTTTGTTTATTTCCCGCACCTTCTTTTACTTTTTCTATTTTCCGCATTGCTTTTACTTTGTTTATTTCCCGCACCTGCTTTTACTTTGTTTATTTTCTGCACTGCTTTTACTTTGTTTATTTCCTGCATCGCACTTTAAATTATTTACTTTCTCGCATGATTTATTTTAACATGTCTATTTACATTCCCATGTCAGGCTGAACCTTACTGGGCTAGAATGTAAGGAATCTAGTTAGATCGATATTCCAAATAATGTGTCAATAGAAATGCTTATGGGCTATCTTGGTTTTTAATACGAGTTTTCTATACTTTATTGTTGTTGGGTAAGATCGAAAGTCATCCAACCCTTTATTAAACTCGGTTAGTTCTAACTGGTCAAAGGAAGCGAAAGCGTTTTATCCGATTAGTTAGGGATTTTTATTATCAAAGAAATCAATTTTGAAACTATTTCCGAATGCGTTTATAGGGTTAAAGGTAGGTCACCTTTTTATTAGAAATTCCAGATCAAAATACTTTTCAACTTGGTCAAGTACTTTATTTCTTAAAAATAGGTTTATTACTTTAACGCAATATGCGCCTTTTTATAAGTGACGATAAGAAGGTATGATTAGAGAGTAAACTCAGTTCTGATTACGCAAAAGCGACAGTTCGTGTTAAATTAGTTCTTTTCTTTAGTAGAAAATATTGCCCTATAAGTAGTTCTATTCCGAAGCATTGCGAATATCATCTAACTATGTGAATTACATTCGACCCTACTTTTATATCTGAAGTTTATTTTGCCGCACTTTACTTTCTTGCATGCTCAATTCCCTGTTTAATATTGACTTAGCTAAACACCGTAACAATAGGAAATGATAAATTGACGATTGATCTCAATGGATCGATAATCTTTTATATTACTCTGATGCGATTCGTACACTTGCGAATACACCGCATCACGAGGCAGGAGCGATGCAAGAAGTGAGAAAATCCAGTAACTTTTGTCTTATGCTCGCGTCTTGGTCGTCGGGAAATACTTTAGGTTGTCGTCGGGTGGTGAGTTTAAGCGTCAGGTGATGCTAGATATTTTTTCCAGCTTTCTCATGTGGCGCAGGCTGAGTGGCCAAAATAAAAGCCACAGTCGGACGGTGTTTTCCAGCGTCAGGCGGTGCGTGTATGGGACATATTTTTGTTTATATTTTCAATTCATTTCATTTGTTAGGGTTATGGTTTTGGGATGGTTTTTTTCTCCCAACTCCATCAATCTCATTTTTCATTAGGCTTAGCTTAGAAAACAACTATGAAGCTTGCACACAGATGATCCAGGGTGGATTCTCATCGATTGGTGCTGACAAATCGGTAGATTTGTGGTTTATTTCTTGTTTTCTTTGTGTATTCTTTATTTGTTGGGTTTGTATATGTATTTACTTTGAGCTCATGTATATTTATCGCTCATGGCGTTATATAAAGCTTGCTTTATAAATCTTTATTGGTTATTATCCTACATTTGTGCTTTGTGCTTGGGGTTTTGGTTGCTATAGACATATACTGCTCGAATTCTTATCTGGGATGATTATCTAATCGTGTATAGATTCTAGAGATAGATTTAGAGCTATTATTCACTTGGGTGTCAGTTCTTAATGTCTCTGTGTTGGTTGTGTTATGCTGAGAGATCGCCAACGCGAGTAACACGATTGTCTTCTGTGTTGTTAAGGTTGATTGAGATATTACCTCTGAGATGATAGAGTCAGACTCTCTACTTTGGGTTAGAAATGACTTAGGTTGTGAGCGACACGTGATTACATTGATGAGCATTGTAGGTTGCGTATAACTGGTTGATAGGTTTAAGTTTGTGAGGAGTGGATTATATGCATGCTTGATAAGTTTCTCCTCTCTGAAGAATGAATTATTTTTCAGTCAATAACTTTAATTCCCGCACCTTACACTTTAAACACATTCAAACCAAAACTCATAAACGCGAGAAATTGTTGAACGACAATTCAATAGCACTAATCCCCGTGGAGACGATATTATAAAACTAAATACTTACTTACTTTTTCTTTCCGCTTTACCGCTTCAGCAAAATGGCGTCGTTGCCATGGATTAGTGGTTTTATTGGATCGCATTGCGATGGTTTCTTTGTTTTTGAGTTTTGCATATAATGTTCATATTGTTTATATTATGCAATTAGACTTGTATATGTATACTTGTGCATTTATTTGTTTATATTTACCATACTTATGAATTTTACATGTTTTCAATACTTGTAAATTTAATGTATATGTTTGTTTCTCTTCACGTTTGCTAAGTGTTTGGTTTGTTTTCACCGTCGGTGAGCCCTAACCGTGTAAAGAAACAACTTGGAGAAGTGTGTATAAATAACATGCGTCGATCTTACAACATAAAACAAGCATGTTTAATTGTTTTTAGTTCTTTATTATTTTTAGTGTATTAATATAGGTAATATGGTGAATTAGTTAAACGAGTTAAAATTGGACCAGTTCTTAAAATTCTCAAATCTTCACTTTTCAACTTGTTTAATTCAATTTCACTCGTTCTTTTAGTATGTTTGTGGCAGTTGTTTTAATTTTTTATTTTTAGGTTTGTCCAAGACTTGTTTTGAGTAGCTTGAGGATGTTTGAGGTGATTTTCCAAGTTGACAGTTTAACCTTGCAAATGTATGGTAATGATAGTTTTCAAAGTTGGTATATGTCAGGTACTCATTTATCGTTTTCCATAGCATAACATGTTTAGGAAACCTTTCATTTGTATAATTACTATACCATTTGTGATCGGTGGATCTGGAACTGACTGTTTAACGCTGGTTCGCGAAATGTCGCGGAAGCAAGAGTCGCCACTGTCTTTTATTTTCTCCAACATGGAAAGGACAAAAGCACAGAAAAATTCCTTATGAGATTATCTCTCGGTTCGGGAGGTAGATTTATAGAAATGGAAGGTGTTAGCACCCTTTCTATCCATGGTTATCCATGGGCTCTTAGATACTTGCTCATTTATGTTTTCAAAATGTTCGCTTTTCAAAGTGTGAGTGGGTTTGAAAAAGTTTCGTTAAAAGATTCAGATCGACTCTTGTATCAGTCCTCAAGAGTGTTTGAAAAATTGTTTTTGAAAGCTTTTTGAAAGTGTGAGGTGTGAAAAGAAGTTTTTGATTTTGTTTTAAATTAGAGCAAGTATCTACGAGTCATCTACCTACCCTAAGGAATTAGTCTGTGTAAATGTCCTTAAGGTAATGCCATCCCACCATTGAGAGGTAGGTAGCACCACCGTTGGAGGTGTTCGGGTCAATTCGAGGATTAGGGACAATGTGGTCATCGAGTAATAGTAAGACACCTTAGAAGCTACCCTTATGCCATTGATCTTTTTATTCCGAGGCAACCATTCCGAGGCAACTTATTCCGAGGCAACTTGTTTCGAGGCAACCGTTTCGAGGCAACCGTTTCGAGGCAACTAGATCAATGGAACATAAGGACTCACTAAGACGTCCTATACTCGACGACCACGTTTCGAGGGGCAAGGAAACAGTGTGGTCACCGGAGCAATAGTAGGACACCTTAGAAGCTACCCTTATGCCATGTTCATGGACATAAGGACTTACTAAAACGTCCTTTACTCGACGACCACGTTTCGAGGGGCAAGGCAACAATGAGGCATACCCTAGAAGTGGTGTGTGAATTGTGTGTCATTTTCAGTTATTATTTGTTTTGTCATGCATTGGGTGAGCTACGCTTTGATTTTATTTGGGCATTCATTCTTTCATGTGATTAGTAGTTTAAAGGGTGCGGAAATTAAAATGCGGAAAAATAAAGGTCCTACGCTATTACAAGGCGCGGGTCTACATCGCCAAATTAACAAAGACCCGATTTTGAATAAAAGTGCGGAAAGTAAATGTCCTAATTATTATTACAAGGCCTTGGGGCAATTACATAATGTTTAAAATGAAAATAAAGAAAAACGCGCGAAAAGAAATAAGAATTCGAAGGTGCGAGGGCGTTGGACCCTTTAAAGGAATTAAATTGAAATTACAAATTAATTAACGTTTAAATAAAGAAAAGAAATTATTTTTATGTTTTTTGGTATTTAATGAAATAAAGAAAATTAATTGAAATTAGAAGTCCTAATTCTACACTATTTTTAATTTGTTAAAGAAAAATATTTAAGTTTAATCCTAATTTACTAATTGTTTATTTACAAGAGTATTTACAAAATTAATTAATAGTTAATAATAATAATAAGGAGAAATTATTTATTGAAAAAAAGATAATAAACATGTTAGAAACCCTAAATTCTATGTATTTTAATTATTAAGAAAAACATTAAAGTTGAACCTAAAATTAAACTAAATTGATTATTGAAAATTTATTTACAAAAACTATTAAGGAATTAAAAATTAAATAAAACATATTTTTATTTTCTTGATTTCTGATTTTTTTGGATTTTTATATTAAATTTGGTGAATTGAATAAAACAAAAGAAAAAACAATTAAAATAAAAAAAGAAGAAAAGAAAATGAAAAAAGAAAATGTGATGTAAACCATGGGGGTGTTGGCCCTAATTGGAGGTGCATTGCAAGCAAATTGGCCCATTCAATTCCAGGCCCCTTGGACTTTGGTGGTTGCGTATGCGTCTGTTGACTAGCGTGCATGGGAATACCTTAGAAAAAATAATATTGAGTTTTGGGGCATCTCAAAGCAATTGAACCATACCATAAGTTTCCTGTGGACTCACACAACACAAAACAAGCAACAAATTATGTTAATGATGCATGAAGAAATAAATTTTGATTCCAAAAAATTGTGCAAACCGTGAGTTCGTGTGGGGCGATTCCTTAGGCCTGAGCGCTTGGTTTTGATTCCAAAAGACTCCTGAGAGTTCCTGCAAAGTGTTAGAAACGAGAAAAGGCTTTGAATTGCCTTGGAAGGTGGATTTCAGTTTTGACTTTTTGCTTGATTTTTTGAATATGGTTTTTTACGTTTTAGAGATGCTTAGGTTGTGAATTTCCTTGTGATTGCTTGCATATGTATTATGTAATGAGTTTTAATTCAAATTATGGCCAATAACACAATGCATTCATGCTTAGGATTTTCCATAAACTCCATTGAAGCACTTTCCATTTTTGAGCCAAAATTTTAATTCTTGCTTCATTTAGGTCTTGGTACGAATTTGGGATGTCAATGATGGTGATTCAAAGCTAGTCAAAGCAAAATATATCCCTTTAATTAATTTCTTGATTTTTATTTGATTTTAAAAGATTTAAAATGAATTAAATCAAATAAAATTAAATAAAAATGAAAAAATTAATTTTAAATCTTGAAATAATTTGTGGGACACGTGGGAGGCATGGCCAAGCTGAATCAAGTGGAAAAAGTGGGCCCCTTTTGTCAAAAATGAATTTTCAAGGATAATTGACTTTGGCCATTTCACAAAAAGTTCCCAACTTCTCCAATGCATATCTTGCTCAATTTTAAAGCTATGAACATGTTCTTGGACATTTTGGAAAGATCTTGAAGTCCTTTAACCAATGTATTTGGTCCCATGTCATTTTGATTTACCAATATCAAGTTATGGTCTTTGACTTAAAGTGCCTTTTTGTTGACTTTTGAAAATGACCTATAATGTTGAAATTGATAACTTTTTGTGAGAGCATTTCTTGGACTTGGAATGTGAAGATGAATTGTAGGAAATTTCTTCCCCTTCAAGATGAGAATTGGATGGGATTTTTCTGATGAACCATGAAAAAGTTATGCCTTGGTCAAGTTACAGTTGACTTTTCAGCTGTCCAAAAATGGAAACTTTTGCATCTTGAGACTTTTTGAGCCATGCTTTGAGAATCATGATAAAGAATTGATCAAATGATGTGTGTGGCTTCAAAATAAGATGTTGACCAAAAAATTGGACTTTTGACTATCAAATGACCATTTTGCCCCTGTAGTTGACTGTGAAGCAATTAGGGTTTTTGACTGTGCATTTTGATGCTGTGAGTCTTGAAACTTGACATATGGATGCTTGACATTGTTTATAGGCATATGGGACTTGATTGGACCCTTGGAAACCTCAACTTCTTTGCCAGAACCAAAACCGTAATTTTTGACTGTTAGGAGGCAGTTGGACTGTGCAACCCTTGGGAGATTTTAAAGCTTGATCTTGACAAATCTTGAAGAATATGGGAGGGCAAATTTTGGGGTACAACAGTTGCCCCTGTTCAATCTTCTTAAACCTGAGGGTGTAGATTGGTTGTCGTGCCTTTCGTAATCCGAAGGTGGAAGATGATTGAACACTAGAGTGCCCAGAAATTTGCACTCACATAGTAGAGTATCATCAGTGTGATGCGGGGAATGGGATTACAGATGCCATTTGGAGATTGACGGATAGGAAGATGGGATTATAGATGCCATCTGGAAGTGTGACTGAACTTTGTCGGGAATGGGCTTATAGATGCCATTTGGAGACTGTTGGTATGTGGAGAGATGGGCTTATAGATGCCATCGGGAGGTCGTCGATCGCATAAGAGATTCCTTAGTGAGAACTTCCGTACCTGAGAAAGAAAAGTAATTACCTAGCCTGTTACAAGAGTTGATCTTCAAACCCTCTATGTAGGTGCGCCCTGGCTGGATACATGTATCAGATCTTAGAATTCTTCAGACGTGCCCTGGCGAGATACAGGAATCGAGTCTGGTAATGTTGGTCGTCAACAGATACACCCTCAACGGGACGATGAGAGAACCTTTGGGCGATTACTACCTCAACGGGACGATGAGAGAACCTTGGACGATTACTACCTCAACGGGACGATGAGAGAACCTTTGGGCGATTACTACCTCAACGGGACGATGAGAGAACCTTTGGGCGATTACTACCTCAACGGGACGATGAGAGAACCTTTGGGCGATTACTACCTCAACGGGACGATGAGAGAACCTTGGACGATTACTACCTCAACAGTAACGATGAGAGAATCTGGGGCGATTACTACCTCAACAGTAACGATGAGAGAATCTGGGGCGATTACTACCTCAACAGTAACGATGAGAGAATCTGGGGCGATTACTACCTCAACAGTAACGATGAGAGAATCTGGGGCGATTACTACCTCAACAGTAACAATGAGAGAATCTGGGGCGATTACTACCTCAACAGTAACGATGAGAGAATCTGGGGCGATTACTACCTCAACAGTAACGATGAGAGAATCTGGGGCGATTACTACCTCAACAGTAACGATGAGAGAATCTGGGGCGATTACTACCTCAACAGTAACGATGAGAGAATCTGGGGCGATTACTACCTCAACAGTAACGATGAGAGAACCTGGGGCGATTACTACCTCAACAGTAACGATGAGAGAATCTGGGGCGATTACTACCTCAACAGTAACGATGAGAGAACCTGGGGCGATTACTACCTCAACAGTAACGATGAGAGAATCTGGGGCGATTACTACCTCAACAGTAACGATGAGAGAATCTGGGGCAATTACTACCTCAATAGTAACGATGATAGAACCTGGGGCGATTACTACCTCAACAGTAACGATGAGAGAATCTGGGGCGATTACTACCTCAACAGTAACGATGAGAGAATCTGGGGCGATTACTACCTCAACAGTAACGATGAGAGAATCTTGGATGTCTTCTACTGAGTCTTCATAAGGAAAATCTTTAGGAATCGATTTAACTGGACCAGAGAAGGTCTTGGAATCTTCAACTGTAATAAGAATCAGGGAGATCTTAGGGTCGATTTGACTGAACTAGAGAAGGCCTTTGACTGGATAAGAATCAGAAAAATCTTTAGGAGTCGATTTAACTGAACCAGGCAAGGTCTTGGAATCTTCAACTGAGTCTTCATCAGGAAAATCTTTAGGAATCGATTTAACTGGACCAGAGAAGGCCTTTGACTGGATCGGCATCAGAAAAATC
The DNA here is from genome assembly GCA_948472305.1 of Vicia faba. Taxonomy (NCBI): domain Eukaryota; kingdom Viridiplantae; phylum Streptophyta; class Magnoliopsida; order Fabales; family Fabaceae; genus Vicia; species Vicia faba. The sequence continues at coordinate 1,684,573,512 of OX451736.1, read as the reverse complement.
TTTAGGAGTCGATTTAACTGAACCAGGCAAGGTCTTGGAATCTTCAACTGAGTCTTCATCAGGAAAATCTTTATGAATCGATTTAACTGGACCAGAGAAGGCCTTTGACTGGATCGGCATCAGAAAAATCTTTAGGAGTCGATTTAACTGAACCAGGCAAGGTCTTGGAATCTTCAACTGAGTCTTCATCAGGAAAATCTTTAGGAATCGATTTAACTGGACCAGAGAAGGCCTTTGACTGGATCGGCATCAGAAAAATCTTTAGGAGTCGATTTAACTGAACCAGGCAAGGTCTTGGAATCTTCAACTGAGTCTTCATCAGGAAAATCTTTAGGAATCGATTTAACTGGACCAGAGAAGGCCTTTGACTGGATCGGCATCAGAAAAATCTTTAGGAGTCGATTTAACTGAACTAGGGAAAGTCTTGGAATATAGCTGAGAACTTAACTGTATCTTTCCTGAAAGGTAAGGTCAGTCATATGCAATGCATGATATGGATCAAGCAATGATGTTCTCAACATAAATGAGATTGTGCGATGCGTTCATGATGTATATGATGTTTATGAACATATGTTTTTGTCTAGGAAAGTAAATCCTTGACGGGTGCCGGGAAGTCACATCCTGGGCTGATGTTTGGAGAATAGTGCTTTGTTGTTTCCGCTGGGGATGATAGTTGCAAGAGTGCCGGTAGGAGAAGATGACTCCGTTGGGGAATAAACTTGATGGAGAGATTACTCTCCGGGGAAAAATTACTCTAGCCACCTTGCTGGGGAACAGTACTCTGTGGGAGGAGAGGTACTTTGTTGAGACGTTGATGATAACTCCGCTGGGGATACCGTTGTTATGTTGGAAGTGTTAATAGACTTCGTTGGGGATAAGAAGACTTCGCCGAGGACGATCTTTTCGTGGCTTTTGGCTGAGGATAACCCAGTTATATCCTGGTAGGGAAATAACCTTTGAATAAAGCCGGGAGACGCGTTCGTGTTCTGCAGGGGATAAGCTTCCAGAATCTACTGTGGATAAGCTTGCTGCTGGGGAGATGATTCAAATTGTCCTGAGGAAATCTTGAACCATGCTGGACTCTCCTGGGGAAATCTTCGAGCTATATTGGGGAAGTGGCTCCGCTGAATGTCTGGTATACCGCCGGGGAACAATCTTAGATCAAGACTGCCAGGGGTGCTTGTTAGGAATGTCTGTGTACTCTGCTGAGGAATGTTTGATATTTGCTGGCGGATGCCCAACTTCCTTAAGGATGACAGGATAATTCTGCTTGGGGAGAGTGCATTGACTTGCTGGCTCACTCTCTGGGGAGTTAAGACATACTGGTTATGTTCTTCAGCTGAACTTACCTTGATACCTTGACAGACAGAGTAATTAGATCGTTTGGACAACTCATTATTGCCCCTGTTTCTGAGGTGGGAGAGGAAGACCTGTGAGGTGCTGATAATTGTTGGACAAACCTTCTTCTGGTAGGCAAGTGACGAGATGACAGGACATAGTCGTACACTTTGATCCCTAACTTTTGCCTGGACCGCCCTTTCGGGTTTTCAGTCCACCGGGACACCCATTTTTGCCCAAGCCGCCTTTTCAGGTTTTCGTCTTGCCGGGTATACAGATTTTTTCATTTCATCCCTTATTTTTGCCCAAACCCTTTTGGTTCGCCAGGAAGCCCTTATTTTTGCCTAGGTGTGTCAACCTAGCGGGTCTTTGATTACGCGTAGTATTTTTTCGACTATGTCTATGTTCTCAGGATGTAGGGAGGTGCCCCTGTTATTGTGTTGCCACGCTACCATAAGATGTTTGGTTATGCAAGATTTGTTGCTGGGAATTCATGTCCAATGCTCCAAGTGACTTAGGCGGAGATTTGCCCCTGGTTATCTTGGCATTTTGAGAGATTCTCCGAATCTTGACTGAATTGCCCCAGATGATGGACGATGATCAGGCCATGCCCCTTGATTGGAAGTGCTTTTGTTCATTAGATATTCTTCGTGCAAACTTCCATGTTGTTCAAACAAATAGTCATATGCAAACAAAGTTATGTTAAAAATGCAAAGCTATGTCTGTTTCGAAGTTTTTGGAAATGCATTCTTTTTAGTAAAACCAGCAAATTTTGTAAAATGTGATGTCAACTCAATATTTTATAGCAAGCCTTAAGGAGTCAGGATACCTTTCGTAACAGTATGCTTTCGAACTAACCCATGCTTCAGCTAGGACTTTTTAAGGGTTATAACGTGGCCTGGTTTAAGGTTTAAGAAACAAAGGATAAAGGCTCAAATTATTTGTACCCACCCGTTCTTCGTGATGTTCTTCAAACCTAAGCTCAGTTGATCGTGCGTTAGACCTTATTTGAGTTTTTGTCCTGATGTTTCAATGATGGTTCAGATATTGATGATTTATTCTGAATAGGCAGTCATTTTTGTTTTTGTTGAGGGTTTGTATGACCTCTTTCTTTTTGATTTCGCTATCCCTAAATTTTGCCTGAACTGTTTCTTTTGTGATTACAGTCAGCGGGATGCCCAGGTTTTGTAAGTCTCCTTCATAGGTTTTGACTTATTGGGCTTTTTATTTTGATAGATAATGACTGCCTGTCTTTATGATTATTCGGAACCATCACCATCTTTTGTTTCAGAAGGACTTCTTTTGATGCCATTCGTTGTGCACCTGGATCAGCTGAGAGAACTACCCTGCCCCAGGTTATGATTAAGGGTTTTAATTTTCGAAAAGAAAAAACTCCTACTTCTTTGGCTCAGAGGGGTTGACGAGGGATTATCTTCCTTATAACTCCAGTGTTTAGGGATTTGAAACAATGCATGTACTTCATCAGCGGGGTCTGTTCAAAAGCATACTGTAAAGATCGTGGTATCGTTTTCGTCATCCTCCCTCAAGAGGCTTAGAATTATTGAGAGTTGATCATCACAAAAAATATGAAAACAATTTGCATATAGTGAATACGAAATAATTACTTCAAAACAGACATGTATAGTGCATTAATGAAATAACAATGTTTAGCATGAACAAATGTTTGAACAATCAAAAGAAAATTACAGCTTGAATTTTCCAATAAACAAAAGTCCTCCCATCTCAGGGTTTGTTACTTCAACTGGTGCATCTTGTAGGGATGACAGGAGCATTCAGCCTGGCCCATCTGGATGAAATCCATAGCTCTTTCATTAATCAGGTCTTGGATCTTATTCTTCAGAGCCCAGCAGTCGTCGGTGTCATGTCCTGGACTGCCAGAGTGGTATGCACATCTTTCCTCAGGATTGTACTTTGGGGAGGCTGTGTTGAGATTCTTAGGAGGGTCCCTTAACGTCACCAGATTCAACCTCAACAATTGTTGTAAAGCTTGAGACGGTGACACGTTGAGCTTGGTGAACTGCCTTTTAGGCTTGTCTGGCTTGCTCTGATCAGCCCGTTGTTCTTGGCGAGGTCATTATTGGACCTGTAAAGTAGTAGCAGCTTGGAGAGGCCCAAACCCTTGACCTCTTGGAGGCTGATTAATGACTTGGTCTCTGTCTTGGGCTGGTTGCTTCATGTCTTGATGAAGCTGACTGATTCTGGCCCTCAGCTCTCCTTGCTCCCGAGCTAAACTTTGGATGAGAGCCCTTTGCCCCAGCATCTGGGTTTTCAGTGTGTCTACCTCAGCTTGTAGATGTTTCAGCCGTTCGTCCTTGTCGTCCTCAGCATTGTTCCTGACCAAATTCCCCGTGAGGAGTGTTCTCAGCTCTTCTTGCCCCCTGGATAGGCTTAAGAAGATCTCCCTGAACTGACTCTCTTGAGCATGAGGTCCCTGGCTATCTTGTTGGGAAGCCATTGCTGAAATAAACAGCGAGAAAGGTAAGTGACCCGCAACAAGGGTACCTGTTATGCAATGATGTGCATGTATGCATGCAATGTTTTCAAGAATCTCGCGGGATAAACAAGAAGATTGTCAGAATTGGATCCGGTAGTTTGATTGAAGGAACTGCACGTTGTTGAGAGTCCTTCTTTAAGGGTCAAAGGCTCACCATATCCAGTGGGTCATAGCCCCTGACAACCTTGGCTAGAGGAAAATAAATCCCCTTTGCCCCTCGCTAGACATTTTGTTCATCATGACCTGCATCACAAGCCTTTGAGATCCTTGAAATGGGTTAGCCCTTATGTAGGATGTATGCAATGGTATGATGGCATGATGTTATGCTATGCAGGGAGTGATGTTTGTAACCCTGTTATAGGTCCAGATTAAGGACCATAAACAAAACCTGCAAGGAACATGTGTTGTTAGATAACAAGCATACAAATAGTCAAGTTGGAAGGCACACAAGTCACGCAAGAGAAGCCCTTAGAGTTCAGGCCGGCATGGGGTCTAGGTATTACCCTCTTGAAGTTGGTGGGCTCAACCTGTCCTATCAGAAGTAACCGGGTTCTAAGGGTCCCAATATCACTGGATTGCTTTCATTGTTCATCGTTTCGATTTAGCCACTGAACTGGCGACCGAAATATTCCAAGAAAACAACCCTCAATTGAGTGTAGTATCGAGTATCAACCAACCTTGGACTGCACCAAAGTCAGTTATCTCACTACCCTAAAGAGGCCAAGATGGTTCAATTAAGGTTCCTAAGGTCAGTTGATGCTTCACGACACCACGCGGCGGCCCCGTACTCTCCTTGACTGAACTCAAGGGTTACCGGTACACACCAAAGTGCCACATCAACGTAGCAGACTGTTTCAACCATGTCGGTATACCCCGCACAGTTCCCTCACAGCCTTGTTGCTACTTTCTAAGAAGGTATCCCCAGATACGGGTTAGGATCTATAGAACTCCCAAGACAGTCCCATAATAATAAAGCAAACAAGTCAAGGCAATTGAAAACACAAGTGATCTTAGTCCTAAGGTACACCTCACTTTAAAGTATATCCCCAGCAGAGTCGCCAGTTCTGTGATCAGTGGATCTGGAACTGACTGTTTAACGCTGGTTCGCGAAATGTCGCGGAAGCAAGAGTCGCCACCGTCTTTTATTTTCTCCAACATGGAAAGGACAAAAGCACAGAAAAATTCCTTATGAGATTATCTCTCGGTTCGGGAGGTAGATTTATAGAAAGGGAAGGTGTTAGCACCCTTTCTATCCATGGTTATCCATGATCTCTTAGATACTTGCTCATTTATGTTTTCAAAATGTTCGCTTTTCAAAGTGTGAGTGGGTTTGAAAAAGTTTCGTTAAAAGATTCAGATCGACTCTTGTATCAGTCCTCAAGAGTGCTTGAAAAATTGTTTTTGAAAGCTTTTTGAAAGTGTGAGGTGTGAAAAGAAGTTTTTGATTTTGTTTTAAATTAGAGCAAGTATCTACGAGTCATCTACCTACCCTAAGGAATTAGTCTGTGTAAATGTCCTTAAGGTAATGCCATCCCACCATTGAGAGGTAGGTAGCACCACCGTTGGAGGTGTTCGGGTCAATTCGAGGATTAGGGACAGTGTGGTCACCGAGCAATAGTAAGACACCTTAGAAGCTACCCTTATGCCATTGATCTTTTTATTCCGAGGCAACCATTCCGAGGCAACTTATTCCGAGGCAACTTGTTTCGAGGCAACCGTTTCGAGGCAACCGTTTCGAGGCAACTAGATCAATGGAACATAAGGACTCACTAAGACGTCCTATACTCGACGACCACGTTTCGAGGGGCAAGGAAACAGTGTGGTCACCGGAGCAATAGTAGGACACCTTAGAAGCTACCCTTATGCCATGTTCATGGACATAAGGACTTACTAAAACGTCCTTTACTCGACGACCACGTTTCGAGGGGCAAGGCAACAGTGAGGCGTACCCTAGAAGTGGTGTGTGAATTGTGTGTCATTTTCAGTTATTATTTGTTTTGTCATGCATTGGGTGAGCTACACTTTGATTTTATTTGGGCATTCATTCTTTCATGTGATTAGCAGTTTAAAGGGTGCGGAAATTAAAATGCGGAAAAATAAAGGTCCTACGCTATTACAAGGCGCGAGTCTACATCGCCAAATTAACAAAGACCCGATTTTGAATAAAAGTGCGGAAAGTAAATGTCCTAATTATTATTACAAGGCCTTGGGGCAATTACATAATGTTTAAAATGAAAATAAAGACAAACGCGTGAAAAGAAATAAGAATTCGAAGGTGCGAGGGCGTTGGACCCTTTAAAGGAATTAAATTGAAATTACAAATTAATTAACGTTTAAATAAAGAAAAGAAATTATTTTTATGTTTTTTGGTATTTAATGAAATAAAGAAAATTAATTGAAATTAGAAGTCCTAATTCTACACTATTTTTAATTTGTTAAAGAAAAATATTTAAGTTTAATCTAATTTACTAATTGTTTATTTACAAGAGTATTTACAAAATTAATTAATAGTTAATAATAATAATAAGGAGAAATTATTTATTGAAAAAAAGATAATAAACATGTTAGAAACCCTAAATTCTATGTATTTTAATTATTAAGAAAAACATTAAAGTTGAACCTAAAATTAAACTAAATTGATTATTGAAAATTTATTTACAAAAACTATTAAGGAATTAAAAATTAAATAAAACATATTTTTATTTTCTTGATTTCTGATTTTTTTTTATTTTTATATTAAATTTGGTGAATTGAATAAAACAAAAGAAAAAACAATTAAAATAAAAAAAGAAGAAAAGAAAATGAAAAAAGAAAATGTGATGCAAACCATGGGGGTGTTGGCCCTAATTGGAGGTGCATTGCAAGCAAATTGGCCCATTCAATTCCAGGCCCCTTGGACTTTGGTGGTTGCGTATGCGTCTGTTGACTAGCGTGCATGGGAATACCTTAAAAAAAATAATATTGAGTTTTGGGGCATCTCAAAGCAATTGAACCATACCATAAGTTTCCTGTGGACTCATACAACACAAAACAAGCAACAAATTATGTTAATGATGCATGAACAAATGAATTTTGATTCCAAAAAATTGTGCAAACTGTGAGTTCGTGTGGGGCGATTCCTTAGGCCTGAGCGCTTGGTTTTGATTCCAAAAGACTCCTGAGAGTTCCTGCAAAGTGTTAGAAACGAGAAAAGGCTTTGAATTGCCTTGGAAGGTGGATTTCAGTTTTGATTTTTTGAATATGGTTTTTTTCATTTTAGAGATGCTTAGGTTGTGAATTGCCTTGTGATTGCTTGCATATGTATTATGTAATGAGTTTTAATTCAAATTATGGCCAATAACACAATGCATTCATGCTTAGGATTTTCCATAAACTCCATTGAAGCACTTTCCATTTTTGAGCCAAAATTTGAATTCTTGCTTCATTTAGGCCTTGGTACGAATTTGGGATGTCAATGATGGTGATTCAAAGCTAGTCAAAGCAAAATATATCCCTTTAATTAATTTCTTGATTTTTATTTGATTTTAAAAGATTTAAAATGAATTAAATCAAATAAAATTAAATAAAAATGAAAAAATTAATTTTAAATCTTGAAATAATTTGTGGGACACGTGGGAGGCATGGCCAAGCTGAATCAAGTGGAAAAAGTGGGCCCCTTTTGTCAAAAATGAATTTTCAAGGATAATTGACTTTGGCCATTTCACAAAAATTTCCCAACTTCTCCAATGCATATCTTGCTCAAATTTAAAGATATGAACATGTTCTTGGACATTTTGGAAAGGTCTTGAAGTCCTTTAACCAATGTCTTTGGTCCCATGTCATTTTGATTTACCAATCTCAAGTTATGGTCTTTGACTTAAAGTGCCTTTTTGTTGACTTTTGAAAATGACCTATAATGTTGAAATTGATAACTTTTTGTGAGAGCATTTCTTGGACTTGGAATGTGAAGATGAATTGTAGGAAATGTCTTCCCCTTCAAGATGAGCATTGGATGGGATTTTTCTGATGAACCATGAAAAAGTTATGCCTTGGTCAAGTTACAGTTGACTTTTCAACTGTCCAAAAATGGAAACTTTTGCATCTTGAGACTTTTTGAGCCATGCTTTGAGAATCATGATCAAGAATTGATAAAATGATTTTTGTGGCTTCAAAATAAGATGTTGACCAAAAAATTGGACTTTTGACTATCAAATGACCATTTTGCCCCTGCAGTTGACTGTGAAGCAATTAGGGTTTTTGACTGTGCATTTTGATGCTGTGAGTCTTGAAACTTGACATATGGATGCTTAACATTGTTTATAGGCATATGGGACTTGATTGGACCCTTGGAAACCTCAACTTCTTTGCCAGAACCAAAACCGTAATTTTTGACTGTTAGGAGGCAGTTGGACTGTGCAACCCTTGGGAGATTTTGAAGCTTGATCTTGACAAATCTTGAAGAATATGGGAGGGCAAATTTTGGGGTACAACACCATTCATTATTTTTTCATTACTTTCTTTTGATTGAACCACTTTAGTTTCCTTTTTACCCCCAAATATGAGGAAGCTTTCCATTGTTCATATATGCTGCAGGCCACAATTCTTGTTTTAACTGGATTTCATTATGTTTAATCTTTTATTTATGTTGATTGTATGAAAGCATAAAAATAATCAAGGCATTTTTTATTATTTTGAGCACAACTACCTAACCAAATAGTCAATTCACTTTGTGAGTGTGTGAACTTTTGTTAACCCCTTTTGAGCCTTTTTGTCAATGTCCATGTTGTTTTTGTACTTGATACCTATCTATGAGATTTTTGTTCACCTTTTTGGATGAATGTTGATTATTTGTTTTCTTTAACCCTCAACCATGATTTATGGTTTGAATTTTTGCCTTATCTTAGAAAGTAGGGAGTATTCACACATTGATTTTGGTTGAGTTAAAGTTGGGGGGAGCAATGTTTGCTCACTTATGTTGTTGATTGCTATGCGGTTGTGAAAAAGAAAAGAAAAAGAAAGAAAAAAATTGGAAAAGCTTTGAAAAAGAAAAACAAAAAGAGTGTGGAATAATGTTGTGTTAATAAGTATGATGTTTTGGTGTAATAACTTTGGGATTATGAAGAAGATTGATTGAAATTTTATGTTTGAACTTTTGTGAGTTGATCACTCCCTTAGATTTATGCAAGTTTTTGTTTCAATTAGCTTTAGGAATTATCCCTTGTTTGTTAACCAAGCCACATTACAACCTTGAAAAGCCCTTGTAATTTTAGCCTTTGTATTTTCAATATGGATTTTTGGATGAATGCATAATTTAGTCTTTTGTTTGCAAGATTGTTGGATGATTGTCTATGTCTCCCACCTTTGTGTGTTTTTAATCCCTCGATGAATTTTTGTTAGGTGTGATTCATGATGTGATCTTGTTTTGTTTTAGAATGTTTAGTATGACTTTTGTACTTAGGATTCGTTTCATTTACACGTAGTCGTTGTAGGATTGTGGTAAGTTTTGCCTTGCGTGTGCATTTTTGTTTGAACCATACATTTGTTTTCGTTTTTCAAACTTGTTGATTCATGATTACGTGGTTGATTACTTTTTCTTTTTAAAGTTGTTTGACCTTGTTTGAGGACAAACAAGTTCAAGTTGGGGAGAGTTTGATAAGTGAAAATTGTAGCTATTTTTCATATACTTTTTTGTTGCACTTATCGAATCTTTGTTGTTAATATCGGTTGAATAAATCCAACTTTTATGTAAATACGTTTAGTTTATGTGTATTTGTGTTTTTATGTACATAGTGTATCGTTGGATGTTTTTCTATTTATTTTGTAGGTATTTGAGCATGGTTGGAGCATTGAGTAATAAAAGCTCCAATATTCAATTTTGAAACAAGAAATGAATAAGGTATGCAAAAAGAGCCAAGAAAAGAAGCAATGAAGAGTTGTTTTATCACCAGCGCGGGGCGACACATAGGCGGTGATAGGGCGCTGTGAGCGCTAGAACCAGCGCCGGGCGAGGCAAGAGCAATGTAAGAAGTGAGTAAATCCAATAGCTTTTGTCTTGTGCTCGCGTCTTGGATTCTGGATGAGACTTTAGGCTGTCATCAGGCGGCGAGTTTGAGTGTTGGATGATGCTAGATATTTTTGCCAGCTTGCTCACGGGGCGCTGGCTGAGTGGCCAGAATAAAAGCCACCGCTGGACGGTGATTTCCAGCGTCGGGCGGTGCGTGTCTGGGACAAAATTTTGTATATATTTTCAATTCATTTCTTTTTTAGGGTTATGGTTTTGAGGATTGTTTTTATTCTCCCAACTCCATCAACCTCATGCTTCATTAGGCTTATATTAGAAAACAACTATGAAGCTTGCACACGGATGATCCAGGGTGAATTTCTCATCGATCGGTGCTGACAAACTGGGAGATTTATGGTTTATTTCTCTTATTCTTTGCGTATTCTTCATTTGTTGTGTTTGTATATGTATTTACTTTGAACTCATTTATATTTATCGCCCATGGAATTATATAAAGCTTGCTTTACAAATCTTTGTCTGTTATTATCCTAGATTTTTGCTCTATGTTTGGGGTTTGGATTGTTATAGACATATACTGCTCGAATTCTTATCTAAGATGATTATCTAATAGTGTCTAGATTCTAGAGATTGATTTAGAGCTATTGTTCACTTGGGTGTCTGTTCTTAATGCATTTGTGTTGGTTGTGTAGTGTATAGAGATCTTCAATACGAGTAACACGATTGTCTTCTATGTTGTTAAAGTTGGTTGAGAGATTGTCTCCGAGATGATACAGTCAGACTCTCTACTTTGGATTATAAATGACTTAGGGTGTGAGCGACACATGATGACATTGATGAACATTGTAGGTTGCGTATAACTGGTCGATAGGTTTAAGTTTGTGAGGAGTGGATCATATGCATGCTTGATAAGTTTCTCCTCTCTATAGAATAAACTATTTTTCTATCAATAACTTTAATTCCCGCACCTTACACTTTAAACCCATTCAAACTCAAACTCATAAACGCGAGAAATTATCGAATGGTAATTCAATAGCATTAATCTATGTAGAGACGATATGATAAAACTAACTACTTATTTACTTTTACTTACCGCTTTACCTATTTAACAACCACGTTATCATTTTTACCCACTCTTTTTGAACCTCGTGTTTATGATTTTCACTTGTACTTGTTGAGAGGAGAAACTCTCATACAATATCTAATTAAAACTAGCTTTAATTAGGGTTTACTGCTTTTCATCCTTGTTCATGAACTTGTACCCCATTCTCGAAGTGTCGTAATAGCGTAGGAAATTTAATTTCCACAATTTACTGCTTTCCTTATTACTATTAGTTTAATAGGATTGTATGGCAAGATCTAAAACAAAACACTAGACCATCATAGATCCAAGACAAATTAACTGTAATCAAAATACTTTACACATACGTACCTCTAGGATACCCTCACTTGTTGCCTCAGATAAAAACAGTCGTGTCCCTTGAACGTGGGATGTTTTAGCAAAGACCATCGGTTAAAAGATCATAGTCCCTCGATGACCCTTCAATGTTGCCTTCGATAAACGATCTTAGTCCCTTACGAAAATTTCTAAAACATTCTACAAGTTGCTTTTATGATTGCACGATGACACACACATGTCTCTCACACATCCAATTATAGGGCTTCTTACTAACTAATGGTAGGGTAACACTATCTAAAGGAGGAGGAAAATAACAAAGACTTTTTGAGTAGGTAGATCTCTCGTAATCGCTTGCTCACAAACTAAAACAATTTTCACACCTCACACTTTCAAAACAACAACTTTCAAGAACTTTATAAACACTCTTGAGGACTGATACAAGGGTTATTATAAAGCAAACTGCCTTACATTGGCATTTTCAAAATATCTTTTCACAAAACAACACTTTCTTTCAAAGTATTTTCAAAACAAACATTTTGTGTACATTCTCAACGATACGAGAATCATTTCAAAATTACTGCACTTGGGCATTTTTAAAATATTTTCAAGTATACTCAAACACAAATCATTTCAAAAGAGTGAGCTAGAGATTAAGAGCCTGTAGATAACTACAGATGAAAAGGGTGCTAACACCTTCCATTTTCATAACCTACCCCCTTACTCAGAAAACTCTCAAAGGTCTTTCCTGTTCTTTTCACCCTTTCCTTTATTGGATAAAAGAAAAGTCGATGGTGACTCTTGCTATCCGCAACATTTGTGATAAAACGCAAAACCCAAAAGTCAGTTCTCCCACTGTATTACAGAAATGGCGACTCTGTTGTGGAAATAACTAAAAATAGGGTTACCTTAAGAGTTAGATCACCTTTATTGCTTTACTTGTTTTCCTTATATGCTTTATATTTCGGGATATGCTTGGGTTTATTTCTTGAATAGATCCTATACCCGGATCTGGGGGCATTTTAGGTAAGTAGTAATAGATCTTGGAAACTGTACGGTGTAGACCAATATGGTTGAAGAGATGACTATGTTAGTGCAACACATTGGTTTGTGCTGGTGTCCCTTGATTCAGTCAAGGAGAATGCTGGGCTACCATGTGGTGGCATAAGCACTAACTGACCTTAGAACCCTAGTTGACATAACTTAGCCATTAGAAAGTAGTGAGATGACTGGCTTTGGTGCAGACTGAAGTTGTTTGATACTCGATACTACTCTCATTGAGATTGGACTCTCGGGATATTTCGGTCGCAAATTAGATGCTTGTGCTAAAAGAATGCCTGAGAGAAAAATCAGTGATATGAGATTCCTAGAACCCAATTTCTTTTCTTAGGACAAGTTGAGTCAACTAAACTTAAGAGGGTACTTACCTATAAACTCCTTGCAAGCTTAAACCTAAGGCTTTGTGTGTTTTGTTTGTGTATGATTAAATTGTTCGAATATGACATCATGACATCATTGCACATATCGTTTTCACTAACCATTTCAAGGACATAGGGATTTATCTTTGTTTCTTTATTATAGGTTATCGCTTCTACTCGCAGAAATACTATCCGGATCAGTTTTGTGAGGATACCTTCTCAACTTAAGGAGTTAGTCTCAAAGGTTCCTGAAAGCTCTCAATTCACCAAGAGGCATGGTCGTCTACTCAGTTTGGTTACCTCAGGTTTTGAAGAAGACATGATGAGTGTTTTATTCCAGTTCTTTGATCCCACACATCACTGTTCACCTTTCCGGATTATCAGCTGGTACCTACAATGGAAGAGTTCTCTAAGATACTGAGAGTACCTATTCTTGATCAGACACCTTTCACCGATTTAGTGAAAGATCCACAACCTGAAGAAATTGCAGTAGCCTTACATCTGAAGCGGTCTGACATTGTATCCAATTGGGAAACAAGAAGTGGAGTCAAGGGTTTTCTTGCTAGATTTCTGTCAGAGAAGGCTCGGTTGTTTCTGGATGCTATGAGTTTTCAAGCTTTCAAGGAAATCTTGGCTTTATTGATCTATGGTTTGGTTCTATTCCCTAATCCAGACCAACTCATAAATGTGAATGCTGTCAAAATTTTCCTCACTCGTAACCCCGTGCCTACTTTGCTTGGAAATATTCTACATTCTCTTCATACTCATACCATGAGGAAGCGAGGGGCTCTTATGTGTTTCATACCTTTTCTATCTAGGTGGTTTATTTCTCACCTTCCCCGATCGATAATGAAGAATAAACAAGGTTTGAGGTGGTCTCAAATGATGATGTCACTCTCTCATTCAGATATTTAATGGTGTTCTCGATCTCTGGAAGAAGATACTATTATTGACCGCTGCGGGAAATTCCCTAATGTTCTGCTCCTTAGCATTAGGGGAGGTATTATCTACAACCCTTCTCTAGTTGTACGCCAATTTGGTTATGCTCGAAGAGATGGTCCTCATGACATGCTTATCTAAGGTATTGTGTTCTACTACAAGAACAATTTTCAAGGTTATCGTCAAAGGTTTATACGTGCTTGGGGAATGGTAAACAAGATTGATAGCAAGACTTTGGGACAAAAGAATTCCATCCCTTTGGAGCCCTACATCATATGGGTATGGTCTCGTGCTCAAAACCTTATAATTCCATATCCCGCTGTCTTACCAGTAATTGTGGAGCCTGTTGCCAAGGGGGATATTCCTTATACCATTCTTCATCCAGATATGCCTACTGACCTTGAAGAATTGCAGAAATCCTAGATTCAACTCAAGGAAGAACGGGACACCTTTGAGACTCGGTTCTATGCAAGTGAGAAGAAAGTGTTGGAGCTCACAAGGAAACTTCATGAAGAGTTAAGTCTTAATGCATACATCGACACAAAGAGGAAGCGTCCGTGGGTGACTTGAGTCTTAGGTGTTAGGAGTTTACTTTGCTGTCTCTTTGAGACCCTTTTGTTTTCACTGTAAGCCTGAGAGGCAATTGTAATCTTGAACTTACTAATGAAAATATTTTGTTTATGTTTACTTTTGATTAATGAATTTAAATCTACTAAGGTCCTTGAAAACATTGCATCTACATATCATGCATCATTTCATAAACAGGTTTTTCCAATACAAGTGTTCTCATCTACTTACTATTTATTTCAGTATAAGATAGACCTCGAACAAACTGTCAAGGATCTCCAGACTCAGCATACACAATTTCAAGAGACTATTCTGAATTTGGCCAAAGGGAAACAAAAGATGATGGCGCTCCTCACCAAGGAAAATAAGACAAAGAATCTGACTGCTATCCTAAATATGGGGAGAAGGTTCAAAAGTCTTGCTAAACTAGTTCAAGTGGATGATGTTTCCTCTGAGGAAGATGAAAACCAAGAAGAGGATGTTAGAAGCACCAGGCCTGAAGGTAGAAACAATCAGGGTTCTGAAGATGAAGACTACTCTGACGAACAATGTCCTCCTGCTGATGACAAATACAAGTAGTTGAAAGACCGACTTAAATTTGTGGAGATCCAGAAAGTGCTTGGATTGGGTTTTGGAGAACTAGGTTTGATCCTGGGGGTGGTCATTCCTCACAAATTCAAGGTCCCCATCTTTGCTAAATATGATGGAGTCTCTTGTCCCAAACTTCATCTGAGATTGTATGTTCGAAATATCCAACCTCATACTGCTGACAGGAAATTATGGGTCTATTTCTTTCAAGAAAGTTTGTCCGACACTCAAGTTGAATGGTTCTATCAACTCGAAGGAACCAACATTCACACATGGGAAGATTTAGATGTTTCTTTCTATAAGCAGTATCAATATAATGTGAACCTTGCATCAACTCGTGTGCAGTTGTAAAACATGTTTATGGACTCGAATGAAGGGTTCAAGGAGTATGCACAAAAATGGAGGGACCTAGCTGGAAGGGTGAAACCTCCTTTGGCTGATCGGGAATTGGTGGATATGTTCATGGGCACTTTGAAGGGTCCATTCTTTAATTTTCTGATTGGGAGCTCTTCATCAGAGTTTACTGATCTAATTCTGACGGGCAAACAAGTTGAAAGTGGTATCAAGAGTAGGAAGATTCCAATGGCCGCATCTTCTAGTACTATAAAGAAGACACTCAATAATAAGAAAGAAATCAATGATGTTTATAAGGGTCATAGTAATAATGACTGTCATCAGTCTTTAGGGACGATGTTGATCTCCATTCGAGCGTCTGTTCAACAACAACAGGACAACCGTCAAAGGCCAGACGCTCAGTTAAGACAGTTTACCAAGATCGACATGTCTTTATCTCAAGCATTACAACATTTGTTAAAGGAAGCACTTATAACACTACGGGATCCTCCTCCTAATCCAAACACATCCTCTCCTAAGTACAATCCAAATGTCAGGTGTGCCTATCATTCGAGGGCATGACACCAATAATTGTTGGGCCCTGAAAAACAAAATTCATGACATGATTAATAACAAGGAAATTGAGTTTGATCCTCCGGAGACTCTGAACGTGATTACTGCACCTATGCCTAAGAATGACAAAGGCATAAGTGCTATTGAAGATGTTTTGTATGTTGCCTCCGTAAGTGATGTGGTTACTCCTCTCTCAACAATCAAGGAGAATTTGCTACGAGTCGGTTTATTTCCGGGTTGTGTTAAAGGATGTTATTGCTCTGCAGTTCAACCCAATGGTTGCGGGCTACTGAAGGAAGGCATTCAGCGCCTGATGGATGAACATGTAATTTTGATTGAGAAAGTTATGTATGCTGAGAATTTATTCCGAGATTTGTCTGTCATATCTGGTACTCCTTTTAGGATCACTTCTAAGGGTCCTGTAAGGATTACTGCCAATCCAAAAGTTGCTCCACTAATCATTACAACACCTGGGCCCATCCCATATTCCTCGGAGAAGGATATTCCATGGAATCATGGGTCTGATGTCTATTACCATGGCGTTAAACAAGATTTGTCTGACGAAGATGATGAAGAGATTGATCTCGATATTGACAATATCACGGGGACCAGCAAAATTACTAGAAGTGGAAGGATCTTCTCCCTGGAAATCTCTCCACCTGTTCAATTCATAGTTACCAAGACAACTACCGAGGCTCGAGGTAAAGAACCAATGATAGAGCCTGCCCAGATGGAGGCACCTGAAGAAACCACAGTTAAAGACACCTCTGGACAAGAGTTAGAAAAGGTTTTGAAGATCATTCACAAAAGCGACCATAAAATTGTTGAACAGCTGGGGCAGACCCTGTCCAAAATATCCATGCTATCTTTACTATTGTGTTCTGAAGCCCATGCACATGCTTTAGTGAAATTCTTAAAGACTGCTCATGTACCACAAGAAATTTCGGCTGATTAATTTGGAAGTTACGTGGCTAGTTTGACAACTGATAATGGATTAGGCTTCACTGATGCTGACCTAACTCCGAAGGGGAGAAATCATAATAGGGCCATGTATGTCTCCATTGAATGCAAGGGTACTATGTTGGCTTAAATGTTAGTTGATACTGGCTCTTCTCTAAATGTTCTGCCAAAGGGCGCTCTTGACAGACTAGATTGTGAAAGGGTTGTGCTAAAACCTAGTGACATTATAGTTCGAGCCTTTGACGAGTATAAAAGAATGGTGCACGGAGAAGTGGATCTTCCTATCAAAGTGGGTTCACAGATCTTTGAATCCACCTTATATGTAATGGACATCCGAACAACTTATTCTTGTCTATTATAACGCCCCTAGATCCATGGGGCAGGCACTGTTACCTCCACCCTACACCAAAAACTAAAGTACCCTGTGAAAGGGAAGATTGTTACTGTCTATAGAGAGGAGGAGTACATGGTCATCCACCTAAATTCATTCTGGTACATGGAGATGGACGGAGAATTCATCGAGACTCCCTGTGAAGCTTTTGAAGTAATTCCCCCTGCTGCTATTAAAGATGTTTTTGCCATTCCAAAAACTACCAGGGTTCTGCACAAGATGGCTTCCTTGAAGGATGCTAAAGCTACTATAGAAGAAGGTGGTTGTACTATTTGGGGTCAGCTTCCTGATATCCCCTACAAATATGACAAGTTTGGTTTAGGATTTACAGCAGAAGGTTAAAGGGTTGTTTGTCACGCTCGTGTTGGAAGATCTTTGTTCCGTATCAGCAATAATGGAGTCAATGCTATAGAGGATATTGACAATGATATTGATTTCGATAGATGGATCTTTCCTACCATGGGCACCAGACTCAACAATTGGAAGGCAGAAGACATTATCTCCATCTCCTTTAGTCAGGAGTAATAGCTATTTCTGTTTTATTGCTTTAAGAAGTTTGGTTATGTAATTTCTTTTAAAACAATGACTTTAAACCTTGTGTCTTGCCCGGGGTACAATGGTCCATTTGTTAAGGGTTATCATTTCATATGTCATATTTTCATTTAATGAAAACATTGGACGTTTTGCATTCAAATTTTTCACTCTCTGTCTTTCCTTTACTTTATTTCACTTTCAAATAGCTATGTGTTCTTACACATACCCAAACACTACATTGCAAATCCCCATCCATTCTAGATCTCATTGATAACGATTCTTCTATTGCCGCTTATGACTTTGAAAATCCGATCTACCAAAATGAGGACGAGAGTGAGAAAGATTGTGAAATACTTGGAGAACTTGCCAGACTCTTAATACAAGAAGAAAAGGCTATGCAACCGCATGAAGAGCTAGTTGACGTCATAAATCTGGGTTCTGAGACAAACAAAAAAGAGGTCAAGATAGGCGCCAACTTAGAGGGCAGTGTCAAGAACAGATTGATTCAAATGTTGCACGACTATGTTAAGGTATTTGCTTGGTCATACGAAGACATATCAAGGCTCGATACTGATATTGTGGTTCATCGTCTACAGTGACAAAGGGTTGTTTTCCCATTAAGCAGAAGGTTCGTCGCATGTGTCCTGAAATGTCGGAAAAGATCAAAGCTGAGGTTATGAAACAATTCAATGCAGGGTTCTTAGCAGTGACATCATATCCTCAATGGGTTGCTAATGTTGTTCCAGTACCAAAGAAAGATGGCAAGGTACGTATGTATGTATATTACAGGGACCTGAATAGGGCAAGCCCCAAAGATGACTTCCCTTTTCCACATATTGATGTTTTGGTTGACAACATGACTCAGCATAAGGTATTCTCCTTTATGGATGGTTTCTCGGGTTATAATCAGATCAAGATGGCGCCTGAAGACATGGAGAAAACTATCTTTTTCACACAGTGAGGCACTATCTGTTACAATGTCATGCGTTTTGGGTTGAAGAACACCGAGGAAACTTATCAGCGTGCCATGGTAGCTTTATTTCATGACATGATTCATCATGAGATAGAAGTCTACATCGATGACATGATAGCAAGGTCATAGACTGAAGAAGAACATCTTGATCATCTGCATAAGTTATTTGAAAGGCTGAAGAAGTACAAACTAAGGCTAAATCCGAACAAATGCACTTTTGGGGTAAGATCTGGTAAACTCCTGGGTTTTGTCGTCAGTGGTAAAGGTATTGAAGTGGATCCTGCAAAATTTAGAACTATTCAAGAAATGTCAGTGCTCCATACTGAGAAAGAGGTTAGAGGTTTCTTAGGACGACTGAATTACATTGCCCGATTCATTTCTCATTTGACGGTTACCTGTGAGCCAATCTTCAATCTGCTAAATAAAGATCAAGTAGAAAAATGGAACAACGACTATCAAGTAGCCTTTGATAAAATCAAGGAGTACTTACAAGAACCTCTGATTTTGATGCCACCACTTGAAGAAAGAACTTTAATCATGTACCTAATAGTGATAGAGAATTAAATGGGGTGTGTATGGGGGAAACATGATGAGTCTGGTCGAAAAGAGCATGCAATATACTACCTTTGAAAAAAGTTTACCTACTGTGAAACAAGATATTCACTACTCGAGAAAACTTTCTGCGCTTTGGCACGGGCTGCTCACTAACTAAGACAATATATGTTGACTCATACTACTTTATTGATCTCTAAAATAGATCCCATTAAGTACATATTCGAAAAACCAGCCCTCTCCAGAAGAATAGCCCGATGGAAAATGGTCTTAACAAAATACAATATTCAGTACACCATTCAAAAGGAAATCAAAGGAAGTGTACTGGCAGATCATTTGGCAAATCAAGCTGTAGACGACTACCAATCTATGAACTTCAAATTCCCGGATGAGAACATTATGCTAGTTACGGATTATGAAAAGCCTGGACCGTATGAAGGACCTGAACTAGGATCCTGATGGACTATGGTTTTCAATGGAGCTTCTAACGCACTTGGCAACGAGATCGGTGCTGTAATTATTTCTCCCCAGGGTTGTCATACGCCCTTCACTTCTAGACTTTGCTTTGACTGCACCAATAATATGGCTGAATATGCAGCGTGCATCATGGGTATTAAAGCTGCTATTGACTTGAGAATCAAATTCCTAAGCGTATATGGAGATTCATCCTTGGTAATCATTCAGGTTAAGAGAGAATGGGATACGAAGCATCTGAATCTTATCCCTTACCGAGAACATGTGTTAACCTTGATTCCATACTTCGAAAATATTACTTTTGAGCATATCCCAAGAGAAGAGAATCAGTTGGCGGACGCATTAGCTACCATGTCATCCATGTTCAATGTCAGATGGGACAATGAGGCTCCCAAAATTACCATTGAAAGATTCGAAGAACCGTCACATTGTTACGAAATTGATACTGATGGAGTAGAAGAAAAACCTTGGTTTCATGAAATGAAAAGGTAGCTTGAAGCTCAAGAATACCCTGAAGGGGCGTCGATCAATGACAAGAAATTCCTATGGAGGTTCTTGGCTAAATTCTTCTTGAGCAATGGAACTTTGTACAAGCGTAATCATGATTCAACTCCGCTCTTTTGTGTAGACAAGAAGGAAGTAGAGAAGATTATGGAAGATATGCACGAGGGTGTCTTTGGTACACATTCCATTGGACATACTATGGCTAAGAAAATTCTGAGAGCGAGCTACTACTAGTCGACTATGGAGACTGATTGTCACCACCACTCGAGAACTTGTCATAAGTTCCAAATTTATGCTGATAAAGTTCATGTGCCTCCAGTACCTTTGAATGTCATGACTGCTCCTTGGCCATTCGCAATGTGGGGCATTGATATGATTGGAGAAATCAAGCCTACTGCTTCTAACGGATATCACTTCATTCTCGTCGTCATTGACTACTTCACAAAATAGGTTGAAGCTGCCTCATTTGACTCTATTACTAAGAATGTGGTCGCCTGGTTTATAAAACATAACCTTATCTGTCGGTACAACATCCCCAAGAGAATCATCATAGACAATAGCACCAACCTCATCAACACTATGACCACTAAACTCTGCATGCAGTTCAAGATCAAGCACCACAACTCTTCTCCGTATCGACCAAAGATGAATGGCACAGTGGAAGCCGCCAACAAGAATATTAAGAAGATCATACAAAATATGGTTGTGACTTACAAATACTGGCACGAGATGTTACCATTTGCTCTTCATGGCTATCGTACTTCAGCATAGACATCAACTGGGGAAACCCCATTGTCTCTAGTCTATGGTATGGAAGTTGTCCTAACTATCGAAGTTCAGATTCCTTCTCTGAGGATTATGAAAGATGTAGACTTAGACGAAGACGAGTGGATTCAGACCAGGCTAGACCAATTAAACCTGATGGACAAAAAGAGGCTTGCGGCTATTTGTCACGGTGAGATGCATCAAAAAGGCATGATCAAGGCATTCAATAAGAAAATCAAGCATCAGATATATTAGAATAGTGACTTGGTAATAAAGCGCATCATTCTACCGCAAGGTGATCCCAGGGGAAAATGGACTCCCACCTACGAAGGGCCATTTGTTGTCAAGATAGTATTTTTGGGCGGTGCTATGATACTAACCACCATGGACGGTGAAGATTTCCCGCACCCTTTGAATGCAGACATAGTCAAAAGATACTATGCGTAAAAACGACCCGCTAGGTTGACTAGCCTAGGCAAAAATAAGGGCATCCCGACGAACCAAAAGGGCTCGAGAAAAAAATTAGGGATATATATAAAAGATTGTACACCCGACAAATCAAAAACCTGAAAAGCGGCTTGGCAAAAAAAGGTATCTTGGTGGACTGAAAACCCAAAAGGGCGGTCAAGGAAAAAATTAAGGATTAAAGCGTACGACTATGTCCCGTTGGATCACTCTCCACAAGCTTTATTACCAAAATCAAAAGTCCAAATGGTACATATCAGTTCAATCAATTTCTTTTGACATCAAGGGATGAGATATTCGAAGACATAGGGGAAATAGCGGAGTTGGAACCCAACAAGATCATTTCTACATAGCTATATGTTTTGTTTTCACTTTGTACTCTTTTCGTTTTATGACAATTTCCTCTTACTAGGATTTATGTCTCTTTGTATAAAATCGCTTTTTTATGGGAAAACTATCAATACAAGTACACCCTAAAATTCAAACTTTTTGTTTTTCTGTTTTGTTTGCAAAAAACATTCAATGACTAAAATTGAATGAACATATGCATATGAACACAATTAATTATTAACAAATATATGCATAAGAACAAGAATAAACATTTACTCAAGACTCTAGGAGTTAGGATAATGTTCAAGCTATCCACAAATCCCCACAGATCTACTTCCATGAGTTTATCCCCACAAAGAATAATCTTCACATATTCATCTTCAATGTAGATACATTCCCCCTAATTTCCTCGGAAGATCTCTCTGGAGGATAAAAGAGTATGATCTCCTTCCCGGTAATATCACTAAACTACAGAGTTCCAATCAGTACAATTCACAGAGATTCTCTTCCCCACCCGGGTTTATTCCTCCAAAACTGTAAAACCCCTGAAGATTCCTTCTCTCCAGTAGAGCTCATTTCCTCGGCAAAGGTGTTTCCTCAGCAAAGTATTCTTCCATCAACGGGATTTATTTCCCCAATAGATTAGTCTCCCTAACTTGAGTTTATTCTTCAGATTGCTACGAATCACCGGAAAAATTCCTCTCCCCAATGAAGTCACCACCATCCTTAGAGAGTTGCTACGGGACCTGGAACCGGACCAAATATCAGTCAACTTTATCTTCCCCAAACGAGTCGGAGGGTTATCCATCTCTTTTACCCCCAGTTAGGGTATATAAGAAATTAAACTCCTCAGTAGAGCGATGGACGACCAATGTTCCTAAGCTCTTCTCCCCAAACAGAAGTCAACATTCCCCAGCGGAGTTTCCTCAAACAGCAAGCGGGAATCCCCAACAAAAGCATTCTAGACAAGGTTGAATATTACACACACTCTTCATCCCCAGTAACAGTCAGGGATTTATTTTCCCAAACAAAGATACTGAACAGACTTACCATTAGAATTCAACAACATTTCACATTCATACATCACTTACCAATATCATAGCATATGCTTACGAAACACATATAGAACAATCTCATTTATTTTAAGAACATCATTACCAGTACATTTCACACATCGTGACATTGTATACATCTAACTCTTTACCTTTTCAAGAAAGATCAATCAACAGACAAACATCATCAACTACTTATATGACCCGACAGTCTTCTCAAAAAAAGCTACATCTGATAAAGAGCTATTTAAGCAATTTTCTCAGAGGGCCATTCTCAAATTAGACTTCTTTTGGCTCAGATTAAATCTACCACAGATTTATTCTGATACTTCTCCCAGTTAAAGACGGACAAAGACATCTTCTGGCTCAGATTAAATCAACCATACATTTATTCTGATACTTCTTCCAGTAGAATTTTTCTGGCTTAGATTAAATCGACCATAGATTTATTCTGATACTTCTCCCAGTTAAAGACGGACAAAAACATATTCTTGCTCAGATTAAATCAACCATAGATTTATTCTGATACTTCTTCCAGTAGACTTTTTCTGGCTCAGATTACATCGACCATAGATTTATTCTGATACTTCTCCTAGTTAAAGAAGGACGCAAACATCTTTTGGCTCAGATTAAATCGACTATAGATTTATTCTGATAATTCTTCCAGTAGACTTTTTCTGGCTCAGATTAGATCAACCATAGATTTATTCTGATACTTCTCCCAATTAAAGACGAGCATAGACATCTTTTGGCTCATATTAAATCAAGTGTAGATTTATTATGATACTTCTTCCAGTAAACTTTTTCTGGCTCAGATTAAATCAACCATAGATTTATTCTGATACTTCTTCCAGTTAAAGACAAAAATACCTTTTCTGGCTCAGATTAAATCAACCATAAATTTATTCTGATACTTCTCCCAGTTAAAGACAGACAAAGACATCTTCTGGCTCAGATTAAATCAAGCACGGGTTTATTCTGATACTTCTTCCAGTAGACATTTTCTTGGCTCAGATTAAATCGACCATATATTTATTCTGATACTTCGTCCAGTTAAAGATAGATGCAGACATCTTCTGGCTCAGATTAAATCAAGCGCAGATTTATTCTGATACTTCTTCCAGTCGAAGCCGAGCGTAGACTTAGTCTAATCTTTAGCAACAATTACTTTGGATGGCATCTATAAACCTATCTCCAACAACTCTCCATCACCTCTCAAAATGGAATCTCTAAGGCCATTTCTGGTATAATCAACCAACGATGTTACTTCATGCACCAGCGAGTGCAAATTTCTGGGCACTTAGGTGTTCAATCATCTTCTACCTTCGATTTACAAATATCGGACATGCCAATATAACTCTTCAGGTTTAAGAAGATTGAACAGGGGCATCTGTTGTGCCCCAAAATTTTCCCTCCCATTTTCTTCAAGACATTCTCATGAGGTCTCAAACACTCAAAGCCACTCAAGAGTTGACTGGTCAAAATTCTTGTCCTAAGCAATGAGTCCACAACTAGGGTTTGGTGTTTCTCAAGGATGTTTGGGTTTCAAGAGTCTCAAGTGTTTTCCATGGTTCTTCATATGTCTTCAAGGATGTACATGTCAAGTTTCAAGTCTTACATCACAAGTTTGCTCAATCAATTGCTCAGAGATGGAAAATCAATTGTATTGAGTAAAAAGTCAACTATGGTCAACATACAGTCAAACTTCAAGATTTTTGGTCATCATCAACATTTTGAATTGATATTCATCATTTTATCAAAGGTTGATCATGATTCCTCAAGTAAAACCCTTAAATCATCAAAGATTGCCAAATTAGGGTTTTGATTGAAGATGACTGATCATTGACTTTTGGCTTAGTGCATGACCTAATGGATTAAATCATGATCTCAAGGGCTCAAATACAACATCTTTACATAATTACATGGCTTAAGATATTTCCAAAGATACAAGTGATTGATAGTTGAAGAATTGAATCAATTAAATCAAAAGTCAACAAACATACAAAAGTCAAACTTTGACTTTTTGGTCAACATTGGAATTCAAAAATCAAGGATCATCGAAACATTCAAAATCATCAAGTTTTATCATCAAGAATCAACAAAGTCAAGAAAATTAAGAAAAAGTCAACAAAAGTCAAAGTTGAAAAATTTTCCAACACTTAGAGAAAATTCTAAGTGTTTTGTTCTTAACAATGCCAGTACTTCAAGGTCATTTTTCACTAAGATGTAAGCTGATTCAAGGAAAACTTTCAACATGAAAGTTTAGGGATTAATGAATTCTACAATTTTGTTAATATGGGATGATCTCCAAAAAGTGCTTAAATTAAGAGATATGAACCCATGGAGTTGTGATGTTTTTATCTAACACTTAGAAAAATTTTCAACAAGTTTTGGTCATTTTTCATCTCAACTTCTTAGCCAATTTTCACCAATTTCCTTATTTATTTATCCAAATCGGTCAACATGAAAGTTGTAGACAATGTTTTAAGCTTTCTAAAATGTCCACGAGCACAAATTTATCATGCTTGAGCTAGGAGATTCGAAGACATGAAGTTGGCATTTCATTCTTGAATTATAGGTCATTTTTTTGATGAACTCATGACCAAATCTCATAACCATGCTGCATAATCTCACTTTGCAGGACTCTTAAGTTGTAAATCTATCTCTAATCATAAGATTACACAAGAGCTATGGTCCATTTGATTCAAGCATTATCCAATCCATTTTGCCATTAAGGGAAGAAAGGCAAGACTTCCATTTTAATAAAGCATGTTTTTTGCAAAATCTCAATGCATTGAGATTTGTAATGTTTGTATTTAATCACAAGAAATATCAAAATCATGGAGCAAACCCTATGCACCCAATAACTTCAGACCATGCTTGTACGTAGGCATTGGAATCATGGAAACTCATCCAACTTGATTTCTCACTTTCAACCAAACCATAACATGCTATCTTGAAAATCTGGTTACTTGAGTCTTCCAAACCTCTTGCCTATAAATTAAAAGTTCATTTGCAATCCAATACACGAATTCACAAGCCTCCTAAACCTCTCATACTCTCAAAAATCAGAATTGTCCACAAAACCTCCATCTTTGAGCTTTGAAGTCCAAATCTTTGAATCTATCAAACCTTGCAAGTTTTGTCCAAACAAATCATCCTAACACTTCATAAACATCACATAGAACTCATCTACAACCCTATTACACTTCTATAATCACTCCATCATCATACACCATTTCCACTTTTCACCATTGTAACTTGACTTGGTTAGAGTGATTCAAACACTTTCAGCACCAAGTAAGGATTGGAGTAGCTTCAGGAAGGTCCAAGGAAGCTTAATCAATCATCACATTACTTCTGTAACAACTAGAAGAAGCTTTGGACTTTTCTCCAAAGAGGTAAGTTTTCCAAATTGTGATATCCTTATCCATATATCATTTGCTTTCGATTTCAAAAGATAAAATGTAGATATCATGTCTATGAAGATAACTATGTCCTTAAATCTCATTTTAATTGACTGTGTGATGAGAATTTTGGAACTGAGTTTTCTAAATTTTTAGGGTTTCAATTTGGTACCAAATAAAATTCGTCATAACCATTGATCTATAGCTTTTGAAAGTTATATGGTTGGATTCGTGGTTAAAATTCAAGCAAGTTTGATGTTCACATTTTTCAATTTGGTTGAGAAATGAAGCTTTTACAAAATTTTAAAATGATGTTGTTTGGTCTGGCGCGAGGAAGAAGAAGAAGTGGGAAGTTCAAAATTGAAAAATGAGTTTGTAATATATTTATTGGATGTTGTTTCATAATCAGGTGAAACAACCACTCCAGTGATAAACCTGCGCGCATGTAACCTCTAGGTCTGGGGTCCGAATCCCCCTCGCCCCAGACCTTTTGTTTTTATTTTTTCCCATTTTCCCATTGCTATCTACACCCCCATACATTACTCCAGTTACAGTCCCATTCCAATACTTTTTTATTTATTTTCTGTCTCAAACAAAAAAACAATTATTGTCGGGCCTAATACTCATTGGCCCAACGCCCCAATTTCTTGTCTTACCCCCTTTTTCTACTTTTAATCCAGGCCCAATCTTTTTTTTTTATTTCTTTATATTTTCTTTTTTTTATTACTTTTATTTATTTATTTCATCTAATTAAAATACAAAAAAAATTTTAAAAAATAATAATTAGGTTTAGGTTAATCCATATTAATTTTGATATTTGTATTTTGTTGATTAATTAGAATTAATTAGACATTAGTTTTTTAATTAACTTAATTAACTTCTAATTAATTTAAAATTAGGTTTAAATCGACACTAACATTAAAAATATTTTCCTAACACTTTGAAATTTTTTAGGTTTTAATATCTTTTCCTAATTGCTTTTATTTATTTATTATTTGTTATTTAATCTCTAGAAAACAAATGTATGGGTCGCACGGTTAATTTTGTAATAGTCGTAGTTTACATTTCCTTGCATTATTCCTATTATTGTAACTTCTCAATGGTCTCTAATAGCTTTAATTAGGGTTTACTGCTTTTCATCCTCGTTCATAAATGTGTACCCCCATTCCCAAAGCATTGTAATAGTGTAGGACATTTAATTTCCACAATTTACTGCTTTCCTTATTAATGTTAGTTTAATAGGATTGTGTGGCAAGATCTAAAACAAAACACTAGACCACCATAGATCCAAGACAAATTAACTGAAATCAAAACACTTTGCACACACGCACCTCTAGGATACCCTCACTTGTTTCATTGGATAAAAATAGTCATGTCCCTTGAACGTGGGATGTTTTAGCGAAGACCCTTCAGTTAAAAGATTGTAGTTCCTCGATGACCCTTCGATGTTGCCTTCGGTAAACAATCTTAGTCCCTCGATGACCCTTCGATGTTGCCTTCGGTAAACGATCTTAGTCCCTTATGAAAATTTCTAAAACATTCTACAAGTTGCTTTTATGACTGTACGATGACCTGCGCCTATCCCTCACACATCCAATGATAGGGCTTCCTACTAACTAATGGTAGGATAACACTACCTAAAGGAGGAAGAAAAGAACAAAGACTTTTTGAGTAGGTAGATCGCTCGTAATCGCTTTCTCACAAACTAAAACAATTTTCACACCTCACACTTTTAAAGCACTTTATAAACACTCTTAAGGACTGGTACAAGGGTTATTACAAAGTAAACGGCCTTACATTGGCATTTTCAAAACATCTTTTCACAAAACAACACTTTCTTTCAAAATATTTTCAAAACAAACATTTTGTATACATTCTCAACGATACGAGAATTATTACAAAATTGTCGCACTTAGGCATTTTTAAAATATTTTCAAACATATCCAAACACAAAGCATTTCAAAAAAGTGAGCTAGCGATTAAGAGCTCATAGATAACTACGGATGAAAAGGGTGCTAACACCTTCCCTTTTCATAACCTACCCCCCTTACTCAGGAAATTCTCAAAGGTCTTTCTTGTTCTTTTCACCCTTTCTTTTATTGGATAAAAGAAAAGTCGATGGTGACTCTTACTATCCGCAACATTTGCAATAAAGCGCAAAACCCAAAAGTCAGTTCTCCTACCATATTACATGAATAAATGACTTTGATGGAGAAAACAAATGCAATCTCTGTTTGGCTTTCATGAAACCCTAGAAGTGGTTACTAATGGTGTTCTTGTGCTGGATGTGGATGCAATCGATGCACAGAGAACTGCTCACAATGAAGCTTGGAAGAAGGATTGTAAGGATGCATATTAAATTCAAATGGCGGTAGATTCGATGAACTTCGAAAAAATTTCTCATGCTGAATCGACGAAGGAGGCGTGAGACAAGTACTATGAAGGAAGTGAGAAATTCAAGGTTGTCAAGTTTCAAACCTTATAACGATAATATGAATTATTGTCGATGGGAGAAGACAGAAAAATTGCAGGATATGTGTCGAAGATGCAGAAACTCGTCCATCTCATAAAGGGTTGTAGTGAAATCCTAACTAATAAGATGATAGTTGAGAAGGTAATGTGTATGTTGATGTCTAACTTTGATCATGTTATCGTAGCTATTCAAGAATCAAACCAACTTGAAACCCTAAAAATTGAAAATTTGGTTTGTTTTTTGGTACAGGGTTTTAAATCTTTATTTACAATCGAAAGGTTTATTTCCCTCATGTAATTCAACGATATCCCAAACATCATTGACTGCCATTTTTTTCATATTATCCTTCATGGTATCAATCCACTTGCGAGAAAGAGATAGACTTAGGACTCTGTATAGCTTGAAGAAAGTTGATAGGATATTCCTTAGTCAAGTCGATGTCATAATAGAATTAGTGACTCATTTATTAATGACCACTATTGAGGTTATTTAGTTTGAATTATAGGTTGTGCTTGAGGAATAAAATCATTGTTGTTTTGTTCTTGAGGGATGATAGGAATAACATCTTAAGGGATGTATAAAAATAACATCTTGATTTGTTTATGGATCCATTACTGGTTGAATGATATGTAAAAAAGACTCGTTTATGGACAATTATAGCTTCTTCATCAAATATAATGTTGCTTATGTTTTCTTCCCTTTAAAACTCCTTATTCTCAAGGAATCTTGCATTTTTTCGTTTCAAAAAATTATTCTAGCGATGTAGCTGTAAAACTTGTATCTGCGAGAGAGTTCAATGTACCTGACGAAATAGAAACTAAAATTCTTTGCATCTAACTTCCCTCATAAGCCTTATTGGGTCTCACTTCAGCTATACATCCCTAAGCGTGCAAGTGTATAATGCTGTGATATTTCCCAGTCCACAACTCATAAGGGGTTTTATCTACTACTTCACTAGGTACTCTAATAAGAATATAAATTATGGTATTTAAGGCTTCTCCCCGATGTGACTCTGGTAAGGAAGAATGACTAATCATACTCCAGAAGATATCATCAAGGGTTCATTTTTGTATTTATATAACTCCATTAATGTTTGGTTTATCCGACATTGTATATTGAGGAACAATTTTATACTAATTAAGGAAAAGTGCGGACGAAGGGTGTTGAACATGTGACTCCATACAAAAGAGAAGGGGGGGGGGGGGGTTGAATTGTCAATGTTTGAATAAAAAAGAAAGTTTGGATATGTAGCAGAAAGTAAAGATAAAGAAAGTATTACAGAAAGTAAAAAGTCAAGGGAAGAGAGACAACACCAGAGATATATAGAGGTTCGGTATAAATGACGTGACCTACTCCTCTCCCCAAGAATTAATCTTGGGAGTATCCAAAATACTTGAGAGCTTTTAGAAGTTTAAGCCCACAAACCCCCTTATACAAGAAAAATAAAATTTTAAGTTAACGTTCAACCATACAACAAACAAGGGAATAAAGCGCCAAAAAATGAATAGAGTTTCAAGTGATTAGTCTCTTAGCCAGAAATAAATCATATGCAATATTCTTGTGTGTTTTGAAGTAAACACAAGTCATCCTTATACACAAGTTCTCCTTTCTCGGAGTAGAAGTTAAAGAAATTGACTATGGGATCTTCATTCATTAACAAAAATATGCTAAGGAAGTTCTTCTAAGGTTCAATGCAGAGCAATGCAAAAAATTCTATATTCACATAATTCCCGAAAACAAGATAATTAAAGATGAAAGAAGAAAAAAATTGTAACTCTATATAGGAAAATGATATGATGCTTAATGTACTTGCTTGCTATTGGGCCTAATCTCACGTTAATCTCACGTTCTTAGTTTTTCTAATTGTAAGATACATGGAAATACTTATTGATATTCATATGGTTGAAGTCAACAGAGTAATAAGATAACTTCAATATGGTTAAAGTCAACAGAGTAATAAGATAACTTCAAGGAACATTGAGCCCATGCATATTGTACAAGAGGAACACTAAAGATAAATGGGGATGGTTTGATTAATATTAAGTAAGAGATCTTGATGGTATGAAAAGAACTTTTGGATCTGTGTTCATGTTGATAGAATAGAAGAGTGGAGAAGAAAGAGAGAGAAGAGAGAAGAGAGAAGAGTAACTGAATCTGTTATATATCTTTTCACAGTTACAGCAAACCCTTATATAGAAGGGCCTAGGGATAGAAAGGGAATTAGACACATGAGTCTAATTCCTACTAACTATTACAATAATACCCTCCTATCTCTAATACTCCCCCTTCAAACTTAGGGTGGTTGATCAAGTTTAAACTTGTCAACAACACGTAGTTTGCTCTTGAGAAACTGAAATCTGGCTGTGGAGAGAGGTTTGGTGAGCACATCTGCCCATTGGCTTGCTGCAGGAATGTGAGTCACAACAAGGGCTTTGCTCAGCACTTTCTCCCTGACAAAAAAGATGTCTAATTCCATGTGTTTGGTCCTAGAATGCAGCACAGGATTGTGAGCCAAGGAAACTGCACTAAGATTATCACATAGCACCTTTGGAGTTTGGTACTGCACCTGTAACTCTTGTAAGAGAGACTGCAGCCATAAAATTTCTGCTGTGGCAAGAGCTAAGCTTCTATATTCTGCTTCAGCACTAGATCTTGCCACCAATGTTTGCTTCTTTGCCCACCAGGTCACCAAGTTAGGACCTAAGAATATGCAAGCACCAGAGGTGGACCTCCTGTCATCAACATCAGAGGCCCAGTCAGCATCACAAAATCCTGTAATAGTGAGAGGTGCAGACTGATTGGCAGGGGAAAGAAATAAGCCATGAGAGGCAGTCCCTTGAAGATATCTCAAGATCCTTTTAACAGCTTTCCAGTGGTCTTCTAAGGGATTAGACAGAAATTGGCACACTTTATTGACAGCAAAAGATATTTCTGGCCGAGTCACTGTAGCATACTGTAACGCGCCTACCACAGATCTGAAGTATGTGGGATCAGTCACCTGTGCAGAGCCAACTTTGGATAACTTGGTGCTAGAAGCCATAGGGGATGCTATGCCTTTTGCAGCAGCCATATTGGTTCTGTGCAGAAGGTCTCTTATATATTTGCCTTGAGAAAGAAGTAAAGAGCCATTAGAAAGGTGAGTAACTTCTATACCCAGAAAATAGTCCAGCTGCCCAAGATCTTTGAGAGAGAAAGCCATATTCAGTTTGTTAACAAGCTGCTTAATGAAAGCTGAAGATACGCCAGTGATAATTATATCATCTACATAGACAAGCACCAAAGTGTAGCAGGATGGTGTGAGAAGCATGAACAAAGAAGGGTCACACCTGCTGGCAGTGAAGCCTAACTGAAGGAGAGCGCCTTTGAGCTTATCAAACCAAGCACGAGGTGCTTGTTTAAGGCCATACAAGGCTTTATGGAGCTTGCATACAAGTCCAGATTCACCTTTTTCAAAGCCTGGTGGCTGCACCATATAGACTTCCTCATTTAGCACCCCATTAAGAAAGGCATTATTAACATCAATCTGTTGAATGGTCCATTTTCTGGAGATGGCCAGAGTTAGAACAGTTCTAACCGTAACAGGTTTGACTACAGGTGAGAAAGTCTCAGTGTAGTCAAACCCTTCAACTTGATGAAAGCCTTTTGCCACCAATCTGGCCTTGTACTTGTTAATAGTCCCATCAGGATTCTCCTTAACCCTGAAAACCCACTTGCAGCCAATAGGTTTTCTGTTGGCAGGAGCAGGGACAAGAGACCAAGTGTGATTCTGAAGTAAGGCATTGTACTCAACTTGCATTGCTTCTTGCCATTCCGGAACAGTGAGAGCTTGCTTGTAGGAAGAGGGCTCAAAGTGAGTAAGAAGAAGTGTAGGATGCCGCTTTGGCTGCACTATGCCATGTTTGGACCTTGTGAGCATAGGGTGAATGTTAAGAGGATTTGCAGGAGGACCAGGAGCTACTGCAGTGGAGGAATCAGAAGCGGCAGGAGTAGAGAAACCGGAGGCAGGAACAGCAGGTGAAGAGAGAGCCTGTTCATGGCTAACAGCTGCAGTTGCAGGCAATTCTGTGACTGATGCAGTGGTGTCTGAGACTGGAGCAATGGTTGAGGCAGAGGCTAGAGAAGCTAACTCATGAGCTTCAGAAGAGGCAGTGTTGGAGTCTGATACAGAACTATTATGAGATATGACAGGAGTAATGAGGCCAGCATGACTCTGAGATTGTGATGGAGGTACAGCAGTGAGAGGCACAGGTAAAGGAGTAAAATAACCTTGAGAGTTTGCAGAACAAGGTGTAGGACTAGTAGGGGAGGATGAAGAAGAAAACATGACTGAATAAGGGAACCTACACTCATTGAATTTAACATCCTTGGAGATGTAAATTCTGCCAGAAGCATCCAAACATTTGTAGCCTTTGTGACTAGGTGAATAGCCAAGAAAGAGACACTCTTTGGAGTGCATAGCAAGTTTATGTGAATTGTAAGGTCTGAGGTGAGGAAAACAGGAGCAGCCAAAGGTTTTTAAGAATTTGTAGTCAGGATATTTGAAGTATAGCAAGAAATAAGGAGATTTATTGTGCAAGTTGGGTGAGGGCAGCCTATTGACGAGATAAGTTGCAGTGAGGAAAGCATGATCCCAAAACTTTAAGGGAAGATTTGCTTGAGCTAAGAGAGTGAGACCAGTTTCAACAACATGACGATGTTTCCTCTCAACAGACCCATTTTGGTGATGGGTGTGAGGGCAGGTAACCCGGTGTATGATGCCATGCATATTCAAAAAATGTGTCAAGGGTTTAAACTCTCCTCCTCCATCAGTTTGCACAGATTTAATTTTCATATTCAGCTGTAGTTCGACAAGTGCTTTAAACTGCACAAAGGTGGCTAAGGTATCAGATTTTAGCTTAAGGGGGTAAATCCAGGTGTACCTGCTAAAAGCATCTACACAAGTAAGGAAGTATGTAAAGCCAGAAACAGATGTAAGTGGTGCAGGCCCCCACAGATCACAGAAAATAAGTTCAAGAGGCTTGCTATAGACAGTTTCAGATAATGAAGAAGGCAGTCTATGCACTTTGCCCAGACAACAAGCATTGCAAAAATTACTGAATTGTTTATGTGGTACAGGAATATTACAAAGTTGAAGAATCTGTTTCAAAACCTCATGATGAGGATGGCCAAGTTTATTATGCCACATTTGATACACATTAGAAATAGAGCCTAAGTCCCTATTATTACATGTAGAGCTGAATACAGATTTAGAAAATGAATTTGAGATCCTAGACTTAGACTGCAGATGACTGCTGACAGCACTAAGAACTTGAGGAGAAGTAGGCTGAGAGACTGAATCAAACTTGTAGAGACCATCACTTCCAAGTGAACCCTTTAAGAGCACTCTAGAAGTATCCTGACATTTCACAAAACAAGCATCAGCATGAAATTCAAAGAAGACAGCATTGTCTTTGGCAAACTGACTCACACTTAAGAGATTTTTAGTGATAGATGGCACAAGCAGCAGATTATTAAGTTTGAGAGAAGACTTAGGACACAAATTAGAAGGAAATTGCATAGAGCCAACAGAGGTGATAGACAGACCTTGGCCATTGCCTATGTGAACCTGGTCAGATCCAGATAGAGACACAGAATCAGCAAGATTTGTGGCATCTGGTGTCACATGGTGAGAGGCACCTGAGTCAGGGTACCAGGCCTGATTGTAGAAGGAGGAACAATCAGTTCCAGCAATCAATGCTTGAGGCCTAGGAGTAGGATATTGAGCAGGCATGGACGCAGCAGCAGGTCTAGCAGAGTTCATGGTGTGAGGTGCTGAGGCTCGAAAACCAGGCTGAGTCCACACATTGGGCTGAGCAAAGACATAATTGCCATAGTTGCCATAAGGAGGATATGAGCCATAAGCATCCTGAGAGTGACGAAAATAGCAGTAGCTAGCATCATGACCTACTTTAGAGCATATTTGGCACTGAACAGAGTTTCTAAAGCCACTGCGACCACCGCGACCTCTGAACCTTCCACCTCTATTGTTTCGGCCACGAAAATTGCTACCTCTTCCATAGCCAGAAGAAACACCACCATTGGAATCAGGAATCTCAGCAGATTGAGGACTGAAACTGGACTTCTCTTCATTCCCTTGCGTGAGATTCACTGAAACAGTTTCCACGACGTTCTTCTTGGCTCTATCAATTCGCGCTTCTTGATCAAGAAGAAGCGACTCAAGCTCATCAATCGAGATGAAATCAGACTTCGTATTGACAGCAGCGACAACTGGATCAAATTCCGACGGCAGTGCCTCAAGAATCAATTCGATTTGATCGCGGTGAAGAACCGGATCGCCGATGGACATCAACGTGTCAACAATAGTGCGAACACGTGCAAGAAATTCCGAAACGGTGCGAGTACCTTTTGAGAGAGAACGGAGCTCTGATCTGAGTTGACGCGACCTTGTTTTCATCTGCGTATTGCAGAACGCATGAATTTCGTCCCACACTTGCCACGAATGGCGCAGAAGAACAAAGCGAGAGAGAAGAGAATCAGAGATCGTGGACAAGAGCCACGTACAGAGAAGAGCGTCTTGCTCCTCCCACGCGACATAGTTCGGATTCTCAGTTCCGACGTCGCGATCAGCAACAGTGAGGTAGCGTTCCGGTACTTGAGGAGAAACGACGAAGCGAACCATTTTGGTGCCACGAAGAACGCCTTCGACCTGTTGCTTCCATTGACGATAGTTGGTGTCGTCGAGTTTGACAGAGATCTTCTGCTTGAAGGTAGTTGTTGCAGCGAAGGAGCTACCACCGGTAGCGTTTGAAGAGTCTGGTGAAGCCATAGCCATAGGAGCCACGGATCAGAGAGAAGCTCTGGATACCATGATAGAATAGAAGAGTGGAGAAGAAAGAGAGAGAAGAGAGAAGAGAGAAGAGTAACTGAATCTGTTATATATCTTTTCACAGTTACAGCAAACCCTTATATAGAAGGGCCTAGGGATAGAAAGGGAATTAGACACATGAGTCTAATTCCTACTAACTATTACAATAATACCCTCCTATCTCTAATACATGTTTGGAAGAGGACCAATATCTTGGTCATCTAAGAAAAAACCTATAGTCACTCTTTGAACCATACAAGCTAATTTTTTCTGAAGTCTTGTGTTCATGCCATGGTATTTGGCTTAGAAGAATTCTAGATCAATTAGTTCAATCTCAAGATAGAAAGATTGTAAATCTTGTTTGACAATAACTTTTCAACCAAATTATCAAAAAAAAATTATACATGTAGATTTAAACATATATATATATATATATATATATATATATATATATATATATATATATATATATATATATATATATATATATATATATATATATATATATATATATATATATATATATATATATATATATATATATATATATATATGAAATACCACTTTCTTATAAATAACTAGGGGTGTTCGCGGTGCGGTTTGAGCAATTTTGACGCTATAAATCATCTGAACCGCAAGAGAGAAAAAACGTGCGGTTTGGTTTTGTTTGATTAGATTTTAGAAAAATCCAAACCAAACCAAGCCAATATGGTTTGGTTCGGTTCAGTTGGTTTGATTTTTTACAAATATTTCATTGAGTCACACACACACACACGCACGCACGCACGCACGCGCGCGCGCACACACACACACAAATATATATATATATATATATATATATATATATATATATATATATATATATATATATATATATATATATATATATATATATATATATATATATATATATATATATATATATATATATATATATATATATATATATATATATACCAAATAAGAACAAAACTCATCATATTTGGACAATAACTTTCCATTTAATATGTAAAAATTATATTAGACAAAAGTAGAATAATAAACATAAAATAATAGCATAAAAATATTATAATGAAACACAAAAAAATATAAGAGATGAGAGATTAGTGATGATAAAAGCGAAAGAACATAAGAGAGAAGAGATTAGAGAAGGGACATGCGATAAAAATGAAATTGAAAGAGGGAACATTTGCATAAAAATGAGAAGTGAAAAAGAAATAATATAAGAGAGAAGAGATTAGAGAATAAGAGGAAAGATGTATATGGCGAAGAATGCTAGAAGATATTTGAGAAGACTGAAATTGAAACCATACGTGTAAGGATGAGAAAATTATTCGTAATCATAAGTGTAAGGCTAGTGTATAATAGGTTTGGGTTGTGTCATACCCCAAATTTGCCCTACTCCTATTAATGGTTAATTCATGCTAATTAATCATATTTTATGTATATTTGTTTATTTCTTTAATGGGGTTATATTTTTATAAAGGGGGTGTGAGTTTTATAAAGTATGAATCAATTGGGCTTTTTAATATTATTGTCATATTTTTGGATCATCATTCAAACTATTTTTAGGTCCAGGGTCAACTTTTGACCTTTTTCAATTATTATTATTTCGATTATTAGTATTATTCACTTATTATTAGTCCAATATTATTATTATTATATATTATTATTTTATAATTGATTTGTTATTGAGTTACGCTAACCAACGGTCAACCAAAGGATAGAAACCCTAATGCAACGACGCCCAGATCTTCATATTCACCCCTAAGTAAACTCAAGCCCAGAAATAACTATTTTTTAATCAAATCTTCATAGGAATAAAA
This sequence comes from Vicia faba, assembly GCA_948472305.1. NCBI lineage: Eukaryota > Viridiplantae > Streptophyta > Magnoliopsida > Fabales > Fabaceae > Vicia > Vicia faba. Next base: position 1,684,536,276 of record OX451736.1, on the reverse strand, counting down.
TAAAATATTTTATTAATATTTGTTTCATTGACTGAAACAAATTTGTACAAAATCGTCCGGGTACATGTGAATCAAAACCCTAATTTTTCTAAATTACAATCGAATCTTAATTAAATCCCTAATCAAATTGAATCTGACTAATTCTAACAAATCAAATCTTCAATCTATTTTGAATCAAAGATTTGTAACAAAAATTACATAACAAAGTTTCCTAATCTAATCTAACTCATAAGCCTATAAAAAACGAAAAAATTAAAAGAAAAAAGGAGGAAAAGAAGACGGATTCTGGAAACCCTGTTGCTTGAACCGTTAGCCGCAAACTATGAATCTGCATCAAAGGCCTTCGATCATGAAGGGCTTGGGTTTCACAACTGAAACCCTAAATCCTCTTGGGAGTCTCCATCTTCAAACCTTTACCACGACGTTCTCTCAAATATCTGGGCTCAAGCCCATTGCTACTTAGACCTCCATAATTACTGTGGAAACTAAATTTATATCCCCCTATTTTTAAATTAATTATTAAATTATTTTTGTTTAATATAATTAATTAATTTTGATTTATATTTTATTTTGTTTATTTATTTTATTTATTTATTATCATCAACATTTTTTTGCACTAAAAATATTTTTGCATTTAAATCTTTTAATAAATAATATCGGATTAATATTAAAAATATTTAATATATTTTTAATAATAAAAAAATATTTATTTATTAATTATTATCAAATACTAACCATTTTTCCATTTTATCAAACTTTTTTTATCATTCAAACTCATTTTTTTATCATGCGTCTAAGACAGCTAACCAAACAAATACTAACATTTTTTTACTAATTTAATTTCAAATTCTACTTATTTTTAAAAAAGGATTATGGAGATATTTTTCACTAACTGCGAACTGCATCTACGACTATGCTATTTTCAAAATCAGACAAGGTTCAAGGATTAATTTCAAACACTTTCACAATCCATAAAAAAAACTAACCAAACACTTACGAACTACGAAATTGGACTCTCATTTTCCGCAAGGAGATATGTAGGCACACAGTTAAAACCAAGGCGGGTTCACAACTAAAAAATTAAATATTTTTTCTCAACGTATAGAAACATCAATTACTAAATACATGTTCTTATACTTTGACCTAAAAATGGAGCCCCTTGAGAACAAGGGAGAATAAGGGTGCCTAACACCTTCCCTCCGTCTAACTAACTCGCGAACTTATAATCTCTGACAAAATTAGGGTTATCCATTAAATACTTGTCGTTAGGATAAAAAGTAATGATGGCTACTCTCTATTTTTTGCCAGTTACGACAAGTTGGATGTGAGTTAAGTAAAATTTAGGTTGTAACATAATTGGGTTTGATCCAGTTTGGTTCGGTTTGTAAAATACAAACCACAAACCGAACCAAACCGTGTGGGTTTATTAAAAGATGACCCAAACACATCCGAACCAAATGTAGTTTTTTGCGATTTCAATTTGATTTGGTTTGGTTTACAGTTTTCTATTAGGTTGGTTTAGTTTTAAACACTTTGTGATACGGTGGCAGAACCGACTGTTATACTGGTTTGCATTTTTTGTTTGCAAATGTCATGGTAAGCAAGAGTCGCCACCGACATTTCTTTTATCCAACAAAGGAAAGGGTGAAAAGAACAGAAAAGGACCTTTTTTCGAGATTTTCTGAGTAAGGGGGTAGATTATGGAAAAGGAAGGTGTTAGCACCCTTTCCATCCGTGATTTTCCACGGGCTCTTAGGTACTTGCTCATTTTTTTGAAAACTGTTTGTGCTTGTGTATTTTGAAAGTTTTTGTTTGCTTTATGATAAATCTTGTATCAGTCCTCAAGAGTGTGATAAAGCGTTTTTGAAAGTGTGTAAGTGCGAAAATTTCAGGTTTCAGCAAGTACTTAAGAGTCATCTACCTACTCGAAAAAGGGTGTTCTTTTCCTCCTACCCTTTAGATAGTGCTATCCTACTATTAGTTAGTAGGTAGCCCTATCATCGGATGTTGAAGGACTATCGAAAGGGTCGTTATGGTCATTGAAGGAAATATGTGAGGATACCTTAGCGTTCGAAGGGACTGTCATCATATAGGCAACATCGAGGGACAAGATCATTTCTAATAGGCAACTCAAGGTACATTAGGGAACATGATCTTTTATGATGACTTTTATACCGAGGGTCATTGCTAAGATATCCCTACGCTCGAGGGACATGACCATTATCTTCCGAGGCAACCAAGTGAGGTATACCCTAAGGGTTCAAGTGTGCAACAATGTGTTTTTTCAGTTATTTTTCATCTTGCAATTAGTGATCTACTGATTAATTGATTCTTGTCATGCACGCCTAAGTTACTAACAATTATATACAAGAATGTAAAAAAAGCGAGAAATAAAGTCCTACGCTATTACAGGGCTTTGGTGTAGATACATAAGTAATGGACTGAAATGTAAAAATGCGAAGATAAAAGCCCTGGTTAAGCTATTACAATTCGGGCGCAATTACATAAATGGTAAAAAATAAATCGTATGGAAAAAAATAGTGCATAAAATTAAGACGGGAAAAAAGTTCTAAACCCTAGAAAAAAAACCTAATTGCTCATTAAAAATATTTTTGTATTTTATGAAAAAAAATCTTTGAATTTTAACCTAATTCTCTAATTAATTTTAATTAATGAAATAAGGTTAAAATTAAATTAAATTAATTAATTTGCAAAAAATTAATTTTATTAAAAAAACTCTAAATCCTAATTTTTATGATTTTATGATTTTTTTTAAAAAGAATTTAAAAAAATGAACTAAATAAAAAAAACATAGAGAAATTAAAATGGGCATGAAGGGGTGTGAAACCCAATTGCAGGGGTGGTTGTTGAATTTTTGCAAAGCCCATAAACTGGTTGGCCCACAACCTTGCGCCTGATCCCATGTTGTTGTGGTATGGAGGTCCATGGTGTGCCTGCATGTTGGAGGCGCTAGATCCAGAACCCCATGCAGATTGGATGGCTGGATCTGAGGGTGGATGATGCGCGCGTGGAGGTGATACCTATTGGATCTACAAGAAACAAGTTAGAGAATATAAAATGTTGGACCTGAGACTCGAACCCAGGTCCTCTCCCTTCTAACGCGCTTCCTTTACCGTTTGAGCCAAGTGTTCATTCGTTATATTCAACAAACAAAAAACAATATAATCAAAATAAAATGCCCAGAAATCCCTTCTATAAAAATGCACGCTATTTCAAATGGCCAAACCAGGTCATGCCACGCCTTCATCTTCTTCAACTGTCCGTCGTTTTAGCCTAATACTTTTACCTACGAACAATGTCTATCACTAAATCACCTGCACATTTCAAAAATCTCACACAAGCAATATAAATCCAATTCAAGGTCATGGATCAACTGGGTTTGATCCTCTGAGAATGATGGTACTCTTTTTATGGCTTAAGTGTACCTGCATCTGAAAGCCCTAAAATGAACTTTTAAACCCTAACAATGGCAAGTTATCGTATATGCATCAAAACTGGAAATTAACCATTCAAACACGTTCCAAATGCTTATACAAACAAGAATGCGAACTCAAAATTTATTTCTAATGCATGTATGATCAAAATCAATTCCAAAAAAGTATATGCAAACCGTGATGATGTAAGTGACGATTCTGGGTGCTTTGATGCTTAGGAATGATAATGTTAGCTTCAGAACGTCCCCATGAATGGATTGCAAGCGTCAAAACTCTTTGAATCCCTCTACAAATGTCAATCCAATTGCCACTTTTTTTGTGAAAAAATTGGAACTTTGTGTGTGTGTTCTATGCGGCCAATCCTTGATTTTTGGTCTGGAAATGTTATGCATATATATGTGAACGTATTAGGTTAACAAAATTGGAAGGAATCTTGAAGATTTATGAGAGAAAGATTTGATTTGTCTATGAAATTTTAAGTTTCTAAACTTGGCCAAAATATGCTCTTTTCTTTCCAATCAACCCTTGCACAAAATAATGACCTGCTCATCAGATCCTAGACTCCTTATATGATCATAAAACAAATCTTTGGATTTTATTTCATTATTTCACTATTTTATTTGATTTATTATGATTTAAATTAATAAAAATTCAAATAAATAAATAAAAATCTCATAAAAATAAAACAATGGATTTAAATATCTTAAATAAGTCCATGTATATGTTTGAGATCCAAAACCCACGCCCATTAGTCCAAAAGATCCAATTTGTTCACATTGACTTTTGTGCATTTTCCTAAAATTTGTCAACTTTGGCAATGCATATCTTTCTCAATTTTATCCCTATGAGAGTGTTCTTGGACTTTTAGAGATCTTAGGATATCCTCTAAACAACCCTTTTGGTTTCATCTCAATTGGATCTTCCATGTTCATGTAATGAGCTTTGACCCAAAAGGTGTTTTTGTTGACTTTTTGAAAGGACCTATAATGTATGAGCTTGTATCTTTTGATTGAGGCATTTCTTGAACTTGAGGGCTGAAGAGAAGTTGTAGGTAATTGGATTCTCTTCAAAATGATCCTTTGAGGAAAAATTTCTGATAAAGTATGAGAAAGTTATGCTTGGTCAAAGTTTGGTTGACTTTTCCTATAGAAACCCTAATTTGCCATTTTTGCCTTTTGATGAGTTAGGAGCATTTCTTGAGGAATCATGATCAACCCTTGATCAAATGATGTATATTACTTCAAAATGTTGATGTTGACAAAAAATATTGAAGTTTGACTGTACATGGGCCACAGTTGACTTTTGACCTAACACAATTGATTTTCCAATGCTTGAGCAATTGATTGAGCAAACCTATTGTGCAAGGCATGAAATTTGGCATGGATGGTCTTGAGGACATATTAGGACAATGGAGAATATTTTGGATCCTTTAGACTCAGACATCTTACTTAAAATTGAAACCCTAATTGAGGTTTGTTACCTTAGGAGGAGAATTTGTCTGGTCAATTCTTAGTCATCCTTGAGCAATTGAGAGCCTCTAGAGGCATGTCTTGAGTGAAAATGGGAGGGAAAATTTTGGGGTAAAACACATTCCCTTGTTTAATCTTCTTAAACCTAAGGATGTAGATTGGCTGGTCTGCCTTTCATGATTTGAAGGTGGAAGATAATTGAACACTAGAGTGCCCAGAAATTTTCACTCGTCTGAAACGTTACTTGACTGTATAGGTAATATCGAGAATGGGCTTATAGATGCCATTTAGAGAATATGGCGGAAGATCATCGGAGATGGGCTTAAATATGCCATCCAGAGAAGGTGACAGGAGATCGTCGGAGATGAGCTTAAAGATGCCATCCAGAACAATGTTGATGAGATACTCTTTTGTGGGATTCCTTATTCCTGTTATTGAGGAGGACTCCGCTGAGGAATGTTGGTCTCTTCTTGGGAAATAGAGTTTATGAGCTTCGTTTGTCCATTATTCTACTGGGGAGTCATCTCTTGATTGAAGAGACGGAAGTGAATTTCTATCTAGTCAGGATTCAGGCTTCACAGTGACTTGCTGAGGATAATAAGGTTGACTACTATCTGGCCGTATTCTAGGATTCTAGCGACTTACTGGGGGAATGAGATTAAACTGTTATCTGGTCGTGCTCCAGGCTTTGTAGTTTCTTTAACTGGAATAGAAATCAGAAAAATCTTAGGGTCGATTCAACTGAACCAGAGAAAGGTCTTTAATTAACTTTGACTAGAATGGAAATCAGAAGAATCTTAGGGTCGATTCATATGAACTATACAAAATTCTTGGGTCACCTTCAACTGGAATAGAAAACAGAGAGATCTTAGTGGCGATCTGACTGGACCAAAGAAGGTCTTTAATTAACTTTGACTGGAATGGAAATCAGAAGAATATTAGGATTGATTCAATTGAACCAGACAAAAGTCTTGGAATATCTTCAACTGTAATAGGAATCAGAGAGATCTTAGTGGAGATTTGACTGAACCAGAGAAGGTCTTTAATTAACTTTGACTGGAATGGAAATCAGAAGAATCTTAGGGCCGATTCAACTGAACCAGACAAAAGTCTTGGAATATCTTCAACTAGAATAGGATTCAGAGAGATCTTAGTGGCGACCAGATTGAACCAGAGAAGGTCTTTAATTAACTTTGACTGGAATAGAAATCATAAGAGTCTTAGGGTCGATTCAACTGAACCAGACAAAAGTCTTGGGTCATCTTCAACTGGAATAAGAATCAGAGAGATCTTAGTGGCGATCAGACTAAACCAAAGAAGGTCTTTAATTAAATTTGACTGGAATGGAAATCCAAAGAATCTTAGGGCCGATTCAACTGAACCAGACAAAAGTCTTGGAATATCTTCAACTTGAATAGAAATCAGAGAGATCTTAGTGGCGATCTGACTGAACCAGAGAAGGTATTTAATTAACTTTAACTAGAATGGAAATCAGAAGAATCTTATGGTCGATTCAACTGAACCTGACAAAAGTCTTGGAATATCTTCAACTGGAATAGGAATCAGAGAGATCTTAGTGGCGATCAGACTGAACCAAAGAAGGTCTTCTGAGAATGTCGTTCTGAGGAAGATGATGAAATAGCCTTTCATCAGGCGTAACTTTTGAGAAAACTACCAGGTCACATAAGTAGCCGACGATGTTTATTGATTTGATCTTTTCCCTGAAAAAGGCAAAGAGTTAGTCTTATGCAATGTCATGATGTATGAAAGGCATTGTGGTGATGTTCTCAAAATAAATTAGATTATGATGTGTGCGATATGTATGTGCATGCCATAATGTATGAATATGGAATTCTATTTCAATGTTTCTTAGCTCGGGACAATAAATCCCGGACTGCAGCTGTAGAGTATTGAGAGGCTGAATCCTTCATTTCCGCTGGGGATGATGAATGGAGATGATTCGCTGGGGATTTCCTCTTTCTGTTTGAGGATGTTCTGCCAGGAATTGACTCTGCTTGAGAATAACTCTGTGGGGGGAGGAAGCTTTATTGGAAGATTCTGCCGATGTAGAGACATAAACTCTGTTGGGGCCTGAACTTCTGCAGTTAGAGAAATAAACTCTACCTGGGAGGAGGTTTTATAAACTGTTTGAAATTATAAAACTCGGCTGGGGAGTACAGACTTCAGCTCTCTGAAGGCACTTTGCTGGAGGAGGTAATTCCTGCTTAGGGAAGGAGAGATCAAAACTTTAGTTGTTTCTACTCTGTGGGGAACATAGACATCACGGGGTCGTATGTAACGGTGACTTCGTCTCGAAATGTATCTGCCCCTGTACCTGCTGGAAAGAGTAACTGTTGGGACTACAAATTGGTTTTTAGACTTTGCCCTATTTCTTAAAGTCACTAGCAACTGTCTTTCTATTTTTTATGCAAGTATTTATGAACAGTAATCATATTTAAATGCATATGTCAAAAATAATCATTGGAAGTTTTTGCAAAAAAAAAAACGGAAAAATAATGATTTTTATTGATTTTTGAAATTCGCCTATAACATGCATTTTGTACAAAGAGACTGACGTTCTAGTAGGAGAACACCATCGTAAAAGAATGAAAACTACACAAAATAGTGTACAAAGATAAAACAACTATGTGTAATAATCCCATTGAGTTTAATTTTGCTATTGCCCATATGTCCTTGAGCGTCTCATCACTTTGCTACTTGTTCGAAGCTGACTGGATTGATTGGGACCATTTGAGCTTGATAGTTGATACTAAAGTCTTGTCACAAGGTGATCAAATGGGACATAGTTGTATGCTTCAAATCTATAACTTTTGCCTGGACTGCCCTTTCGGGTTTTCATTCCACCGGGATACCCTTATTTTCCCAAGCCGCCTTTGCAGGTTTTCGACTTGCCGGGTGAACATATTTTTTTGTTTTTATCCCTAACTTTTGCTCGAACCCTTTTGGTTCGCCAGGATGCCCTTATTTTTGCCTAGGCCATTCAACCTAGCGGGTCTTTATTTACGCGTAGTATCTTTTCACTATGTCTGCATTAACAAGGTGAGGAAGGTCGTCACCATCCATAGTGGTCAGAATCATGGCTCCACCGAAAATATGTTTTTGATCACAAATGGCCCTTCGTACATGGGAGTCCACTTGCCCCTAGGATCACCTTACGGCAGTATGATACGCTTGATTACTAGATCACCCACTTGATACACTTGACATCTGACCTTTTTGTTGAAAGCCCTGATCATCCGTTTTTGATACATTTGACCATGACAAACAGCAATAAGTCTTTTCTCATCAATCAGATTATGTTGATCAAGTCGAGTCTAGATCCAATCGTCTTCTTTCAATCCTGCATCCTTCATGATCCTCAAAGAAGGAATCTGGACCTCAATGGGCAGGACAACCTCCATTCCATATACCATAGAATAAGGCATTTCCCCTATCGATGTTCGTGCTGAGGTGCGGTAACTGTGAAGAGCAAATGGTAACATCTCATGCCATTCTTTATATGTCACCATCATCTTCTGTATGATTTTCTTAATATTCTTGTTAGCAGCCTCCACAACACCATTCATCTTCGGCCGGTAAGGGCAAGCATTGTGATGCTGGATCTTGAATTGTTTATAGAGTTTGGTGATCATTGTATTATTGAGATTTGTACCATTGTCTGTAATGATTCTCTCTAGCACACCATACCGACAAATTAGGTTATGCTTGATAAACTGTGCCACAACATTCTTGGTAACAGTAGCAAAAGAAGCAACCTCAACCCATTTCATGAAGTAATCAATGGCCACTAGGATGGAGCGGTGCCCATTGGAAGTGGTAGGTCTAATCTATCTGATCATGTCAATGCCCCACATTGCAAAGGGCTAGGGAGCCGTCAAGACATTCAAGGGGATCGGAGGTACATGCACTTTGTCAGCATAAATCTGGCATTTGTGACAAGTTCGGGAATGCTGATAATAGTCTGCTTCTATAGTGGAACAATAGTATCCTGCCCGTAGGATCTTTTTAGCCATGGTATGTCCATTAGAATAGGTGCCAAAGGTACCTTCGTGTAAATCTGCCATAATCCTCTCTGCTTCGCTTTTGTCTATGCACCAAAGTAAAGTAGAGTCATGATTGCGCTTGTAGAGGATTCCATTACTAAGGAAGAACTTTGCGGCGAACCTTCTCAAAAACTTCTTATCATTGACAGATGCCCCCTCAGGATATTCTTGAGCCTCGATATATCTCTTTACTTCATGAAACCAAAGTTTGTCTTCTACTTCTTCAGTGTCAATCTCGTAGCAGTATGCTGGTTCATCCAACCTCTCAATAGTGATCTGAGGAGCCTCGTTGTCCCACTTGACCTTGAACATAGATGACATAGTAGCTAGCGCGTCCGCTAACTGATTCTCTTCTCGTGGAAAATTTTCAAAGGTGACCTCTTCAAAGTGTGGAAGAAATGTTAACACATGTTCTTTGTACGGGATGAGATTAGGGTGCTTCATGTCCCACTCTCCTTTGATTTGACTTATTACCAAGGATGAATCCCCGAAAATTCTCAAGAATTTGATCCTCAGGTCAATAGCAGCTTTGAGACCCATGTTGCATGCTTCATACTCCACCATATTGTTGGTACAGTTGAAACATAGTCTAGCGGTGAAAGGATTATGAAAGCCCTCAGGAGATATAATTACAGCACCAATGCCATTTCCGAGTACGTTCGAGGCTCTGTCAAAAACCATAGTCCATCGGGATCCTTCTTAAGGTCCTTCATGCAGTCCAGGTTCTTCATAGTCAGTCACTAGCATAATGTTCTCGTCTGGGAACTCAAAATTCATGGACTGGTAGTCATCCACAGCCCGATGAGCCAAATGATCAGCTAGTACACTTCCCTTGATTTCTTTCTGGGTCATGTATCAGATATCGTATTTGGTCAAGATCATTTGCCATCTTTCTATTCTTCCGGAGAGAGCGGGCTTCTCGAAGATGTACTTCATCGGATCCATCTTAGATATCAACAAAGTAGTGTGGGTCAGCATATACTGTCTCAATCAGTGAGTAGCCCATGCCAAAGCGTAACAAGTTTTCTCGAGCAATGATTATATTATTTCACAGTCGGTAAACTTTTTGCTAAGGTAGCATATTGCATGCCCTTTTCGACCGGACTCGTCATGCTGCCCCATCACACACCCCCATTGAATTATCTAACACTGTTAAGTACATTATCAAAGGTCTTCCTTCAATCAGAGGCATCAGAATCAGAGGCTCTTGAAGGTATTCTTTGATTCTCTCAAAGGCGGTCTGGCATTCATCATTCCACTTTACCACTTGATCTTTCTTCAGGAGTTTGAAGATTGGCTCACAAGTAGCAGTTAAATGGGAAATGAACCTGGAAATGTAATTTAGTCGTCCCAAGAAGCCTCTAACTTCCTTCTCAATGCAAGGAGCCGACATCTCTTGTATAGCCTTCACCTTTATAGGGTCTACCTGAATACCCTTTTCACTGACAAGAAACCTAGCAATTTACCAGACCTTACCCCAAAGGTGCACTTGTTCGGATTTATCCTCAGCTTGTACGTCTGCAACCTATCAAACAACTTTTGTAGATGATCAAGGTGTTCTTCCTCAGTTTGAGACCTGGATATCATGTCATCCACATAGACCTCTATTTCATGGTGAATCATGTCATGAAAAAAAGCTACCATGGCTCGCTGATAGGTTGCCCCAACATTCTTTAATCCAAACGGCATCACTTTGTAGTAGAAAGTGCCCCATTGCGTAATGAAGGTTGTCTTCTCCATGTTTTCGGGTTCCATCTCGATCTGATTGTAACCAGAGAAACCATCCATGAAGGAAAAGATCTTGTGTTGCGCGGTGTTGTCAACCAGAACGTTAATGTGGGGGAGCGGAAAGTCATCTTTGGGGATTGCCCTGTTCAAATCTCGGTAGTCCATACACATCCGTACCTCGTCGTCCTTTTTAAGAACCGGAACTACGTTGGCAACCTATTGGGTATAAGTGGTGACAACTAGGAACCAAGCGTTGAACTATTTCATAACTTTTGCTTTGATCTTCACTGACATTTCAGGGCGCATACGGCAGACCTTCTGCTTTACCAGAGGGCAATCTTCTTTAGTTGGCAGACGGTGAACCACAATATTCGTATCCAGTCCTGGCATGTCTTTATATGACCAGGCAAAGATCCCGACATAATCATGCAACATCTGTATCAACCACTGTTTGACATTAAGCTCCAGATTCGCACCGATCTTGACTTCTTTTCTGTCTTCCTCTGTGCCCAAGTTTATTGTCTCAACTGGATCTTCATGAGGTTATATAGCCCTCTCTTCCTGCTATAACAGCCTAGCAAGTTCTCCAGGTACCTCACAATCTTTCTCACCTTTATCCTCGGCTTGGTTGATCGGATTTTCAAAGTCATAATAGGCAATAGCAGAAATGTTATCAATGGGATCCAGAGTGGATATGGATCTGCAGTTAATACGTGAGTGTGTGTAAGAGTATAATTGTATAGACAAAGTAAAAAGCAGAAAATAAAAATAGAGAGAACAAAATTTGTATGCATAAACGTCCAATGCTTTATAAATGCCATATGAAAATGAAACATGATAACCATCACAAATAAACTACTGTGCCTCGGGTAAGACAAATGGCCATGAAGTTATATTGTTTATTACACATCTAAAAACAAGAAAGACAATTACTTCTGAATAAAAGTAATTCGTACACAGTCCTTTATTGTCCAGTTACTGGGTCCACCCTTGGTAGTAGGGAAGATCCAGCTATCCACGTCATACTCATTGTCAGCATCTTCTGTGGTGGAGACAACATCAATAGCATTGATTCCCGAGCCGTGCTTGGGCATGGGCACAGTTATGACATTGGGAGTCTCAGGGGGGTCGAATTCAATCTCCTTTGCCTCAATCAGATCCTGCACCTTGTTCTTCAAAGCTCAGAAGTCCTTCGTGTCATGCCCCAGAGTCTCAGAATGGTAGGCGCATCGCGCATTTGGATTGTAGCAAGGAGACGCGGTGTTGGGATTCTTAGGAGCTTCCTTCAAAGTTACCAGATTAGACTTCAATAATTGTGGCAAAACTTGAGACAAAGTCATATTTATCCGGGTAAACTATCTTACCGGTCTTTCTGCTCTAGGCTGATTGTTCCTTTCTTGAGCAGGTGCAAGTTTAGAGATCATGATAGCCCCTACCGCTGGACGACGTTCAGTTCTGTCCTGATTCCTTTAATTGTACAAAACACTAACCTCTTTCTTCCTAGAAAATGGCTTCCTTAATTCACTGGAGGATGTATCCTTTTGAATCTTCCCACTCCTAATTCAAGATTCCACTCTTTCTCCTGTCAAAATCAATTCAGTGAAGCTGGATGAGGAACATCCAATAAGATGATTGAAAAATGGACCAGACAGGGTACCCAAAAACATATCCACTAGTTCCCTATCAGACAGGGGAGGCTGGACTCTTCCTGCTAAGTCCTTCCACTTCTGAGTGTAGTCTTTAAAACCTTCACTCGAACCCATAGCCATACTTTGGAGTTGAGTACGGGTAGGATCAAGGTCTGCATTATACTGATACTACTTGTAGAAAGCAGCATCCAGGTCTTCCCAATTATGGATGTTGGTCCTTTCCAGCTGGTAGAACCATTCTAATTGAGTTCCGGACAGACTATTTTGAAAGAAGTGGACCCATAAGTCCTTGTCAGCAGTGTGAGGCTGGATCTTCCTTACATACGATCAGAGGTGCATTTTGGGACATGAGACCCCATCATACTTTGCGAACATCGGCACCTTGAACTTTTGTGGGATGACAACCCCAGAAACCAAACCCAGCTCTTCAAAATCCAGCCCTGGCACCTTCTATATTTCCATAGCGTTCAGACGTTCTTCCAACTGTTTTTACTTTTCGTCGGCCGAAGGATATTGCTCTTCATTGTAATCAGTCTCATTATCAAATTCCCTTGGACTAGGGTCTTCCTCTCTTGTCTCCCCTTCTTGATTTTCTCCTTCTTTTGATAAAGATGTCAGCTCAACCACTTTCCTTCGCGGTCCTTTGAAACTTCTTCCCAAATTTACCACACCAATTGTCTTCCTTGGCTTCTTAGTCTTCTCTTTCACAATCAGGGGTTTCAGTTCTTCTTGCCCCTTAGCCAGAGCCATGATCATTTGTTGAAATTGCGCATTCTAAGACTGTAGATCCTTCACTGTTTATTCTAGAGCCATTGCTGAAATAAACAGCGAAGAGGATGAGAAACCTGCTATGACACCTGTTTATGCAATGATATATATGATATATGTATGCAATGTTTTCAAGGATCTCGCGGGGTAAACAAGAAAATGTCAGAAGTTGGAATTTTCAGCTTTGATTGAAGAACTCCGTATCATTGAGTGTCCTTCTACGAGAGTCAAGCTCTCCATATCAAGTGGGTCATAGCCCCTGACTCAAGTTGTTGTGTTTTGGTCTTTTGACGGCATTGGCTAGAGGAAAATAAATCCCCTTGCCCCTTGCTAGACGTCTGATTTATCAAAACCTGCATCACAAACCCTTGAGATCCTTAAAATGGTTAGTATCATATGCTATATTATGATATCATGATTATGCTAAGAAATCATAGATATAGTAAGCACGAGCAAATCACACCAAGATTTTAGGTTTAAGGCTTGCATGGGTTTTAAGGTCATACCCTCTTGAAGTTGGATTGGTTCAACCTGTCCTATAAATAGTAATCGGGTTCTAAGGGATATCCATATCACTGATCCTTCCCATAAGTTTCTCTCAATAGGCGACTGACTCGCAACCAAACAAAAATCAAGAGTCAAATCTCAATGGGTGTAGCATCGAGTATCTGCCGACTTTGGGAATACACCAAAGATGGCCATCTCGCTACGTCCTAATGGCCAAGTTGTTCATTTAAAGGTTATAAGGTCAATTGACGCTTCATGACACCACACGGCGACCCCTTATTCTCCTTGATTAACTCAAGGGCTGCCGGTAGCAACCAAAGTGTCACATCAATGTAGCCACCGCTTCAATCGTGTCAGTATACCCCAAACAGTTTCCACGATCTATTACTACTTACCTAAAAGGTTTCCCCAGATCCAAGTGTAGGATCTATAGTAACCCAAACAATACCTTTAAAAGTAAATCAAACAGACAAAGAAGCAATTTTAAAAATGATCTGGACCCTAAGGTAAATCCCACTTTATAGTAGTCCCCAGCAGAGTCGCCAGTTCTGTGATACGGTGGCATAATCGATTGTTATACTGGTTTGCATTTTTTGTTCATAAATGTCGCGGTAAGCAAGAGTCACCACCGACTTTTCTTTTATCCAACAAAGGAAAGAGTGAAAACAATAAAAAAAAGACCTTTTTCGAGATTTTCTGAGTAAGGGGGGTAGATTATGGAAAGGGAAGGTGTTAGCACCCTTTCCATCCATGGTTTTCCATAGACTCTTAGGTACTTGCTCATTTTTTTGAAAACTGGTTGTACTTGTGTGTTTTGAAAGTTTTTGTTTTGTTTATGATAACTCTTGTATTAGTCCTCAAGAGTGTGATAAAGCATTTTTGAAAAGGTTTTTGAAAGTGTGTAAGTGCAAAAATTCCAAGTTTGAGCAAGTACTTAAGAGTCATCTACCTACTCGAAAAAGGGTGTTCTTTTCCTCCTACCCTTTAGATAGTGATATCCTACTATTAGTGAGTAGGTAGCCCTATCGTCGGATGTTGAGGGACTATCGAAAGGGACGTTATGGTCATTGAAGGCAACATGTGAGGATATCTTAGCGTTCGAAGGGACTGTCATCATATAGGCAACATCGAGGGACAAGATCATTTCTCGTAGGCAACTCGAGGGACGTTTAGGGACTATGATCTTTTATGATGACTTTTATACCGAGGGTCTTTGCTAAGATATCCCTACGCTCAAGGGACATGACCATTATTTTTCGAGGCAACCAAGTGAGGTATACCCTAAGGGTGCAAGTGTGCAATAGTGTGTTTTTAAAGTTATTTTCATCTTGCAATTAGTGATCTACTGATAAATTGATTCTTGTCATACACGCCTAAGTTACTAACAATTATATACAAGCATGTAAAAAAAAGCGAGAAATAAAGTCCTACGCTATTGCAGGGCTTTGGTGTAGATACATAAGTAATGGACTGAAAAGTAAAAATGCGAAGATAAAAGCCCTAGTTAAGCTATTACAATCTGGGCGTAATTACATAAATGGTAACAAATAAATCGCATGGAAAAAAATAATAGCGCGCAAAGTTAAGACAGGAAAAAAGTTCTAAACCCTAGAAAAAAATACCTAATTGCTCATTAAAAATATTTTCGTATTTTATGAAAAAAGTATTTGAACTTTAACCTAATTCTCTAATTAATTTTAATTAATGAAATAAGGTTAAAATTTAACTAAACTAATTAATTTGCAAAAAATTAATTTTATTAAAAAAACTCTAAATCCTAATTTTTATGATTTTATGATTTTTTATGATTTTTATGATTTTTTTTAAAAAAATAAACAAAATAAATAAAATAAATTAAAAAAACATAGAGAAATTAAAATGGGCCTGAGGGGGTGTGAGACGCAATTGTAGGGGTGGTTGTTGAATTTTTGCAAAGCCCAAAAACTGGTTGCCCACAACCTTGCGCCTGATCCCATGTTGTTGTGGTATGGAGGTCCATGGTGTGCCTGCATGCTGGAGGCGCTAGATCCAGAACCATGCAGATTGGATGGCTGGATATGAGGGTGCATGATGCGCGCCTGGGGGTGAGACCTATTGGATCTGCAAGAAACAAGTTAGAAAATATAAAATGTTGGACCTAGGACTCGAACCCAGGTCCTCTCCCTTCCAACGCGCTTCCTTTACCGTCTGAGCCAAGTGTTCATTTGTTATATTATACAAAAAACAATATAATCAAAATAAAATGCCCAGAAATCCCTTTTATAAAAACGTGCACTGTTTCAAATGGCCCAACCAGGTCATGCCACACCTTCATCTTCTTCAGTTGTCCGTCCTTTTAGCCTAATACTTTTACCTACTGTTGTACCCCAAAATTTTCCCTCTCATATTTCTTAAAACATTGCAAGGAAAATCTCCAAGTGGCTCAAGATAGCTCAAGAGTGGGTCAGACAAGTCATCTCCTAAGACAGTCAACCCCAAATTAGGGTTTTGTGTTGCATCAAGATCCTTAAGTCCAAATGAACTCAAGTGCTCCTCTATGTCCTAATATGTTCTCAAGGTCATCCATGTCAAATTTCAAGCCTTGCAGAGGAAGTTTGCTCAGTCAATTGCTCAAAAGGTCCAAAAATCGACTGTGCTAGGGCAAAAGTCAACTGTGACCCAAATACAGTCAAACTTCAAGATTTTTTGTCAACATTCTCATTTTTAAGGATATTTCATCATTTTATCAAGGGTTGATCATGATTCATCAAGGATTGCTCAAAATTCATCAAGACTCAAAAGTTGCTAAATTAGGGTTTGCAGGAAAAGTCAACTCAACTTTAACCAAGCATAACTTTCTCATACTTTATGAGAAATGACCCATCCAAAGCTCATTTTGAAGAGGAAGCAATTTCCTACAATCTATCTTCATATCCCAAGATCATACAATGCACTCACAAGAAGTTACAAATTTGGACATTATAGGTCATTTTTGAAAGTCAACAAAAACACCTTTTTTCCAAAGCTTATAACTTGAGCATGGAATATCAAAATGAGATGATACCAAAAGGTTTGGTTATAGGACATATCAAGCTTTCTAAAAAGTCCAAGAACACCTCCAAAAGTTCAAAATTTAAGAAGTTATGCATTGTTGAAGTTGGGCATTTTTGCAAAATTGCCAAAAGTCAACTATCCCCAAAACTTCAAATTTTGTCAAATGGGCCCATTCTTTTACACTTGATTTGAGCTTCCCCCATTGCACGCGTGTCCTAGCTTCAGCCTTGAGATCGTATTTCTTTTTTATTATTTTATTTGATTTTTTATTGAATTATTTCATTTTTAATCAAATTAAATCAAATTAAATCCAAATATTGATTACTTGAGATCTTTTTGGCTATTTCAGGTTTAGATCATCATCATTAAGAGCATCAAATTCGTATCACACAAGATCATGTGCAAAAAGATGGATTTTTGACAAATTTGGAAAGCTTTCAAAAGTGAATCAAATCAAATATGCAATGCATTGATGTGGAAGATTGAAGCCATATTTGTTACCCTAGCATATTCCACAATACAAAAGGAAGGAAAAGGCACGAAGAATAGGGTTAGAAGCTGCAAGAACAAGCAGAACCAAGTTTGAAAAAAGTGACAAAAAGTTGGAATTCGAAATCATAGCAAGAGAGGTTTTCAGAAGCCCAAAGCGATCCCAATCGATTCCTGGAGGTTCACTGAGTTGAAACCGATAAAAAACAAACTCCCATACACGCCCAAACACGCTGTAGGTATCACGTTTCTTAGCCCTGTATTCGAAATCATAACTCTCTATTCTTGCATCATTTGAACAAATTCTTGGCATATTTATAATCCTCATAGCATTTCTGAACTTTTGGCAATATTCAATTTGGTTTATATAGACTGTAACCTCAAAATGCCATGGTTAGGGGTTACGTTTTGGTTTTTAGGGATTTTTGTTTCAGGTGAAATTGATTCCTATAATAGGCATGGTTGCACTCAGGAGAAGGAGACGAACCTAACCATGTCTTAGAAGGTCGTTTTTATGTCCTGGAGTTGGTTTTTGGATCGAGCTGCGCTTTTAGCTGCAGATTCAAATCCGCAGGTAAAATTACAGTGGCTGGAGGTAGGGGATGATGGCGTGTCGCTTCCCCAATGGTCAATTCAAATAATGGCGCGTTTTGTTTTTGTCTTTTCTGGCATATGAATTGTTTTCTTTTATTATTATTTTTGTGTAACATCTTTACAAATGAAACAAAGCGTCCCAGTGGAAAAGCAAGCACTCCAAACACCTATAGGACATGGGTTCGAATCCCAGGTCCTCCACTTTCTCAATATATTTTTTCTTCAAGTAATCACATACAGATCCAGGCGCGTAGTGTACCATACTCCTTCACATATCAAAGCGCCAGATGACCCAAGGCCAAATCTGGTGATCCAGGAGTGAGGGTCCATCATAGATCCAGTCAATGCGCATACATCAGATCCAGGAAGGTCAACAAGGCCAGCGCTTAATGGGCCTTCAGCTTGCTATTCTGACCCCTAAAACAAGCCCATACTCCTCTCTCTCTACATTCTATTTATTTTGTTTTAATTAATTATTTTATTGTTTTTATTTAATTATTAACCAATCAAAAATTCTTTTTTCTATAAAATTAAAACCACAAAAATATTTTCTTCATAAAATCAAATTTTTATTTTTATTTTTATTAATAAATACTAATTTAATTAATTTAGGCTTTAATTAGAATAACTTTAATATATTTTTGTAAATAATTAAAATTAATTAGACTTAATTAGGTTTTTACTAACATTAATTAATTTTATTTTCTTTCTTTAAATACCAAAAACCCAAAAATATTTATCTTTATTAATTAATTAATTTATTAATTTAATAATTAACTTAGGTAATTTCTTTCTTAATTAAAAAACAACAAACAAAAAATCACTTCTTTAATAAAAAAGGGTCAAAACCCTAGAACTTTGCGCTCGATTTAATTTCCCGCACACGATTTACTTTATTTTATCCTATTATGTATTTGATTCCGGTTTGTAATAGTAAATAGGACATTTTATTATTTTTTATCGCTTTATTTATTTTGAAAGGGTTTGTCTTTGGCGATGTAAATACCCGACGCCTTGTAATTTAAATTCCGCAATTTATTTTCCGCAAATTATAATTGTTAGATGTTTGGTAATAGGGATGCATGACAAGACTGAATGTTTTAACCTAAAATCAACTTAGACCACCCATAACATGTACAAAGATAAAAATAACCGAAAACAACACACTCGCACATGCGCATTCTTAGGGTACACCTCACTTGGTTGCCTTCATACACGGTCATTGAGTATAGGTCACTTTAGAGGTCGTCCTCTTGTCTAAAAGATTATAGTCGCCTCGAAATGGTTGCATTGGATATTGTTGCCTCAAACAAATGATCTAAGACATTAGGGTTACCGCTAAGGCGTCCTAACATTGCTTTAGTGACTGTAAGTCCCTCATTCGAATTGACCCTCAAACTCCAACAACGATGCTACCTACTCATTAATAGTGGGATAACAT
The DNA here is from genome assembly GCA_948472305.1 of Vicia faba. Taxonomy (NCBI): domain Eukaryota; kingdom Viridiplantae; phylum Streptophyta; class Magnoliopsida; order Fabales; family Fabaceae; genus Vicia; species Vicia faba. The sequence goes on along the minus strand of OX451736.1, from coordinate 1,684,517,079 downwards.
TGTCTAAAGGAAATTAACATATAACCATTCCTTTTTCGAGTAGGTAGATGGTTCTTAGATACTTGCTCTTTCAAAAACAAAAACTTCTCACACTTACACTTTTCAAACAAAGTTTTCAAAAACACTTCATACACTCTTGAGGACAGAAGCAAGAGTTAAATCAAAGTTTCCAAATAAAAACTTTTTTCAAACCCACAAGCACAACGAAAGTAATTTTGAAAACAATTGACCAAGTACCTAAGAGCCCGTGGATAACCACGGATAGAAAGGGTGCTAACACCTTCCCTTTCTATAATCTACCCCCCGAACCCGAGAAACATCTCGAAAAAGGAATTTTTCTGTGCTTTTTTCCTTTCCTGGTTGGATAAAATAAAAGTCGGTGGAGACTCTTTCTTACCGCGACATTTTGCAAAAACAAACGCAAAACGCAAACCAGCATTCCAAAAACAGTCAGTTCTTTCCCACCGCATCACAGAACTGGTGACTCTACTGGGGAATCTTATAAGTGGGGTGTACCTTAGGAATAGTTCATAATGTTTTTAATTGCTTGACTTGTATGCTTTATATTTGTGGGCTTGTATCGGAGTTACTATAGATCCTAACCCGGATCTGGGGGATACCCTTTAGGTAAGTAGCAATAAACTGTGAGGGAACTATATGGCGTAGACCGATACGGTTGAAGCAGTAGCTACATTGGTGTGGCACTTTAGTATGTACCGATATCCCTTGTGGCGCAACAAGGAGAATATGGGTCTGCTAAGTGGTCATTAAGCACCAACTAACCTTAGAACCTTTAAATTGACCAACTTGGCCATAGAACAGTAGCAGTATGCTACACTCATTGAGACCAAACTCTTGCGATGATTCCGGACGCAAGAAAAGGTTGCTAAACTGGAATTATGACCGATCGAGGGTGGTCAGTGATATTGAGATCCTCTAGAACCCGGTTACTATTTCTAGGACAGGTTGAACCAACTAAACTGAAAGAGGGTAATACCTAAACTCCATGCCAGCCTAAACTTAAGGCTGTTTGTGTGACTTGTGTGCCTTCAAACTTGAACTACTTGCACATTCTTGTTATCTGACAACATGAGTTCCTTGCAGGTTTTGTTTACAGTCCTTATCCAATAATTTGGATTTATTGCAGGGTTTACTTACATCACTTCACACTTTTGCTTAAACGCATAGCATACACATCATAACATCATGCCTTAACATTTCCTTAACCATTTCAAGGATCTCAAGGGTTTGTGATGCAGGTTATGGTAAATCAAATGTCTAGAAAAGGGCAAAGGGGATTTATTTTCCTCTAGCCAAGGTTGTCTAGAAATCAAAACACGATAACTTGAGTCATGGGCTATGACCCACTCGATATGGTGAGCTTGACTCTTGAAAAAGGACTCTTAACAACATGAAGTTTCTTCAATCAAAGCTGCAAAATTCAAATTCTAACAAGTTTCTTGTTTACCCCGCGGGATCCTTGAAAACATTGCATACATACATACCATTGCATAATAGGTCTCCCAGTACAGGTCTCTCATGTTCTCGCTGTTTATTTCAGCAATGGTTTTCCAACCAGACAACCAAGATCTTCAAACTCGAGAAGCTCAGTTCAGGGACGTATTCCTAAACCTATCCAAGGGGCAAGAAGAGTTGAAAACACTCCTCGTTGGGAACTTGGTCAAGAAAAGTCCTGAAGACAATAAGGACGAACGGCTGGAACAACTGCAAGCTGAGTTCAGTGCCATGAAAACCCAAATGCTAGGGTAGATGGTTCTTATCCAAGGCTTAGCTCGGGAACAAGAAGAGCTGAGAACCATTATCAACCAGCTTCATCAAGACAAATACAACAACATGAAGCAAACAGTCAAGGCCGGGGACCAAGTCATTAATCAACTTCCGAGAAGTCAAAGGTTTGGTTTGATGAAGAATATACCTCTCCAAGTTGCTACTACCTCACGGGTCCAACAACAACTTTTCCATAAACAACGGGTTGATCAGAGTAAGCCAAATATTCCCAAGAGGCAATTTATCAAGCTCAACATGTCGTTGTCTCAGGCTTTACAACACCTGTTGAGATTGAATCTGGTGACGTTAAGGGACCCTCCTAAGAATCCCAACATAGCCTCCCCAAGGTACAATCCTAATGCAAGGTGTGCATATCACTCCAACAGCCCGGGGCATGATACTAACATATGTTGGGCGTTGAAAAACAAAATTCAAGACCTGATTGATGAAGGAGCATTGGAACTTACAAAAGACGGTCAGATTGAATTCTTTTGCCATCCCCCCAAGGTTCACCATTTGAAGTGACAAGTACTGAGACAAGAAGACTTTTGTTCATTAGAATTTTCAATTTGTAATTTTCTTTTGATTGTTCGAACATTTATTCATGTCAAACTTTATTACTTTATCAATGCATTGCATATGTCTGTTTTGAATCAATCCATTCGTATTCACTATATTCAAATTGCTTTCATTTTTTGTGATGATCAACTCTCGAAGAAAAAAATTCTAAGCCTTTAGAGGGAGGATGACGAAAATGATACCAAAATCTCTACAGTATGCTTTTGAACAGACCCTGCTAACGATGTACAACCATTGTTTCAAATCCTAAACAGTGGAGTTATAAGAAAGATAATCCCTAGTTAACCCCTTTGAGCCAAAGAAGTTGGAGTTTTTCGTTTCACAAATTAAAACCCGTAATTATAACCTGGGGTAGGGTAGTTTTCTCAGTTAATCCAGGTGCACAATGAATGGCATCAAAGAAGTCCTCCTGAAACAAAAGATGGTGATGGTTCCGTATAATCGTAAGGACAGGCAGTCATTATCTCTCGAAATAAAAGCCCATCAAGTCAAAACCTATAAAGGAGACTTACAAAACTGGGGCATCCCGCTGACTGTAATTACAAAAGAAACAGTTCAGGCAAAAGACATGGATAATAAAATCAAAAAGAAAGAGGTCCTGCAAACTCTCAACAAAAATGACTGCCTGTTCAAAATAAATTGTCAGTATCTGAACCATCACTGGAATATTAGAGCAAAGACTCAAACGGGATCTAAATGCACAATTAGTTGAGTTTAGGATCGAAGAACATCACGAAGAACGGGTGGGTACAAATAAAATTTGAGCCTTTGTCCTTTGTTTCTTAAACCGTGAACCAGGCCACGTTATAACCCTTAAAAGTCCTAGCTGAAGCATGGGTTAGTTCGAAAGCATATTGTTACAAAAGGTATCCTGACTCCTGTAGGGCTTGCTGTAAATCCTGAGTTGACGTCACATTTTACAAAGTTTTCCTATCTTACTGAAAAAATGCATTTTCAAAAACTTCAAGACAGACATAAGCTTTGCATTCTTAAAATAACATTGTTTTCATATGACTATTTGTTCAAATAGCAGAGAAATTCGCACGACGGATATCTAGTGAACAAAAACCTTTTCAATAAAAAGGGTCACCTCAAGTGGAAAAACACCTCCAACCAAGGGGCACAGCATGAGCATTGTCCATCATCTGGGGAAGTTAAGTCAAGATTCAAGGAATCTCTCAAAATGCCAAATAGCCAGGGGCAAATCTCCATCTGAATCAATTGGGGCATTGGACATGAATTCCAGCAACGAATCTTGCATGATCAAACGAAGATCTTCTGGTAGTATGGCAACACAACACTACCGACAGTGACACCTCCCTACATCCTGAGAGCATGGACATAGTCAGAAAATACCGCGCATGAATAAAGACCCGCTAGGTTGATTGGCCTAGGCAAAAATAAGGGCTTCCCGGCGAACCAAAAGGGTTCGGGAAAAAATTAGGGATGAGAATAAAAAAATTGTACACCCGGCAAGTCGAAAATCTGAAAAGGCGGCTTGGGCAAAAAAGGGTATCCCGGTGGACTGAAAACCCGAAAGGGCGGTCCAGGCAAAAATTAGGGATCAAAGCGTACGACTATGTCTCGTCATCTCGTCACTGGCCTACCAGAAGAAGACTTGTCACTTCAATCGAAAGTTACCAAGCACCTCATAGGTTGGGATAATACTCGATCCACAAGGCCTCCGCAGACACCTTCTCCTGCAGAAACAGGGGCAAAAAAGTCTCGATGCAAGCCATCGTCATATCCTTAGCACGCGTCCCAGTAACATTCACTCCCCGCAGAGTAAGACAGTAAAGATAGCTCTCCCCAGCTGAGGCTTGCAACTATGAATGAGTCGGTAATATTCCCCCCAAGCAGAGTTTATTTACCATCAACACTGAAAAGGATTAATATCCCCGGCAGTCTTAATATTCCCCAGTGGAGTATAAGAATATTCCCTGGCAGAATACAAGATATCCCCAATGGAGTTAAAATTTTCCCAGTGCAGTCTGAAAAAGCTTCCCCAATGGAGTTGAAGAATCATCCCCAGTAGACTCCGGAAGTTCGTCCCCGGCAGAGTATAAAAATAAATATCCCCAGCCGAGTTCAAAGGAAGATTGTCCCCAGCAAAGCTCAAAGGATTATCCCCATTAGAGCCTAAAAGGTTATCCCCAGTGAAGTCGCAACTGAAAGATCATCCCCAGCGGAGTTCTTTCCTTTCATAAACAGGAATTCAATCCCCAACAGGATTCAGTATCACCAGCAACGGTAATTCGTCCCCAACGGAATTTATCAGTGGAATCCTCAACAGAGCATCTCTTCCCCACAGAGTAATCTCCTCATCAGTATATTCCCCAACGGATTTATCCTCTCCTGCAGGTCTATTCTCACAATCATCTTTGTTCGTCATCCCCAGCGGAAGCGAAGAATTCAACTCTTTTCTCCAGCAGCTATCCGGGATTTATTTTCCCCAGCTAAAACATTACATTTCCATACATCATGACACATGCATATACGCATCATACAATACAATCTCATTTATTTTGAGAACATCATTGCTTGATATATATCATGCATTGCATACGACTGACCTTTACTTTTCAGGAAAGATACAGTTAAAGTTTTCAGCCATGTCGTAGACCTGACCGGTTCTTAAATCTCAACTGAATTATCCTCAGTTGAATTACAGATAAGGTTCTCAATCTCGACAATTTTCCTCCGTCAAAGTGTGGACGAGTTCTACAATCTCAATAGAATTATACTCTGTTGAAGACCAGACAGTTCCTAGATCTTGATGAAGATGTTTCCCTCAGTCGAAGACCTGACCGGTTCTTAAATCTCAACTGAATTATCCTCGGTTGAATTTCATATAAGGTTCTCAATCTCGATAATTTTCCTCCGTCGAAGTGTGGACGAGTTCTAAAATCTCATTAGAATTATCCTCCGTTGAAGACCAGACAATCCTAGATCTTGATGAAGATGTTTCCCTCAATCGAAGACCTGACCAGTTCTTAAATCTCAACTGAATTATCCTCGGTTGAATTTCAGATAAGGTTCTCAATCTCGACAATTTTCCTTCGTCGAAGTGTGGACGAGTTCTACAATCTCAACAAAATTATACTCAGTTGAAGACTAGGCAGCTCCTAGATCTTGATGAAGATGTTTCCCCCAGTCGAAGACCTGACCGGTTCTTAAATCTCAACTGAATTATCCTCGGTTGAATTTCAGATAAGGTTCTCAATCTCGATAATTTTCCTCCGTCGAAGTGTGGAAGAGTTCTACAATCTCAACAGAATTATACTCTATTGAAGACCAGACAGTTCCTAGATCTTGATGAAGATGTTACCCTCAGTCGAAGACCTGGCCGGTTCTTAAATCTCAACTGAATTATCCTCGGTTGAATTTCAGATAAGGTTCTCAATCTCGACAATTTTCCTCCGTCGAAGTGTGGACGAGTTCTACAATCTCAACAGAATTATACTCTGTTGAAGACCAGACCGTTCTTAGATCTTGATGAAGATGTTTCCCTCAGTCGAAGACCTGGACGGTTCTTAAATCTCAACTGAATTATCCTCGGTTGAATTTCAGATAAGGTTCTCAATCTCGACAATTTTCCTCCGTTGAAGTGTGGACGAGTTCTACAATCTCAACAGAATTATCCTCCGTTGAAGACCAGACAGTCCTAGATCTTGAGGAAGATGTTTCCCTCAGTCGAAGACCTGGCCGGTTCTTAAATCTCAACTGAAATATTCTCGGTTGAATTACAGATAAGGTTCTCAATCTCGATAATTTTCCTCCGTCAAAGTGTGGACGAGTTCTACAATCTCAACAAAATTATCATCCGTTGAAGACCAGACAGTCCTAGATCTTGATGAAGATGTTTCCCCCCAATTGAAGTACGAACAAGTTCTTAAAACTCAGCAGAGATGTTCTCTCAGCTAAGGTACATGTAAGTTCCTAAACCTCAACGAAGATCAGGCTTCCCCAAGCAGAATCTTCCACAACAACAGGTATGCAAGCTCTCGCTAAGGAATCTCTTATGCGATCGACACTCCTGCAGATGGCATCTGTAAGCCCATCCTCTTACCAACAATCTCCAAATGGAATCTGTAAGCCCATTCCCGACATCACCAGGCTGATACCACTTCACGCGAGTGCAAATTTCTGGACATTCTAGTGTTCAATCATCTTCCACCTTCGGATCACGAAGGGCACGAAAGCCAATCTACATCCTCAGGTTTAAGAAGATTAAACAGGGGCATCTGTTGTACCCCAAAATTTTCCCTCTCATATTTCTCAAAACATTGCAAGGAAAATCTCCAAGTGGCTCAAGATAGCTCAAGAGTGGGTCAGATAAGTCATCTCCTAAGGCAGTCAACCCCAAATTAGGGTTTTGTGTTGCATCAAGATCCTTAAGTACAAATGACCTAAAGTGCTCCCTTATGTCCTAATATGTTCTCAAGGTCATCCATGTCAAATTTCAAGCCTTGCAGAGGAAGTTTGCTCAGTCAATTGCTCAAAAGGTCCAAAAATCGACTGTGCTAGGGCAAAAGTCAACTGTGACCCAAAGACAGTCAAACTTCAAGATTTTTTGTCAACATTCTCATTTTGAAGGATATTTCATCATTTGATCAAGGGTTGATCAAGATTCATCAAGGATTGCTCAAAATTCATCAAGACTCAAAAGTTGCTAAATTAGGGTTTGTAGGAAAAGTCAACTCAACTTTGACCAAGCATAACTTTCTCATACTTTATGATAAATGACCCATACAAATCTCATTTTGAAGAGGATGCAATTTCCAAAAACCATCTTCATATACCAAGATCATAAAATGCACTCACAAGAAGTTACAAATTTGGACATTATAGGTCATTTTTGAAAGTCAACAAAAACACCTTTTTTGCCAAAGCTTATAACTTGAGCATGGAATATCAAAATGAGATGAGAATAAAAGTTTTGGTTATAGGACATATCAAGATTTCTAAAAAGTCCAAGAACACCTCCAAAAGTTCCAAATTGAAGAAGTTATGCATTGTTGAAGTTGAGCATTTTTGCAAAATTGCCAAAAGTCAACTATCCCCAAAACTTCAAATTTTGTCAAATGGGCCCATTCTTTTTCACTTGATTTGAGCTTCCCCCATTACACACATGACCTAGATTCAGCCTTGAGATCATATTTCTTTTTTTATTATTTTATTTGATTTTTTATTGAATTATTTCATTTTTAATCAAATTAAATCAAATTAAATCCAAATATTGATTACTTGAGATCTTTTTGGCTATTTCAAGTTGAGATCATCATCATTAAGAGCATCAAATTCGTATCACACAAGATCATGTGCAAAAAGATGGATTTTTGACAAATTTGGCAAGCTTTCAAAAGTGAATCAAATCAAATATGCAATGCATTGATGTGGAAGATTGAAGCCATATTTGTTACCCTAGCACATTCCACAATACAAAAGGAAGGCAGAGGCACGAAGAATAGGGTTAGAAGCTGCAAGAACAAGCAGAACCAAGTCTGAAAAAAGTGACAAAAAGTTGGAATTCGAAATCATAGCAAGAGAGGTTTTCAGAAGCCCAAAGCAATCCCAGTCGATTCCTGGAGGTTCACTGAGTTGAAACCGATCAAAAACAAACTCCCATACACGCCCAAACACACTGTAGGTATCACGTTTCTTAGCCCTGTATTCTAAATCATAGCTCTCTATTCTTGCATCATTTGAACAAATTCTTGGCATATTTATAATCCTCATAGCATTTCTGAACTTTTGGCAATATTCAATTTGGTTTATATAGACTGTAACCTCAAAATGCCATGGCTAGGGTTACGTTTTTGTTTTTAGGGATTTTTGTTTCAGGTGAAATTAATTCCTATAATAGGCATGGTTGCACCCAGGAGAAGGAGACGAACCTAACCATGTCTTAGAAGGTCGTTTTTATGGCCTGGAGTTGATTTTTGGATCGAGCTGCGCTTTTAGCTGCGGATTCAAATCCGCAGGTAAAATTACAGTGTGTGGAGGTAGGGGATGATGGCGTGTCGCTTCCCCAATGGCCAATTCAAATAATGGCGCGTTTTGTTTTTGTCTTTTCTGGCATATGAATTGTTTTCTTTTATTATTATTTTTGTGTAACATCTTTACAAATGAAACAAAGTGTCCCAGTGGCAAAGCAAGCACTCCAAACGCCTATAGGACCTGGGTTCGAATCCCAGGTCATCCACTTTCTCAATATATTTTTTCTTCAGGTAATCACATGCAGATCCAGGCGCGTAGTGTACCATACTCCTTCACATATCAAAGCGCCAAATGGCCCAAGGCCAAATCTGGTGATCCAGGAGTGAGGGTCCATCATAGATCCAGTCAATGCGCATACATCAGATCCAGGAAGGTCAACAAGGCCAGCGCTTAATGGGCCTTCAGCTTTCTATTCTGACCCCCAAAACAGGCCCATACTCCTCTCTCTCTACATTCTATTTATTTTGTTTTAATTATTTATTTTGTTGTTTTTATTTAATTATTAACCAATCAAAAATTCTTTTTTCTATAAAATTAAAACCACAAAAATATTTTCTTCATAAAATCAAATTTTTATTTTTATTAATAAATACTAATTTAATTAATTTAGGCTTTAATTAGAATAAATTTAATATATTTTTGTAAATAATTAAAATTAATTAGACTTAATTAGGTTTTTACTAACATTAATTAATTTTATTTTCTTTCTTTAAATACCAAAATCCCAAAAATATTTATCTTTATTAATTAATTAATTAATTAATTTAATAATTAACTTAGGTAATTTCTTTCTTAATTCAAAAACAACAAATAAAAAATCACTTCTTAAATAAAAAAGGGTCAAAACCCTAGAACTTTACGCTCGATTTAATTTCCCGCACGCGATTTACTTTATTTTATCCTATTATGTATTTGATTCCGGTTTGTAATAGTAAATAGGACCTTTTATTATATTTTATCGCTTTATTTATTTTTAAAGGGTTTGTCTTTGGCGATGTAAATACCCGACGACTTGTAATTTAAATTCCACAATTTATTTTCCACAAATTATAATTGTTAGATGTTTGATAATAGGGATGCATGACAAGACTGAATGTTTTAACCTAAAATCAACTTAGACCACCCATAACATGTACAAAGATAAAAATAACCGAAAACAACACACTCACACATGCGCACTCTTAGGGTACACCTCACTTGGTTGCCTTCGTACACGGTCATTGAGTATAGGTCACTTTAGAGGTCGTCCTCTTGTCTAAAAGATCATAGTCGCCTTGAAATGGTTGCCTCAGATATTATTGCCTCAAACAAATGATCTAAGACATTAGGGTTACCGCTAAGGCGTCCTAACATTGCTTTAGTGACCGTAAGTCCCTCATTCGAATTGACCCTCAAACTCCAACGACGATGCTACCTACTCATTAATAGTGGGATAGCATTGTCTAAAGGAAATTAGCATAGAACGATTCCTTTTTCGAGTAGGTAGATGGTTCTTAGATACTTGCTCTTTCAAAAACAAAAACTTCTCACACTTACACTTTTCGAACAGAGTTTTCAAAAACACTTCATACACTCTTGAGGACAGAAGCAAGAGTTAAATCGAAGTTTTCAAACAAAAACTTTTTTCAAACCCACAAGCACAACGAAAGCAATTTTGAAAACAATTGAGCAAGTTCCTAAGAGCCCGTGGATAACCACGGATAGAAAGGGTGCTAACACCTTCCCTTTCTATAATCTACCCCCCGAACCCAAGAAACATCTCGAGAAAGGAATTTTTCTGTGCTTTTTTCCTTTCCTGGTTGGATAAAATAAAAGTCAGTGGCGACTCTTGCTTACCGCGACATTTTGTAAAAACAAACGCAAAACGCAAACCAGCATTCCAAAAACTGTCAGTTCTTTCCCACCGTATCACACCTACGGACAATATCCGTCATTAAATCACATGCACATTTAAAAAATCTCACAAAAGCAATATAAATCCAATTCAAGGTCATGGATCAACTGGGTTTGATCCTATGAGCATGATGGTACTCTTCTTATGGCTTAATTGTACCTGCATCTGAAAGCCCTAAAACGAACGTTTAAACCCTAACAATGGCAAGTTATCGTATATGCATCAAAACTGGAAATTAACCATTCAAACATGTTCCAAATGCTTATACAAACAAGAATGCATACTCAAAATTTATTTCTAATGCATGTATGATCAAAATAAATTTCAAAAAAGTATGTGCAAACAGTGATGATGTAAGTGACGATTCTGGGTGCTTTGATGCATGGGAATGATATTGTTAGCTTCAGAACATCCCCATGAATGGATTGCAAGCGTCAAAACTCCTTGAATCCCTCTACAAATGTCAATCCGATTGCCACTTTTTTGTGAAAAAATGGAACTTTGTGTGTGTGTGTGTGTATGTGTTCTATGCGGCCATCCTTGTTTTTTTGGTCTGGAAATGTTATGCATATATATCTGAACGTATTAGGTTAACAAAATTGGATGGAATCTTGAAGATTTATGAGAGAAAGATTTGATTTGTCTATGAAATTTTAAGTTTCTAAACTTGGCCAAAACATGCTCTTTTCTTTCCAATCAACCCTTGCACGAAATAATGACTTGCTCATCAGATCCTAGACTCCTTATATGATCATAAAACAAATCTTTGGATTTTATTTCATTATTTCACTATTTTATTTGATTTATTATGATTTAAATTAATAAAAATTCAAATAAATAAATAAAAATCTCATAAAAATAAAACAATGGATTTAAATATCTTAAATAATTCCATGGATATGTTTTAGATCCAAAACCCAGCCCCATTACTCCAAAAGATCCAATTTGCTCACATTGACTTTTGTGCATTTTCCTAAAATTGGTGAACTTTAGCAATGCATATCTTTTTCAATTTTAGCCCTATGAGAGTGTTCTTGGACTTTTTAGAGATCTTAGGATGTACTATAAACAACCCTTTTGGTTTCATATCAATTGGATCTTCCATGTTCATGTAAGGAGCTTTGACCCAAAAGGTGTTTTTGTTGACTTTTTGAAAGGACCTATAATGTATGAGCTTGTATCTTTTGATTGAGGCAACTATTGAACTTGAGGGATGAAGAGAAGTTATAGGGAATTAGATTATCTTCAAAATGAGGCTTTGAGGAAAAATTTATGATAAAGTATGATAAAGTTATGCTTGGTCAAAGTTTGGTTGACTATGCAGATTGGATGGCTGGATATGAGGGTGCATGATGCGCGCCTGGGGGTGAGACCTATTGGATCTGCAAGAAACAAGTTAGGAAATATAAAATGTTGGACCTGGGACTCGAACACAGGTCCTCTCCCTTCCAGCGCGCTTCCTTTACCGTCTGAGCCAAGTGTTTATTCGTTATATTAAACATACAAAAAACAATATAATCAAAATAAAATGCCCAGAAATCCCTTTTATAAAAACGTGCACTGTTTCAAATGGCCCAACCAGGTCATGCCACGCCTTCATCTTCTTCAGTTGTCCGTCCTTTTAGCCTAATACTTTTACCTACGGACAGTATCCGTCATTAAATCACCTGCACATTTCAAAAATCTCACACAAGAAATATAAATCCAATTCAAGGTCATGGATCAACTGGGTTTGATCCTCTGAGCATGATAGTACTCTTCTTATGGATTAATTGTACCTGCATCTGAAGGCCCTAAAACGAACGCTTAAACCCTAATAATGGCAAGTTATCGTATATGCATTAAAACTAGAAATTAACCATTCAAACATGTTCCAAATGCTTATACAAACAAGAATGCATACTCAAAATTTATTTCTAATGCACGTATGATCAAAATCAATTTCAAAAAAGTATGTGCAAACAGTGATGATGTAAGTGACGATTCTGGGTGCTTTGATGCTTGGGAATGATACTGTTAGCTTCAGAACATCCCCATGAATGGATTGCAGGCGTCAAAACTCCTTGAATCCCTCTACAAATGTCAATCCGATTGCCACTTTTTGTTAAAAAATGGATCTTTGTGTGTGTGTGTGTTCTATGCGGCCAATCCTTGTTTTTTTGGTCTGGAAATGTTATGCATATATATATCTGAACGTATTAGGTTAACAAAATTGGATGGAATCTTGAAGATTTATGAGAGAAAGATTTGATTTGTCTATGAAATTTTAAGTTTCTAAACTTGGCCAAAACATGCTCTTTTCTTTCCAATCAACCCTTACACGAAATAATGACCTGCTCATCAGATCCTAGACTCCTTATATGATCATAAAACAAATCTTTGGGTTTTATTTCATTATTTCACTATTTTATTTGATTTATTATGATTTAAATTAATAAAAATTCAAATAAATAAATAAAAATCTCATAAAAATAAAAAAATGGATTTAAATTTCTTAAATAAGTCCATGGATATGTTTTAGATCCAAAACCCACGCCCATTACTCCAAAAGATCCAATTTGCTCACATTGACTTTTGTGCATTTTCCTAAAATTGGTGAACTTTAGCAATGCATATCTTTCTCAATTTTAGCCCTATGAGAGTGTTCTTGGACTTTTTAGAGAGCTTAAGATGTACTCTAAACAACTCTTTTAGTTTCATATCAATTGGATCTTCCATGTTCATGTAAGGAGCTTTGATCCAAAAGGTGTTTTTGTTGACTTTTTGAAAGGACCTATAATGTATGAGCTTGTATCTTTTGATTGAGGAAGCTATTGAACTTGAGGGGTGAAGAGAAGTTGTAGGGAATTGGATTATCTTCAAAATGAGCCTTTGAGGAAAAATTTATGATAAAGTATGAGAAAGTTATGCTTGGTCAAAGTTTGGTTGACTTTTGTAAAAGGAAAGCATCATCTGCAATTTATGTATGAGGAAGATTTCCTCTGATGACAAATACCTCGACACGAGCTAGGTATTGATCTGATGAAGATGTGTATTTGACTGATGATAAAAACCTTGTCTAGATCTAGGTAATTATTGAATGTTGGTGCTAATCTATTTTCTGAACTGTTGGTTCAGAGATTGTTTGAGAGTTTATTTATCCCTTTGACATTCAGGTGGTTGTAATAACTTGAATGAGCTGCAGAAGGTGTGAACTTTTGAGATATTCTTGCTTGAAATGACTATCAAGTATAATAATCTTTGTGAGTGATAAATCAAGAACCAATTGATTGGGTTCTGTGAAGAAATGTTGATGTCCTAAATGATGTTGTAATGTCATTTTTTTTTAGGTCTGAGATTATGGTTATGGAGGATGGAGGATCAACGTTATTGTCAGAAAATGGAGTTCTAACTATGTGGATTAGAATGTGCAGATTCTGATCCTGTCTACAGTAACATGCTTGTAGAATGTATGACTACTATGTTGAAGTCTTCACTAGTATCAAGAGTTACTGGTGAATGAAAGGGCAAAAGAAGGTTATCAGATATTGAGGTCTGATCTAAGTGTTTGTCTGGAGGTAGTCTTCTTCTTATTAGGGTGTTTGTTTTATTCTTAGTAAAACTTTTAAGCAAACTGATAATTTGTTAAAAGTAGGAACCTATGTGATTTGACATCCTGAAGGTCATGATAATGTGGGGGCACTTCAGTTATGTCCCTGATAACGAAGTCTAAAGACCTGGGCGTGCACTCAAGGAGATAGAAGATCTGGTGTGTTTTCACAAGGGTGTGAATATGGTCAGAAAATATGTGAAGTTTTTTTGGATTGATGGTTAGTGTTGTGTTGGTCACGGATTTATACTTCAAGAGATAAAAGACAATGTCTGACTGGATGTTAGGACATTATTCAAGACTTGTTCCCTGTGTGATCAACAAAGGAGTTTTATAGACATATTATATTAAACACGTGTTAGAAGGGCGAATGAGTGGTTGACTATGCATGTGCATGTATTGGGAATGCTTGTTTTCAGCAGAAACAATTCATGGTTATTAAAGTTGCTCAAAGTTGTTTTGGATGGTGCACATTGATTTTGGTAGAAGTTTTTCACCTCAAATAATGTTATCTTTGACCAAGAACATTCTTTTATTCAAAGATCGATAAGTCCTAAGTAACTTATTTGCTATTTATAGAGAGTTCTCCTGTCCTCTTTCACCATATGAGTGTTCATCATCATTATGGGTTTTGTTCGGTTTTGAGCAAGTTGTGCTTGGTTCTGGTGTTGTGAGGGCTTCCTTTACCAATTTTTGGATAAAAAGCGGGAGAAAGGTGTGTTCAAGGTGCATGTGCTCAGTTTTTTAAATATGGAAGTTGTTTTTCAGATGTGTCACAAAATATGTTGGATAGGATGTCTAATCTTATGTCCTTTGGGTGAAGTCTTATATGACTTATGATCCGAGTTATGAACACAGTTGTGACCTGTGTGTTATAACCTATTTGAAAATAAGAGTCGCCACTATTAACTTTTATCCTAGAGAAGAGAATATAACGGATAACACTAATTTGGTCAGAGATTCTAAGTTGTTGACTCGTTCTTAGATGAAGGGAATGTGTTAGGCACCCCTCATCTACCTTGTTCACAAGGATACTAAGGTTTAGATGTACAATTTAGAAAATAGGGTTTTAATTTTTATTAGGGGAACTTGCCACGATTTTAGTCGTATGCCTACGTATCCTATTATGAGGAATTAGAGTCCCAATTTGTAGTTCGTAGTTATTGGTTGGTCTTTTTTTACGGATTATGGAGATATCTCAAATCAATCATTGAACCAAGTCTGGGTTTGTAAGTTGCAGAGTTGTTAGACGAAGTTCGCAGTTAATGAGAAATATCTCCATAATCCTTTTTGAAAATATATATGAGGTTTAAGTTAGGTTAGTGGAAAATTTTTAATATTTGATTGGTTAGTGTGATACGGTGGGAGAACTGACTTGAGGTTTTGCATTTGTTTTTGCAAATGTTTCGGTTTAGCAAGAGTCGCCACCGACTTTTTATTTTATCCTAAGGAAAGGTTAAAAAGCACAGCAAAAACCTTTGAGATGTTTTCTTGGTTTTGGGGGAGTAGATTATAGAAAGGGAAGGTATTAGCACCCTTTCTATCCATGGTTATCCATGGGCTCTTAGTTACTTGCTTTAGATCACTTGCCTTGATTTTCAATTGTTTGAAATGGTGCTTTGTGTGTGGGTTTGAAAATGTTTTGAAAAGAGGCCATTGTTGTGGCAACCTTTGTAATGATCCATGTTTGAATGTATACAAAGGTGTACTTGTCTTTTGAAAAGTTTTCAATGTTTTTGAAAGTTGTTTTGAAAGTGTGTTGTGATATGTGTTTTGAAAAATGGCAAGGATTGTTTTGCAAGATTGGTCAAGTAACTAAGAGTTGTCTACCCCTAAGTTTCTCAAAGATCTTTCCTATGTTTTAACCCTTTTAATAGTATTGTTCCACCATTGTATTTGGTGGACAATCTTGTGTTAGGATGTTAACGGGACGGGCGCGGGTCATCGTTTAGACCATGATTGCAATGGTGCCAAGTGTCTTTGGCAATTTTTCCTTTAAGGGACTTGATCATTTTTAGGCAACTTTCGAAAGCGTCATCGAGGGACTATGATCATTTGAATTGTTTTGTTTTGCCAAGTAAACTCAACATGCAACATGGCCCATTATTGAAGGCAACAAGTGGAGTAACCCTAGGGGTGCAAGTGTGATTGGTGTTGTCCATTTTCATGCTTTTTTGTCTTTGAATTAGGTCAAGCTATTTGTCATTTTTTGATTTGCATACAAACCCTAAGTCTATCATGGCATATTTAGAAAGCTTTAAAATGCGGAATTTAAAGTCCTAAATTATTACAAAATAATCATGGGAATGGGGGTACAAATGTTCAAATGGGGATGAGACTTTAATAGGAGAGTGGTATCCCAATAATTTATAACCAAATCGAATCAATCGCAAATGTAATATGTATCAATGTATAGGAATAAGCAAATGTGTATGTGTAAATGTATTTGTGTAAGTGTATGTGATTTATTTACAAGTGAAATAAAAAAATAAAAAAAGGTTAATTTTGGATATTTTCATGTTTAGGGCAAAACCCTAATTTTGTAACTAAATAGTATTTATTATTTATATCATATACAATATTTATTAATTATGTACAAAAAATAAATAAAAAAGAAGTATATTGTAAAAAAAGTAATTTTTGAGGTCAAGTATTAATAAAAATGAAAAATGTATTATTTTTGTATTTTTACCCTAAATATTCTAAATATATAAGTGTTTAGATTATGTATTAAATATATTAAATATATACAAAAAATAAAATATTTATTATTTATCAAAAAAAGTGTATTTTAAGAAAATGTTTTCAAAAAGGTAAATAAAAAAATAAGGACTAAAAAAGAATATTTGGTATTATCTTCTAGGGTTTAAATAAAAAAGTATATATATATTTATATGTACAAGTTCAAATAAAAGCAAATAAATTCAAAATAAATGCAAAAATGTATGGAAAAATATTTTTAATATTTTTTATGTTTTGACAAAAAATAATAAGTCAGAAACAAAAAGAAAAAATAAAAAATGATAAAAATAACACACAATGGGCCAAGGGGGTGTATGTGAAAAATGAAGGTGCAAACAGAAAAAACAAGTCAGACCCAGCCCAAGGAGGCTTGTCTTCAACCTCCAGCCATTTTCAAACACAAAAACGCGTGCTTCCTTCCATCCCTGTTATCTCTTGATTATTTGAGTTTCAACAAAAACTTACAACATCAATGTTATAGAGCATCATGTCACGATTCTAAACATATAAAGAAGTTGTTCTAACTCTCAGAAATGAGAGAGAATTTCTTCTCCCCCAATTCCTGACCTAACTTTTTTCTAATGTTCAGGTCCCAAATTCTCTTAACACACACAATATAAATGAAAAGTGAGAATATAGGTAGCTTCAGGGCCATGAGTAGGACATAACTTCTTCACAAACCTAAGCCTAGATATGCTTGGATAGAGAGATAGAACTTCAATCTCTTACCTGTTCAGCTTGAATCGTGTGCAACAATGGAGGCACTTTCAATGGAATTTGAGGATTTGTACAGCTTGCCTGAGGTCCAAGGATACTTCCTCTATGCTTGGTGTGCCCTGAATCCTTCTGAATCACTCCATGGAAGTCAACCTGCAAGAGAGAAAAGTGAAAATGGCACACTTGGCTATGGCTGTTACAGTCTGTTTCCAAGGCTTGTGATAGTTTGTATGAATGGTAGGGAATGTATTTGAACTGGTTTGGATGAAAATGCACGATGGAAATGAACTGGCCAAGTTAAAATGCAGAATGCCCTGTTTCTTGCAGAAAAATGGTGTTTCTGTGAATGAGGGAGTTTTAGGGATGGTTTGGTCGTGCTTCAAGTTGGTTAGGGAGTATGAAATGTGTGGACAAAGTTTGTTTAGGCTTGTGTTTGCAGGAAGTGAATGTTGTACCTCTTTTGCAAAGTTTCTTCTTATCTAAGCAAGAGTTGTCAAGTTAGATTGTAGGCTCATACAGGCCCCTCAAGCATGCTGCACAAATCACTCTTGATCAGTGGAATTGGTTCATGAACTTGTGCCCAAAAGATCTGCTTTGTACTTCTTAGATTGTGATCTTGACATAAAGTGCTTCTTTTCAAAAATGGCTAAAATGCTTTTTCCAAATATGGCTTAATCTTGTATGTAATGGTTAAATACATAAAACAAGACATGAACACAAAGGATATGCATTAAATTATTGAGTGTGGATGAGATAAAAGGCCTGTAATCTAGTTTGTGCAAGCTGAGTTTGAAAATGCATAGTTATGAACATGTAATTGGCTTATGAACAAAGTGACTTTTGCCCATCTTTACAAATTCGACTCTCCCAAACCACAAGGGTGTTTGAGAAGTTCTTGGACAATTTGGAAAGCTTGGAATGTGTACTACAATCCATATTTGTAATGCAAGTTGAAATTCCAAGTGGAAGCATGTGAAGAGTGGCCATGAAGTTGGGCAAAAATCCTGCCTAAAATAGGTCAAAAAATTTCTAAGTTAAGAATGTTTTGCACCCCTATTCCAAAAATCATAACTTGAGCTACAAGTTTCTTTTGAGGAAACTTTGTGAATCAAAGTTGTAGATTTTGCAATAGACTATAACTTTCATGTTTTGAGTTTTGTTTGAATCCAAATTTATCTTGATGAAAAGATGGGACAAAGTTAGGAAAAAATTAGGAAATTTCATAACTTAGAAAATTTCTAAGTTATGAAATTTCTTCATTTCAAACCCTAATTTGTAAATTTTGGTTTCTTGATGAATAAGT
Organism: Vicia faba; assembly: GCA_948472305.1. NCBI lineage: Eukaryota > Viridiplantae > Streptophyta > Magnoliopsida > Fabales > Fabaceae > Vicia > Vicia faba. The sequence continues at coordinate 1,684,498,467 of OX451736.1, read as the reverse complement.
TTCATAATTTGACATGTCTTGATGAAAAATGAATCTTGACACTTGATTTTGACCAAAAAGTCAAAGTTTGACTTTTCAGTATACAGTCAAATTTGGATCAGTTGACTGGAAAATTCATCTGTCAATCCTGAGCATTTGGGATCTTTTGAACTTGTTGAATATGTCAAGACCATGCCATTGAGTCCTTGATTCCATATGTGAGCTTGGTTTGCCATTGGCCAGGTCAAACAGTCAAAAATTGCCTTTGTGCAGTCAAAACCCTAAAAATGACCATTTTGCCCTTTTGGTGATCTGATCAAATTTCTTGTGAAATTGTGATCCAAACTTGACCAAATGGTTCATATGAGTTCAATATGTTGATGTGGGTCAATAATCATGAGGTTTGACTGTCAATTGACCACAATTGACTTTTTCCCCAATACAGCTGATTTCTAGGTCAACTGTCCAATTGACTGGGCAAAGATTGGAATCAAGGCTTGAAACTTGGTATGGATAAACTTATGAGTCCAACATGAAGCATGAAAGTCATCTTGGGAATTTTAGGTCAAAACATCTTTGTGCAAACTCAAACCCTAATTTGGGTCAACAGTGCAAGGAGGAGTCTTGAGCAGAGCAAACCCTAACTTGATCTTGAGCTCCAAAGGTCTTGTGGTGAGAAAATATTGATGAAATGGGAGGGAAAATTTTGGGGTACAACAGTTAGGTATTTTTAAATGTATCAAAAATATTTTAAATGTATCAAAAATAATTTTATACATGAGGAAAAGTAATTTTAATGCAATTAAAAATATTTAAATGGGCTAGTATTTAAAAAAGAAAAAAGATTTGGATTAAGAAACTAAATTTAGAACTTATTATAAATATATTAATTGAAAATATTAATTATAATAAAGGTAAAATAGAAAAATATAAATAAATGAATAAAAAGAATAAATAAAATAAATTTTAAATATAAAACGCGTGTGGGTGTATTTTTAGTTTGGCTAGCAATTCCGGGGCGCGTGAATAACAAGACCCTAAATCCAGATATTGAATTTAGGCCTAAAACGCAGGGGGTGTCGTTTTACAATGGCTTAACAAAATTAGGGGTGTAGGGATTGAGGAGGCCCAAGCCCAGATATTGGACTTGGCCTATTAGCGCAGGAGGTGTAAGTTTGTATGCAGTAGAAAAATTGGGGGTTGGTTTAGCAAGGGCCCAAGTTCAGATATTGAATTGGGCCCAATAGCACAGGGGGATACGGTTTTTTGTTGAGGAAGTAATTTTAGGGTGCTAAAAGAAAGGGGCCTGGCCCAAAATAAGTTATCAGATCCGTTGGATAATTTGTGAGTGATCCAGGGGTTTATGGTATGCCAGAGGAATCTGTAACACATGATCTTGATCAAATGATTTTAGGAGATTGATCTCGGAGCATTGATTCAAGGTAAGAACTAACAATGACTTGGATTGAGAGTTGACTGAGGGAGTATGTTAAGACGCGCGCATGGAGTACATAGAGTATTATATAAATAAATTAATGGGTTGAAGGCCCATTTTTCTCTTCTCTCTCTCTCTCTCTCTCTCTCTCTCTCTCTCTCTCTCTTCACCAGAACAAAGAAACAATCATTGGAGGTTAGAGAGAGAAGCTTCTGCTTCTCTCTAGATTTTTGCTATCGGAAATCACCTCCGTCTTGGGCACTACCGGTCAGAAATCGCTTCCACCGGCGGCTGCACCAAGGCACCACCATCTTCAAACCCAACCACTGCCTGGGTTCATATGAATCCTAAGAACCCAAAGGGTTCGTGAAGAACCCTAATCAAACCAAAGCCCAGAAATCACAAACGTTAGAACCTTAACCCTAAACCTGATGAACCCTAACCCTAAACATAGACCCTAATGAACCTTAACCTTAGAAATCCGGAATTTCAAAACCAAACACAAATCATAGATTCAAAAACAACCCTAATCTAAGTGAATCGACTTATCTCCCCTATAGTGATTCTTCTTGTATTCGACCCTTTTTGGTTCTTCGGTTCTCCCTTCTAATCTTCTTCTCCTTCTTTTCTATTTGACATGTATGTGAGATGATTGTGCATGACGACGACGGCGGTTTGAAGCACATATTTAGGTTTTCATAAATTGAAACCCAGATCTCAAGAAGATGATTGACTCACAAATTGCTTCTTCTCTGTTATAATTCCTTCTCCTCCAATTTTTGTTGTTTATTTACATCTTAGATCATAAGGTTTATATAGGTTTAGTACTTAGATAAATTAGGAAAATATGTTTGATTTGTTGTTACAATTTGATTCAGTTTAGAAGTTAGTGATTAGATTAGAGAAGATTGGGGATTACAATTGATTTGTAATTGACGATTTAGATGTAAATTGATTGATTCAGATTTTGTAAAGATTTAAATTGTAATCTTTGATTTGTACAATATTTGTTTTTTTTTGTAAATATTTGATTTATAAAGCCTGATTTGATATGATTTTGATTTGTTTGAGATTTGATTCTGGGCTTGCTTAGTGGCTTAGGGTTTCTTATGAAATTGATGAACGACCCCCGCAGATGCATTGAGAATTAGGGTTTCATGGCTCTTTTTTGACTTAGTTAACGTTTCAGAAAATAATAATGTTATAAATTTAATAAAATTAACAATTAAATAAAGACTCAATTATAGTTATTTATGTTTAATAAAAGTGATAGTAGTAAAATAAGAATAATTTGCATGAGTGTTGACTTTTGTCAACAAAAACGTGATAGGCTTCAAACAAATAAATAAAATAAGGGCCTGCCGATTCTTTCATGTGCCCCAAAAAAAGAAATTTAATACGGGCCTCAAAAACATAATGGACTAGTCTGATTTTGATGTCCATATACCCAGTCTTCTATTATGTTTAACCCGAGTAGAAACCCTTAATGGGCCATCAGACTTTGATGGCCCACTTGCACTAATACACTCCTAAAAACATGAACCTCCATCCTCTTTATTCGAATGGACTACAAAAGTATAAATGGGCCATTCTGATTTTAGAAAGCCCACAAACCCCTTAATTAAATCACATAGCCTTCCAATAATAAAAAAACTTTTAATTATACACACAAAACCAAAATCTTAATGGGCCATCAGATTTTGATGGTCCATAATACACCCCTCTACAAATTTAAACCCCTCTTAGAGTAAGCTAGCAATAATAATACCCAAAATCCTTAATGACCGAATAAAAGATGAAATGATTATTTAGAGGGGAAATTTTGGGGTATGACACTGTGTTCTGAATTATCTAGGGAGATGGTTAGATACTTATTAAGTCTCCTCTTATGCCACAGGTTGATGGTGGTTGCTTCCAAAGGGGTCTCTTATTCTCCATGGTCCTCTTTTTCCACCACCTTAAGGAAAGGTTTATCCGTCTGTGACAAGGGATGTGTTCTGGTTTGAGGGGGAGTATCAATTATCTTCTTCCTCGTGTACACCAACATGCTTCAGGAATTTCTACTCCTTTTCTTGAAGGTGTTGTTCTTTAGTGATTGAAGTTATTGCTGCAACAAAGCTCATTCAGATTGGTGCAAAGAAGATGTCGAACAAAGATGTCCTGACATCTTTATTAAAGACTGACTCCATGATGCTGTGTTGCTATGTTCAGTAGTTTCTGAGGACTACTGTTGGTGGATGTTTTTGTTTATTGCTGTAATATTGGGTTGTAATTTTAATGTATTTGTTTTATCCAAAATTTTCCAAAGGGGGAGATTGTAAATTCCTTAGGTTTAAGGTTGGCATTAATTTTTGTAAAACAAATATAGAAGCAATATGTTAAATATGATGTGCTATCTTTCTATGAGGTAAATGTTGAGCAAGAAGTCCTATTTTATGTTGGGACATGTTGAGTTGCAGTATTTCAACATCTGGAGTAACATGTCGGATAAGATGTCTTTTGAAGGAGCATACGATATCATGCCTGAGCTGAGCTGAGTTAGTGGATTCAATTATGATTTAACAAATGCAGAATATTCTGGGAATATTATGAAATATCATGTGGCACTGATTTAAAGGTCAAGAAGAATCAAGTTATATTGTTGAAGAATATGTAGTTTCTAAATATGGAGATATTTTAGGAAACCAATGATTGAAGACCTTGTTTGTAGCAGAAGTTACTGCTGATATGTAACAGCCAAAGAGTTGTATTTTGAAGGCCTAAATCCAGTTGGGTATAGGTTATAAATAGACGCATTTTAACCTAGGATTTGTACCAGCAGAGAATTGTGAAGATGTAATCATTAGGGCTGAGTCTGTAGTCACTCTCTAGGAGAGTTGGTGTAAGTGAATCACTCGGGCTGAGAGATGGTCACTCTATTCTCCCTTATACACCTGTAGGTAATGAGTTGAGTATTGTTCTTGGAGGAAGCTTGTAAGAAACTCCAAGTTGTGTTCTTAATCAAGAGTCTTGGCTAGGTATTATCATGGAAACGTGTCTTCTGTTTTGCCGTCATGGAATTGTGTCTTCCTGTTTTGATCCAATTGTTGTCTGTGATTGAAGAGGGATTAAAGAGGGCCTCATATCTAGGTAAGTCTTAGATAAAAGTATAGAAAGGGTAGTGATTAGGTCGTAAACTGGAGATTTGTTGTAGGGTCTATGAATTGATGCTATTTTAGTGGACTTATCCCTGGCTTGGTATACCCGCAGAGTAGGAAGGTTGTTCCGAACTGGGTTAACAAATCATGTGTGTTGTTTATGCTTTTTAGTACTGGTTTTAGTTGTTTATACATTTCTGTAATATTTAAGTCAGATCACATGTCTCGACATGTCATAGGACATTTAAATTCTGTCATACTAGAATTTCAATTTTCAAGCATACTTTATAATGTTTTCTTGTGCAGGGGTTATTTGTATGTTTTAGCCAAAATGTGCCAAAGGGGGAGATTGTTATTTCTATGAAATTATGATTGACATACATTTTGGTAAAACATACTTGACAATAACATGTTGAACAAGATGTTTCAACTTGCAGTTTTTCAACATGTCGAATAAGATGTCCCAACCAGGAGGATAAGACGTTGCGTCAGCAACAGTCGACAATTATGTTTTAGCTGATATGTTAGTTACTGAATATTTAGGGAATATTTAGTTAACTTATGTGGCATCCAAGATTGAAAAATCAGAGATTCTATGTTGTTTTTTGAAGATATACAAAGTTTCTAAATATGGAGACATTTTAGAAAACTAATGATTGAAGACCTATTTTCTTGGAGAAGTTTGTGCAGCCTCACGGCTGTGATTTGAAGCCCAACCCAGTCCAGAGTAATGTTATACATAGACTGGTGTATACCTAGTATTAGGTAGAACTTACGTGTGTGTTTTGTTAGGGTTTTAGAATCCTTATTTGTGAGCCTCTCTAATATCATCTTGATAGAAAGTATGACTGTTTTGGGGTTGTAAGTTATGTGTCAGATGCTCATAAGCTTTTAAGCAATGAGTGTCTGTGTGTCAATTCTCATAAGCTTTTAAGCATTGAGTTTTGTATGTCTTGGATAAGTGACTTATGATTTTGTTCTCTACTTATGTTTAGAGTTGCTCCAATCTCTAAGTGTGATTGAAAAAGGGATTTGAGGAGAGCCTCATACCAAGGTGTGTCTTAGATAAAAGTTAAGAAAAGGGTAGTGATTAAGTGCGTAGGATGTAAATTGGGATATTTGCAGTAAGGTCTACAAATTGATATTATCTAGTTAATTTCGTCCCTGACTTGGTAGCCCTCATAGTAGGTGTTGTTATCACCGAACTGGATAAACATATCTTTGTGTTATTTACTTTCTGCACTGTTTATTTTGTTCCTAGATCTTGTTGTTGTGTGTTGAAGCCAGATCCGGTGTCTCGACATCTAGGACATCCGAGATCTGACAGCCATAATTTCAAGAGCATTTAAAGCCTTGGAATTTCCAATGGCTTCCTTATCATCATTTTCATCCCAGACTTCTTTAGGTTTTATAGTTTCAGTTTCAATCTGTTTCCCATCTTTGTCAATTTCCTTCACAACAAGATGCTTTCATCCTTTCAAAATTGCCTTCTAGGATTTGCTATTCATAGACTTCAGAAAAACTATCATTATGACCTTCCGCCAGTCATAGTTGGAACCATCCAACATGGGTGGTCTGTTGTTATATCATTCTTCTTTCTCCATAGTGCCAGAAAATATATTCCTGAATTCCACCTAGTTAACCGAATAGGGTGCTTTCCCTTGATGCCAATTTAAATTCTAGCACACACAATATAAGATGTCAAGACTTATGTCTTAACAACACACAATGTCACCACAAATGTTACGACATCTGATGATAACAAACAGACTTGCTAAAAACAAAAATATTATGTAGGAAGATAAAGTACAAAAACTTAAAGGACACAAGGAATTGTTAACCCTATTCGGTGTAAACTCACCTACTCTGGGGGATACCAAGCCAGGAAAGAAATCTACTATCAATAGTATCAATTTGAAGGTAAATAGTCCCAGTTTACACTTCTCATTTAATCCTTATTCAGTGCAACTTCTACCTAGGAACCTCCTAGATATGAGAACCCCTCTCACTCCCAATTACCGTAGTGATATCAAATAATTCCAGTCCCAGAGAATGTCTCAACAAACCAAAAAGGAAGAACACACTTCTAAATTACAAATACTTCATTTACTTAAAAGCTTAACTAAGAACAATACTCAACTCTTGCTTAAAAGCTTCGAAAAGAACAATAACTTGATGAACAAGTAACAATCAGTCAATTCATATGCATCAAAGATACTTGAGGATATACAAATAAACATACAGAGAACCTAAGGAACTATAAAACCCTAAACCCTTATTTTTCACAAGGTTTTACAAAAAAACTATGTTTAAAAAATAAGTCTTGGACGACTCCTTATATAGACTTCTGCAGTTGGGCTTGGACTCTTCAATCAAATATAATCCCCAGCTCTAAATCCCTGCATAATATTATTCTCCACGAAAATAGAAACAAAAACAAATCTTTCAAATATTTCCTAAAATGTCTCAAAGATCCTTTTTATGAAATAAATCAAATATGCAATTATTCCTAACAATCCTTGATTTCCTGCGCCTATTATGAGTACTAGAAATCTCTAGAGTCTCATATTTTTCAATCAAATCTTCAAGGATATATATCCAGCTTTAATATAATGATGTTCTGTTGCAACATGTTACAACATTTGGTAGGACATCTGTCAAATAAGTACCCGCACACACTGTTGTACCATCTGGTTAAGATGTTATGATATCTTGTTTAACATTAGGCTACAATACATGTTTTTCCATATGAAACATGTTTTGATAGAATTATTGTCAACACCTTGTTTTATCAAAATTGTTGCCAACCATAAAATCACAGACCTAACACATATTCTTCAATTCACGATTTTACAATTCTTAAAAATGCTCTTGCATCAAATGTCGACCTCCTCGCGGATCTAGAATCATAAAATTTAATCAGCGTTTCCTTAGTCATAATTGGATTAAGTGCAATACAAATGGAGTTTCAAAATAAAATCCTAGAATATCAACTTGTAGTGACATATATACTCAAGGTAAGTTTAGAAACATTATTGAGATTTTTTTAGTTAAGATTGAAGTTTGCACTTTCTTTCAAATTGAATTGCATTAAATCATGATTGTTGTCGAATATACTAACGTGAGAAATTAGAGATATATTTGGCTTGAAACTGATTCAATATTGATCTTTCGTGCATTTTCTAATGTGAATATCGTTCATTGACTTCTTTTAATTAAATGGAGGAATACTTTACACACTATTTGTTCCTTTAGATTCAAAATATTTCAATTTTAAGATAGCAAAATATCAATGAAGAGGGGTGTTAGCGGTGCGGTTTGAGCGTTTTTGACATAAAAAGTCATCCGAATCGCAAGAGAAAAAAGTATGCAATTCGGTTTGGTTCAATTGACTTTTGGAAACCAAACCAAATCAAACCAAACCAAACCAAAATAATACGGTTTGAGTTGATTCGATTTTTATAAAAAGTTATTGAGTCATACATACACATATAGATGACAACATAACTTTGTATTAAGTCATTTATCTGTTATCAAATAACAACAAAATTCATCATATTTGGGCACCAACTTTTCATTTAATAAACAAAAATATGATTAGAGAAAAATAGAATAAAAAATATATAATAGCATAAAACAATATCATAAATATTATATTGAAAGAAAAAAAATAGAGGAGATGAAAGATTAGAGAAGATAAAAAAGAAAGGGCAGAAGAGAGTGGATATTAGAGAAAAAGAGGTGTCTTTAATTAAAAGGTGCATTAAAAACGTAATTGAAGAGAGAATAATAAAATAAAAATAAAGAAGATGAAAAAGAAAGAACAAAACAAATGAGAGATTAAAGTTGAAGATGTAGGATGTACATGTAAAAAAGATGAGAAGAATACGTGATATCACTATGAGAGATTGATAAGACTTTAACCGAAACTTTAAGTGTGGGGAAGAGAAAATCATTCGTAATTGCAAGATTAAAGCATAATAGATTTAAATTTGGGTTAAATGTGAGTTAAATAAAATTTGAGTTGTATTATAATGCGGTTTGATTCGATTTAATTCGTATTGTGCAATACAAACCACAAATCAAACTGAACCGCATAATTTTATTAAAAAAGAACAGAAATACATCCGAACAAAATACAATATTTCGTAGTTTCATGCATACTCCAAATCTAATAAATTGATCCATTCCTTTCAATTACTAACAATGGAACACGTATTTAAGATAAATTATTTAAAAGAGTTAAACAATGGAACACGTATTTACATAAGATAAATTATTTAAAAGAGTTAAACAATAGAACATTAAAAACGAATACATCAGTATTTGATAATAAAAAAGTGAAAGAGAAAAAAAAGGTTCAATAAGCAAACAACAATTCTTCTATTTTGTTCATCAAATAACATAAATAACAATAAAACTTAAAAAGAAACACGAGGCGTAAAATATGATAAAATGCAAAGGTAATTAAAAATAAGTGGAAAATGAAAAAATGGAGATGCAGGGGATCGAACCCTGTACCTCTCGCATGCAAAGCGAGCGCTCTACCATTTGAGCTACATCCCCATCATGCAAATTTTCATTCTCAAATTTGGAAATACGAAACTTACTGCAACGAATCTCGTTTGTTTAAAAAGCGAACACAGTTGGCAGAAAGACCAAAAAAGAGGATAATGGCTTCGTTATCGGTTTCTCCTCTGTTATCCATGCGACTGAAAGCACCAACTCTCACCGCTTCAAAACCATCTTCACTCTCTCTCAATTCCTCCAACGTTCGTTCTCCATTGCTTCATTGCTCCTTCGCCTCCTCACCTTCCTCTCTCTCGTTCCACTCTTCTTCCATTTCAGGTACTTCTTCCTTTTTTCAAACCTAATTTCTCGTTTTTGTGCTTGAAATTACTTTGTTTCGCAATGGGAAGTCCCGCAAATTCTTAGGTTTTCTGAGTTTTTTGTTGTTGTTGTAAACCTAACTGACACAAGGAAACAATGAGATTGGATAAACTAGTTTACACAAACATGCTCAAGTGTTAGATTCTTGTTTAACTATAAGCATGCTTGTATTGTTTGGTTAATTTTTCTGTTTTGGCCTTAAGTACAGTTTAATCTTTATCATCATTGATTCGTATGGTTGTTTGTTAGGTACGTAATTGGTAATCTGTTTCCAAAAAAAATGTTTTTGTTGTTGGATTTTTTTATTTGTTTTGAGTAGGGGTTTAACGAATGTGGTGAATGTTTCATTTCTGTGTTTTTCAAGTGAAATTTTATCTTAAGGACTAATGGAAGTTTATGGTTCTGATTTTGTAATGGAAATTGGGTGGGCTTGTAAGTGGATAAGATCTCTCATGAATGTAAGTTTTGTAGTCAAGATCGAGTGTTGGGTTGTAAGATTGTAAGATCTTACGTAGTAAGGATGTTTGAGAATGCTACGTACGATCTGAGAAATATCGTTTTCATTGTCAGTGTGGTCAAGATTTAGCTTTTAAAAGAAAGATCGGAAAAAAAAAAGTGTTGAGGCTTTTTTGTGTGTGTCTGGGTTATAACTTTCATGTTTTTGTGTGTATGTGTGTATATATATATATATGTATGAAAATAATTATCATTTTTTCCTTTGGTAGGATCTTAAGTGTTGTGCTAACGATCCGAGTTTTATGATCTTTTACAAGCCGACCGATCTTACAGATCGCGTGCTCGACTACATTGAATGCAAGTTGCTATGCTAGTCATGTAGTTAATTCTTTTCTTAAGGTTGGTTTATTGAAAAAAATTGACATTAGTGACCAATCATGCAAGTAAATTGAACCAGTTTGAAAGTAGTATTAGTATGCCTCAAATTTATTCTTTAGGATGTTTAATGAGTACTACAATGCTTTTAATTAGGATGATGATACTCATTTTACTTTCTCTAAGGTATGTTAGTTTCTAATACTACTTATTGATTTTCATATCATTAATGTGTATGTAAAACGAAAATACGAAGAGCTTGTAATTCTTTTGAAATGTGGATATAGATCAACTTATTTCTGATTTCTGAATGTTCACAGGTTTGTCGTTAGGATTTAATTTGACATCTAATGTTGGATTAAGAAGACAAAGTGGTCGCGGCTTGGTTATTGTAGCAGCAGGAAGGACTGCTCTTAATCTAACAAAGAGAAGCAGATCACGAAAATCATTGGCACGCGTTCATGGCTTCCGCATACGAATGAGCACAACAAATGGAAGAGCTGTCTTAAAGCGACGACGTGCCAAAGGACGAAAAGTCCTTTGCACTAAGACCCACTCAAGCACGGGCACTAGACACAAAAAGGCCTAAGAATTATTCTATTTGTGTATTGATTTCACAACCTTGTCTGCATTTCAATTTTTGTAACACATGCTACATTTTGATCAGTGTTCGACTAAATATCAACCTTTGAACACATTCTACAGAATATCAACTGATGATGAAGAGCATTTTTTTGTGTCTATTCTAAATTCTTTTACTTTCTTTTTCTTACAATCATTAAAATCTCAGTTGTTATGTAGGTAATTACTGCTTTAGTATATAAATATGCACATATAGCAACAAGTCAAATGGATAAAATGAACCATGTATACTTTAAACCGAGCAGAGTGGAAATCTTTTGTATCTAGTTTTGTTTGCCTTAAAAAAACAGATTTTCTTAGTTGTTTTGTTTGCCCTTAAAAAAACTCTATTATCACCCATCAAACGCAAGAAAAGTATGGCGTTACGACATTATCATTTTAAAATATTGAATACTAATAAAAATTAAATGATATTATTTTCTTAAATAATATTTAAACACATTTCAATAACATATTAAAATATAAAATTTCTAATATTATTATTTAAATGTTTATATTATTTTACAAAACTAATATTTAAATATTTTTAATATTATTTTAAGAAAATTAAATATTTAAATGTGTGAATTTTATTTTAAGACAAGTGGATATTTTGTCTCCAATTCTTAAGGAAGATATCCCTCTAGTTGTATTTTTTATATATTAGCAAGCCTGTGAAAGAACTTTGTATTTCTATCACCATTAATGTTCCAATTTACTTTTGCCTTCTCCTGCCAAAATAAACTCTGACCTTGTAGAGCCTCGTCAAGCCTATTTTGAGCTTCTAACTCAATATCTCTAGAAGTATCACCTCCAATGGTCTGAATCTGATCTTGAATGACCCATAAGTGATATTCAGTGGCTTTGACATTAGTATGAATATTGTCAACAGTGTAACACTCGGATTTTCATCCAAGATATAATTTAGAAATTATCGAAAGTACTCATTTAAGAAGAAATAAATTGTTTAAAAATTTAATCAATTCAACGTCAATCTAAATTTCTAAACAGAAAATCACTGTGTTTCTAACTCATTAAAAAAAAAAACTAAATAAACAATTTCAAAATTACTTTAAAACTTCTTCCCCGCATCACACATCAGGCAAATATCAATCACTTTAAAACTCTATATCGGCACTTAAAATATTGTTGTAAGGGTCAGATTTCATGTCAAAAATAAACTAAACAAGAGTTAAAAATTAGACAAATATAAATAGACTATATCATGTCCAAGAGAGTTAAATAATAAAACAATTTCACCAAAGTTATTAATATCATCTTGTAACCATACCCGAATGCATATAAAGCAATTAACTCAAGATTAATAACAATAACAACAACCACAAAGAGTTAGATGCAAAATATGCATGTTCTTAAACTATATGATCTGAATATAATCAGTCTGCCACTAAGACAACCGTCACACAGACAAACACGCCACAAAGGCAAATCCGTTGCAAAGACACCACACTAAAATTATCTCATATCAATGAGGAAAATAACCCGCCATTAAGGAATCACACAAAAATGCGTATACCATAATATGCATGATGAAAAATATAGGTCATTCAATATGGATATTTTGAGAAGTATAGGTTCCGGTATGCGTCGACGGCTCTCAAACATAGGTCGACCTAAGCATGCTTATTTTTCAATTTTGAACATATTCATGAAATTTTAAGACACAATAAAGCATAAATAATCACCTAAGCATATATCACACATCACAAAGGTCTAAAAACATTTATCACAAGAAATTTAGAATTTTCAAGTTTACCGAATTGCGTTATCAAGAATAGGGTTAGAGTTAGAATGATATTACCTATATGATGCGGGATGATAATTTTCCCTCACAAGTAACTTGATACAAGAGTGTAGATAATTCGTGACGATACAAGTATAAATAAGAATAATGCAACTAATGTAGTTGCAACCTATCCGAAATATCGAGAACACCAAGTTCCCTACGGATGTGGAAGAAAGGCTCGGTCGCAAGAGGTTTTGTGAAAATATCTGCAAGTTGATTTGTGCTATCAACATGCTCAAATGCAACGTCGCCTTTTTCTACATGATCCCTAACGAAGTGATGTCTAATCTCAATATGTTTGGTGCGTGAATCTAAAACGGGTTTTTTATTTAGGTTTATGGCACTAGTGTTATCACAAATATCAGAATATGATCGAGTTTAACATCAAAATCAAGTAATTGTTGTTTGAACCATAAAATTTGGGCACAACAATTACAGGCAGCGACATATTCCGCCTCGGCAGTTGATAAAGAAACGAAAACTTGTTTCTTGATATGCCAACTTACTAAGGAATTTGAAAAGAAATGACACATACCACTAGTATTTTTCCTATCCAACTTGCAACCGGCAAAGTCAGAATCGGAAAAACCAACCAAAGAGCAATCACTACCCTCAGAGAACCATAACCCATACTTAGTCGTACCACAAAGATACCTAAGTATGCGTTTAACGACTTTTAAATGTGACTCCTTGGGATATGATTGATACCTAGCACACATATATACACTAAACATAATATCGGGACGAGAAACGGTAAGGTAAAGAAGGGAACCAATCATACCTCTATACCTTTTTACATCAACCGGCTTACCATGTTCGTCACGATCAAGATTAACCGCGGTAGGCATTGAAGTGTTAATAACCTTTGATTTTTCCATATCGAAGCGCTTTAATAGTTCTTTAAAATACTTGGTTTGTCTCACAAACGTCCCTTCCACGAGTTGATTAATTTGAAGCCCAAGGAAGTACTTTAATTCACCCATCATACTCATTTCAAATTCTCCCTGCATCAACTTAGAAAACTCCTTGACCAAGGATGTATTAGTAGAACCAAATATGATATCATCTATATAAACTTGTACTAAAATTAAATGTTTTCCTTGGCGTTTAATGAAAAGTTTTGTATCAATCATTCCTCTTGAGAATCCTTGTTCTAACAAAAACTTGCTAAGGCATTCATACCAAGCCCTAGGGGCTTGTTTGAGACCATATAAGGCACGTTTTAGTTTGTAATCATGGTTAGGATACTCATAGTTTTTAAATTCGGGAGGTTGAGATACATACACTTCTTCATTAATATAGCCATTTAGAAAAACGCTCTTAACATCCATTTGATATAACTTGAAATTTTGTGAACATGCAAAGGAAAGTAAAAGGCGTATAGCCTCGAGTCGGGCGACCAGTGCATAAGTTTCCTTATAGTCGATGATCTCCTCTTGGTTATACCCTTGAGCAACAAGGCGGGCCTTGTTGTGAGTTATTATTCCGTTTCCGTCTAATTTGTTCCTAAGCACCCATTTAGTGCCGATTACGCATTGGTATCGCGGAGAAGGGATAAGATACCAAACCTTATTTCTCTTAAATTGGTTCAGCTCATCTTGCATAGCTAAAAACCAATGTTCATCGAGTAAAGCGTCTTTGGAGTTTTTAGGCTCAACTTGTGAGACGAAAGCAAAATGATAACATAAGTTACTTATCTTGGACCGTGTAGTGACTCCTTTTATGATATCTCCAAGGATATTGTCGATGGGATGATCCTTGATAGATTTCCATTCTAATAGGAGATCATTTTCATTACTTTTAGTATCCGGATCTTTTTCTTTGATAGATTCACATTCCAATTGAGAATTATTTTCATTGCTTTCAATATCTGAATCTTTAAGTATACTTTCCAAAGATACACCTTAACCATCAAATACAATACCTTTTCCGACCAATCTCGGACAAGATTCATCAAAAGATACATTCATGGATTCCTCAACAATTTGTAACCTTTTGTTAAATACTCTATAATATTTACTAGATTGAGAGTATCCGAGAAAGATACCTTCATCAGCTTTTGAATCAAACTTACCAAGATTTTCTTTTCCATTATTCAACACAAAATATTTACATCCGGAAATGTGAAGGTGTGAAATATTAGGCTTTCTTACTTTTAGTAGTTCATAAGGAATTTTGTTTAGAATTGGACGGATTAGGATCCTAATCAAAACATAATAAGCCATACTTATGGCATCGACTCAAAAATACGTAAGGGCATGTTCATTGATCATAGTTCTTCTGAGTTCTTCTAAAACACGATTTTTGTGTTCCACTACTCCATTTTGTTATGGAGTGCGTGGTGCGGAAAAATTATGATCAATGCCATGTTTTTTACAAAATTCCTTAAAGAGATGGTTTTCAAATTCACCTCCGTGATCGCTTCGGATTGTAACAATTTTAGTGTTTAACTTGTTTTGGAACATCTTAGCAAATTTTTCAAACGCCGAAAAAGTGTCACTTTTGCTAGCTAAGAAAATTATCCAACAAAATCTAGAGAAATCATCTACTATAACAAAACCATAATAATTACCACCTAAACTTTTTATTCTAGATGGTCCAAAAATATCCATGTGGAGAAGTTCAAATGGTTTAGTTGTAGAGATAATCTTTTTAGATTTAAAAGAAAATTTTGTTTGCTTACCCGTCTGACATGCATCACATAAGTGATCTTTAGAAAATTTTATTTTGGGCAAACCAACAACTAGATCTTTTGATACAATTTTTTTTAGCAACTCAAAATTGACATGTGCTAATCTCCTATGCCAAAGCCATGAGTCTTCGCTCATGGAGACAAGAAATTTAGCACCGGTCAAAGATACTTCAGTCAAGTCAAGCATATATACATTATTAACCCTCAAGCCATTAAACACAAGTTCCTTATTACTATTTTCAATTAAGCAACAATATTTTGAAAAATAAACTTTATATCCTTTGTCGCATAATTTACTAATACTAATGAGATTATGTTTAAGACCCTCAACTAAAAGGACATCTGAGATAATAGTATAAGAGGGATTACCTACACTATCTTTTCCGAGTATAGCTCCCTTGTTGTTATCACAATAGGTTACAAAGCCCTTCTGATTAGCCACAAAGTCAAATAATAGGGAAATGTCACCCGTCATATGTCTTGAGCACCCACTGTCGAGAAACCATCTTCTCTCCGTAGTCTCAAGATATTCCATATTCCTTTTCTTTTTGTGATGCGTCATAAGACACAAGTTTGATTTTTCTTCTTCATAACTAGAGTCATCTTTGCTTGATGAATCACTATCACTATCCCAAACAATGTAAGTTCTTCTAGCTTTGTTCGGCTTCTTTTGAAACTTGTTTCTTACTTTGTCTTTCTTGAACAAGGGACAATCTAGTTTACGAGTTTCCCACAATTGTAACAAGATCCATTTGACTTATATCTCTTGCTTTCAAAAGGTTTATTTGGCTTATCTTGCCTTCAATAGTCAATGAGATTCTTGTCCGAATGTTGAATTTCATTCTTCCAAAGATATCTATTGTACTTCCTTATGAATAAATCCAAATCTTCATCCGGACTCTCATCTCCATCACTTGAGTCACTTCAACTTGAATCTATGGTGGAAGACTTGGAACTTGAATCCCTTAATGCGATGGACTTCTTCTCCGTGTCCCTTAGCTTTTCTTTCTTCTCTTTCTTTTCATGCTTATTAAGATTTGTGAGCTCTTGCTCATGTTCTTAAAGTTTACCGAACAATGTTGTAAGATCCAATGTAGTTAGATCATTAGCTTCCTTGATAGTCGTGACCTTAGTTTTCTATTCCCTGTTAAGACATCTCAAAATCTTATTATTAACAACGACATTGGAAGTAATATGACCAAGTGTGTGTAAGCGATTTATTATGTGAGAAAATCTCTTTTGCATGTCCGCAATGGTTCCACCATGCTACATGTGAAAGAGATCAAACTCTTGAGTTAAAGTGTTAATCCATGCTAGTTTGACATCGTTTGTACCCTAATGGGTAACTTGTAAAGAATCCCACATTGCCTTAGCGGTATCACAATGCGAGATAATAAAGTATTCATCAGTTCCAAGAGCTGATATGAGCATATTTTTAGCTTTCCAGTCATAAGCATAGTTTTTCTCATCTTTTTCATCCTATTGTGCTTCCGATTTAGGTATAATGGCACCCGCATTGTTTAACATAGTTATGGCTTTAAGTTCAGATGCGCCTAAGAGGGGGGGGTGAATTAGGTTCTAAATTTTTTTTCTGGTTTGTATGAATATTTTTGCACGAGTTTCTTTCCTTTCTTTTCCTGATAAGTGATGAAAGTAGTAAATGCGAAAAGTAAAGAACACCAGGATTTATACTAGTTCCCCTCACACTCCGAGGGTACGTCTAGTCCCCTTTCACACGAAAGAGATTTTCTTATAGTTGATAATTTGTATAAAGACTACCAAACAACCAAGAATAATCCTCTTGGACCAAGAACAATCCTCTTGGATTTTCACTAAGACCACAAAGAGAACAATCCTCCCTAAGTGTCTTTCTTGTTTCCAACAATCCTGAAAACAAGGATACAATAGTTTGTTTGATTTGCATAAGAGTTTGAAATATGAAAGAGCAATGTCAATCACCTGATTGATCTTTTCTATTCAATATGAAATTTAATATGGAATACTCTTCTAAGTGCTCAAGAACAATTTTCAGTATGCATGTGAAAATGATAAACAAAAATCTTGAGTATAGAGAGTGTGATTCAAAGAATAGAAAGTAATTGTTATTTTTGGTGATTGTTGTAATTTCAAAATTCAAAACAAAAAATAATTTATAGTGTAGTAATACCTCTTCAATGAATCATAGCAATGTTTAAACCATTTTTACTGGAAAAAAGTATTTGAAAAGATACAAAAATTGCCATGAAAAGGTGTTACAAAAAGTTGCTGGAAAAATGAAATTTTTCAAAAGTCGAAGCACATCAACGTTTACAAAATTTGAAAAATATAACTATGACAACCGATTATTATTGAGGAGCAATCGGTTGCTCATAGGCCAACGTTCAAAAAATTTGAAAACAAAACACATGACAATCGATTGTTGCTAGATGACAATCAACATAAACTTTTGATTTTTGACTGCAACTGATTGTCCTAGCATGACAATCGATTGCTTGTGTACAAAAATTAAAAAATCATTATTTTTTAAATATTTTAAGCAATTTAAAACACCCTTCTTCAATCATACATAGTACATACTCAAAATATTATTTTAATAAAGTAAATGCATGATTAAAAATAGTTTTGAGCACTAAGAGCATAAGATCAAAAATTCCATATACCTAAAGCCATAAGTCTTGAAATGTTGATCTTGATCAATGAATCTTGCTTGAGATAAATCTTCTATCTTGATCCATTCATTTTTGCATGCTAGTTTGTCTTCATTAAAACACTTGGAAAGCTTGATTTCACAGTCTCCCCATTTTTGATGATGACAACCATTGCTTGAAGTTTGGAGTGCATCTTGGTTTTCTCTAATCAAGTTGTTTAAAAACTCCCCCTAAGTCAAAGACTCCCCCTTGATCTATTGCATGAGGGTTTTGAAGATTGCTTGCTTGCTGCAATTTGGGTTAGAGAAACACAAAAGAAACTACAAAGTCTTCTCCCCCTTTGTCATTAGCAAAAAGGAATGGGAAAGAAGATCATAAAAATTTTGCACATAGAAACAACATAGCATAAATAAAGTTTGCATACATAGATATAACAGAAACAAAGTGCACAAAAACGAAAGGGATCACAATACATGAAGTGTCTTAAACGAAACTATAAAAACGACATAAATCATAAGAACATAAAGTATAATAAATATAATAACTTAAAAACTAATCATCCATGCCTTCAACAAAGTCTTCATCATCTTGATCTTCACCATCATTGCCTTCATTGGTTTGAGGTTGAATGAAAGGATAATTATAAGGTTGAACTTCATAAGGAGGGACATTTGTATTGGCATATAGATGAGCAAATTGATTGTTCATGTTGTTGTTCATGTATTGAAGGTAGTCAAAAACTTGATTGAAAGAGTTTTCCATTGGTTGTGGAGGTTGGTTTTGAAGTGGTTGTTCTTGTGGAGGTTGGTTTTGTGGAGAAGTATGAATGTATGTGATGGTTCTATTAATTGAATCAAATTTGATGCCGGTTTTAGTATTACATACTTTCTTCGGAGTGATTTCATGTTTGGGGTTAGTCATAGGCACCATGTATTCACCAGACAAGGGAACATTGAACTTCTCAAACACAAGGGTAAGCCAGGAGCCATAAGGAAGAGCAGAAGCATTTTCATTATGTAGTGCCAAATGATGTAGAATCACATAAGACCAGTTGATTTGAATCCCATTCTTCATCCCATACATAATCTACATCTCACAATCGTTAATGTTGGAAATGTTTGAAAACATTGGCATAACAACATAAGCCAAAAAGTAGTGGATCAAACGATCATCAATAGTGAGAATTCCTGCAGACCAAGAGTTCCTCTCCGGAGTTCCACCTATAAGCCTTTGCCTTTTCTGAATAAAATCAAGCTCAGGAATTCTTGCAATTCCATAGTAGAAGTCTCTTTTGTTGTAGCCAGGCAGATTTGCATTTGAGAGAAGTTTAATGCAAGCACCATCATGTGGAATACCCAAAGCTTCACCAAAATTCTGCACTGTGAGTTCTATAGGAACCCCTTTGATATTTGAGATCATGCATCCTCTACTAATGGTTAGATTGCTGTAGAAAATCCTAACCAAAGTGGGGTAAATGGGTCCATTAACACCAATTAACTTGTCTATCCCTTGAGATCTAAATAATGCTGGAAAACTGAAGCATTCAGAATAGAAGTTGTCAAGATTACCGAACCTTGGTAGAAGATCCGTCTTCTTCTGAAAGAGAGACACAAATCTTTCCCTTTGGATTCTTGATGGAATGAGTTTTGAGACATCATCACCTTGAGATGAGGAAGAAGCTTTTCCCTTGTCTTTCTTTGATGTTGACATGGTGAGGAATGAGAGAATTGGAAGGGGAAAGGGTATTTGGTGTTTTTAGGGTTTCTTGATACAAAAGAGGATATATGAAGTTTTTAGATTTTGGTTGGGATTTTATAGATGGATAGGCATTCAATGGATAGGTAAGGCATTCAATGGTTTAGTCAAGACAATAAAGATTTGTAGCATAGAGATTCTTGAGTGTGTGACTATCCAAAAAATTATGTCATAGGAAAAGACTAAGTATTAAAAAGTTGTTGACCAAACACTTAAAACATTCATGAACAAGGAATAAAAATCTGGTAAAAAATAAATAATAGTAATGGCAATGGAAGAGAATGAATAAAAAGAGTGTAACTGAAAAAATAAAAAAAATTCAAAATTTTTAACTGTGCAATCGATTGTTATTTTATGACAACCGATTGCACCCTTTGAAAAACTCAAACAGGAGCGAAAAACTTGTGAGAGCAACCGGTTGTCGTGGAGTGACAACCGATTGTTGTGAAAACAAAAACTAAAATTTTTTAGTGACAACCGATTGTTTTGAAAACAGAAACTAAAATTTTTTAGTGACAACCGATTGTCATTCGTGAAAAAGTGAAAAAATACTTAATTTGGGGATTTCATGGTCATATATAAAAAATTTAGTAATAAAAACATGGATCATGAATTATTACCTTAAAGTTAAGATTAAGATCATAGCCATGTACCTTAATTAGATAATGTCATTTTCGTCCAAGATACCTAGCTCTCTTCGGATCTTGAAAAACGGTTCTCTTGCCAACAGTTTAGTGAAAATATCTGCTAGTTGATTATGCGTATCCACGAAGGTGACTTTGACATCTCCTTGAAGTACATGATCACGAAGAAAGTGATGTCGAATGTCGATATGCTTTGTTCTAGAATGCATCACAGGATTCTTTGTAATGTTGATTGCACTTGTGTTGTCACATCGGAGTGGAATGCATCTAAGGTCGAGTCCGTAGTCACGGAGTTGTTGCTTGAGCCATAGAATTTGCGCACAACAACTACCCACTGCAATATATTCTGCCTCAGCCGTACTAAGAGCCACACAAGCTTGTTTCTTGCATGCCGAAGAGACTAATGCATTTCCAAAAATGTGACAAGTGCCACTTGTGCTTTTTCTATCTGTTTTACATCCTGCATAATCAACGTCAGAATAACCAATTAAATTGCATATATTACCTTTTGGGTACCATAGGCCAACATTGGTTGTTCCTTTGAGATATTTCATGATTCTTTTTACTGCCATGAGGTGAGATTCCTTCGGGTTTGCTTGAAATCGTGCACACAGACATACACTGAACATGATGTCAGGACGACTTGCCGTCAAGTATAACAGTGATCCAGTCATGCCTCGATATTTAGTAATATCAATGGAAATACCAGATTCATCTTGATCAACATAAGTACCGGAGCCCATTGGCGTGTGCATTGATTTGCAATTATCCATATCAAACTTTTTCAAAAGTTCCTTGCAATATTTTGATTGATTGATGAAAATACCATCTTTTAGTTGCTTAATTTGCAATCCAAGAAAATAGTTTATCTTGCCCATCATAGACATCTCAAATTCTCCTTGCATCATCAAAGAGAATTCTTCACACAAATCTTTGTTAGTTGAACCAAATATAATATCATCGACATAGACTTGTACTAATAACGTGTTACCTTTGATCTTCTTTATGAACAAAGTCTTATCCACTTTACCTTTCTCGAAACCTTTTTCGCATAAGAATGTACTGAGTCTGTCATACCATGCTCTCGGTGCTTGTTTTAAGCCATAAAGAGCTTTTCTCAACTTAAAGACATGTGAAGGATTCTTGAAGTCTTCAAAGCCCGGGGGTTGTTTGACATAGACTTCTTCATTGATGTAGCCATTTAAGAATGCGCTTTTGACGTCCATTTGGTAAAGCTGAAAATTTAATGAACAAGCGTAAGCAAGTAAAACATGGATAGCTTCTAACCTTGCAACCGGAGCGAAAGTTTCTTCAAATTCAATTCCCTCTTCTTGGTTGTATCCTTGGGCTACCAATCTTGCTTTGTTTCGAACAATTATACCGTTCTCATCAAGTTTGTTTTTAAACACCCATCTGGTACCTATGATGTGTTTGTCACTTGGTCTAGGAACAAGTTCCCAAACTTGATTTCTCTCGAACTGATTTAATTCTTCTTTCATAGCAATCACCCATTGGTCGTCTCCTAATGCGTCGTCGACTTTGGAAGGTTCGATTTGAGAAACAAACGCCATGTTCAAGCAAGCATCTTTGAGGTTCAATCTTGTTGAAATGCCTTGACTGATGTCACCGATGATTTTATCAATAGGGTGATGTCTATGGGTTCTCCATTCCTTAGGTAGATCATTGACATTTGATTCTTCCGGAATTTGTTCTTCTTGTTGTTCCAATTGATTCTCATTTTTGATCTTGGAGGCATCTTCTTGAGGAATATCTAAAATCTCATCATCATCATTTAAAACAATAGTATCCTCCTCGGAGGGGTTAGATTCATCAAATGATACGTGCATAGATTCCTCAATAGTTAAAGTTATTTTATTGTAAATACGATAAGCTTTACTAGATAAGGAGTATCCAAGAAAAATACCTTCATCTGATTTTTCATCAAACTTACCAAGGTTGTCTTTGTCATTGTTAAGGACAAAACATTTGCAGCCAAAGACATGAAAGAATGAAATATTTGGTTTCCTTCCTCGAAAGAGTTCATACGGAGTCTTCTTCAAGATAGGTCGAATATTAACTCTATTTCTTACAAAGCATGTCGTGCTTACAGCATCCGCCCAAAAATATTTTGGAAGGTTTGAATCACTAAGCATTATCCTTGCAAGTTCAATAAGAGACCTATTCTTCCTTTCTACAACTCCATTCTGTTGAGGAGTCCTTGGTGCCGAGAAATTATGTGATATTCCATGTTCTTCACAAAAATCTTCAAAGGAGGAATTCTGGAATTCTCCACCATGGTCGCTTCTTATGGAGGCAATAGATAGTGACTTCTCATTTTGAATTTGCTTTGCATATTTCTTGAATGCCTTGAATGCATCATTTTTATGCACTAAAAAGAGTGTCCAAGTATATCTAGAAAAGTCATCAACAATAACTAGAGCGTATACATTACCTCCGAAGCTTCTTGTTCTTGAAGGGCCAAACAAGTCCATATGAAGCAGTTGTAGTGGCCTAGTAGTGGATACCACATTCTTGGATTTGAAAGTTGATTTTATTTGCTTTCCCTTTTGACATGCATCACAAAGTCTATCTTTGATGAACTTTATCTTAGGCAGTCCAACAACAAGGTCATGCTTAATCAATTTGTTTAGGTGCTCCATATGAATATGAGCGACCCTCTTGTGCGATAGCCATGAGTCATTGTTGTTTGCCATTAGACATTTAACCTTCAAAGAAAAATTGTTAAGGGAAATCATAAAAATATTATTTACTCTTTTACCTTTAAGTTTAGCCTCATGTGTGACTTCATCTTCTATCAAACATTCATCTTTAGTGAACTTGATCTTGAAGCCTTTGTCACATAGTTGGCTAATACTTAGAAGATTGTGCTTTAGTCCTTTAACATAAAGAACATCTTCAATTGATGTGAAAGGTGGACCACCAACTTTGCCTATGCCAAGGATCTTTCCTTTTTTGTTATCTCCATATGTCACATAACCCTTGGCCTTAAGCGTTAGATGTGAAAATTTGTCGATGTCTCCCGTCATATGCTTGGAGCAACCACTATCGAGATACCATAGATTTGAAGTGGTCGTCAAGCTTACCTACAAAACAAGATTAGGTTTTGTTAGGTACCCAAGTTGCTTTGGGTCCTTCATAATTAGTTCCTTTTTTAACCCACACATAATGCCCATTTGCCATGCCAAAGTTTCTAACATAACACGCATCAGGTGTGTCTCCTTGTATACCACAATAATAACAAGTAGGTTCAAATTTACTTCTATATCTAGAAGGATAAGATTTCTTCAGAGGGTATTTTATTTTTAGGATAGTGATGAACTATTTTGGGAGTGATTTCTTTCTCTTTGGTTGGTTGATCGCTAGCCTTGACAAAGATGGTTTTGTTCGTACTTGGTTTTGAAAATTTTGAGTATCCAAGACCACTTTTGTCATTTGAGTATCTTTGTTGGCTAAGAACACCTTCCAATCTAATTTGTCCTTTTTCATATCTTTCAAGAACCCTTTTCAATTTGACAATTTGGAAAGAGAGAGATTCACATTTTGTGCATACAAAATTCTGTTTTTCATCAATAACTTTTTGCTTTTCATCTTTGAGATCTTTTTCAATAGATCCACATTTTTCTTCCAACAATGAAATTTGTTTCTTTTGTGATGAGATAGTTTTGTACAGAATTTTGCATTCATTTAACAGTTCATTTATAGCACCTTGTGCATCACTATCAAAAATAGAGAATACGTTACTAACCTCATCATCTTCGCTTTCGGAGTGGTGTGATGCCATTAACGCAAGATTGGCACTTTCGTCGCTATCGGAGTCGGATGACGAACTTAGTTCAACATCTTCCCATGCAACATATGCTTTCTTATCTTTTGATTCCTTCTTTCCTTTGTAGCCACTTTTCTTTGAAAGTTTTGGACAGTCCAGTTTGATGTGACCTTGTTTACCACATTCATAACAAGTAACTTCTTGTGTTGATGAGGATCCTTCCTTCTTCTTGAAGTGTTTCTTCTTCTTTGAGTGTGAGAAGGCTTTGTCATTTTTACCAAAGAATTTTCCAAGTTTTCTAACGAGAAGCATGAAGTTTTCATCTTCATCAGGATTATCTTTCTTTTCGTCTTCCTTGGAGTCAATCTTCAAGGCAATGTTCTTAGACTTCTTTTCTTGATTTTCACGCTTTTCCAATCTACCAAGTTCTGTCTCGTATTCTTGAAGTTTCCCGAAAAAAGTTGCGGATGTCATAGTAGCGAGACTCTTATTTTCTGAGATTGCCGTTACTTTTGGTTGCCATTCTCTAGTCAAGGATCTGAGCACTTTCAGGTTCAACTCATCATTGGTCAATGTTTTGCCAAGTGCCCTTAGATGATTTGTTAGATGCACAAATCTCTTTTGTAAATCAAGAATGGATTCTCCAGGTTGCATACGGAACAATTCATATTCTTGACTTAACGTATTAAGTCTCGATCTCTTTACTTCAGTTGTTCCTTCATGTGTTTCAACCAGTGTATCCCAAATTTCTTTTGCCGTTGTACATGCTGAGACACAGAAGAATTCATCCATACTAAGTGCGCTTTGAAGGAGGTTTATTGTCTTTTTGTCATACAAGACCTTTTTTCTTATCATCATCATCCCATGTAGTTTTAGGCTTTGATGAGCCA
This sequence comes from Vicia faba, assembly GCA_948472305.1. Classification (NCBI taxonomy): domain Eukaryota; kingdom Viridiplantae; phylum Streptophyta; class Magnoliopsida; order Fabales; family Fabaceae; genus Vicia; species Vicia faba. The sequence goes on along the minus strand of OX451736.1, from coordinate 1,684,473,351 downwards.
ACACCGTTTACTACTGTTACCGGAACAAAAGGGCCATTTTGGACAGCATCCCATATTTCTTCTCCTTGTGCTTCTAGATGAGCCTTCATACGGATCTTCCAGAAATCAAAGTATTCACCACATAATAGAGGAGGCTTGTTGCTACTGCCACCGTCTCTGAACACAGAATTGTTGTTTGCGGAAGCCATTCTGGATCTAGTAGGAACATGTTACCTATAACCTGCTCTGATGCCAATTGTAAGTTCAGATGCGCCTAAGAGGGGGGGGGGGGTGAATTAGGTTCTAAATTTTTTTTCCTGTTTTGTATGAATATTTTTGCACGAGTTTCTTTCCTTTCTTTTTCTGATAAGTGATGAAAGCAGTAAATGCGAAAAGTAAAGAACACCAGGATTTATACTAGTTCCCCTCACACTCCGAGGGTACGTCTAGTCCCCTTTCACACGAAAGAGATTTTCTTATAGTTGGTAATTTGTATAAAGACTACCAAACAACCAAGAACAATCCTCTTGGACCAAGAACAATCCTCTTGGATTTTCACTAAGACCACAAAGAGAACAATCCTCCCTAAGTGTCTTTCTTGTTTCCAACAATCCTGAAAACAAGGATACAATAGTTTGTTTGATTTGCATAAGAGTTTGAAAGATGAAAGAGCAATGTCAATCACTTGATTGATCTTTTCTATTCAATATGAAATTTAAGATGGAATACTCTTCTAAGTGCTCAAGAACAATTTTCAGTATGCATGTGAAAATGATAAACAAAAATCTTGAGTATAGAGAGTGTGATTCAAAGAATAGAAAGTAATTGTTATTTTTGGTGATTGTTGTAATTTCAAAATTCAAAACAAAAAATAATTTATAGGGTAGTAATACCTCTTCAATGAATCATAGCAATATTTAAACCATTTTTACTGGAAAAAAGTATTTGAAAAGATACAAAGATTGCCATGAAAAGGTGTTACAAAAAGTTGCTGGAAAAATGAAAATTTTCAAGCTGAAGCATAGCAACGTTTAAAAATTTGAAAAATATAACTATGACAACCGATTGTTATTGAGGAGAAATCGGTTCCTCATAGGCCAACGTTCAAAAAATTTGAAAACAAAACACATGACAATCGATTGCTGCTATATGATAATCGATTGTTGTCAAAACAAAAACTTTTGATTTTTGACTACAACTGATTGTCCTAGCATGACAATCGATTGCTTGTGTACAAAAATTAAAAAATCATTATTTTTAAATATTTTAAGCAATTTAAAACACCCTTCTTCAATCATACATAGTACATACTCAAAATATTATTTTAATAAAGTAAATGCATGATTAAAAATAGTTTTGAGCACTAAGAGCATAAGATCAAAAATTTCATATACCTAAAGCCATAAGTCTTGAAATGTTGATCTTGATCAATGAATCTTGCTTGAGATAAATCTTCTATCTTGATCCATTCATTTTTGCATGCTAGTTTGTCTTCATCAAAACACTTGGAAAGCTTGATTTCACAATGACCATATGACCTTCTTCTATGACTTTCCAATATTTTCTATCAACATAATTGATATGCACACGCATACAATCTTTCCAATAGCTATAATTTTCACCGGTGAAAATAGGCGCTCTATTGTACGCCCCTTTTGGATCGTTCTCCGTTGTCTAAAGAGTTATATATGAAACACCGGATGAACCAGTGTTCTGATACCACTTGTTAGATGATAGTACGTATCTAGAATGGGGGAGGGGGGGGGGGGGGTTGAATAGATACCTTGATTTTTAAAATCAATTTTTAAGAAAAACTTGAAGCACAGTGAAAGCTACCCAGATACACTCGTCTAAAACGATCCTCTATTGAAAAGATCAGATATGCGAAAAATCTAATGGAATGAATCAATGAGAATTATTAACAATTATCTCAATTATAATTGATCACTTATACTCTTTAACTATTTTCAATTACTTCCAATGAAATGTTGAGAAGAAAATACACAAATTTGAACTTTTGGACTTTTATCGAACACTTGGTGTGCTTAAATTCACCAAGCTCAATCTACCTTAATTTGTAGTGTTGAAATCAATTATAGCAATAAAAGTGATTACTATAGATTTTAGTAACATTTTTATTGCACTACAAATCAGGACAACTGGAACCACAAGAGAAAATTTTCAGATTATTGAAAATAAACAGTAAACAGCAAGAAAGAAAAATGACACGCGATTTGTTAAGGCAGTTCCCCCTGTCGTCCTCGCATGGGGTACATCTGCCCCTAATTCTAGAATTTAGAATTATGATAGCTGCTATTATGATTACAAAGTTTTATACAAGAGATAGAAAATAGTCACCACAATTCAAACCCAATATGTTGAATTGAAAACTAATCTCCACTCTTCCCTTGACTCGATTTGAATCAACTATGTCATCAATCTTCGATAAACCTCCGGTTGTAGCTACCTTGTTGAGAACCCAAACCGTTTCTCAAACCCTATGCTCGACTGATTTGATCGTAATATGATGACCCCAATTCTTCCTTCAAAATCCTCCGACTATAGCTACCTTGTTGAGCAAACCCACAATTCCTTAATCCCTTAAGCACGACTGAATTTGATGAAGCAAAGAATTGTAAAAACCCCCAAATCCTAATGATCTTGGAGGACAAAACCCTCAGATTTTATTAAAGAAAAACCCACAATTACTCAACCCGAACAAGATCTCAATCTTCTACTTCGGACGTTGTCAACACACGCTCCGCACCTTGATCGACAAAAAACATTATGTGTAGTTTTCAATGGATGAGTGAGAGGTTGAAGATGACGAGTACCTTGTGTATCTATTTCACTTTTCTTGTTGAAAACCAAATGAAATAACCAAACAAGTATATATATATATATATATATATATATATATATATATATATATATATATATATATATATATATATATATATATATATATATATATATATATATATATATATATATATATATATATATATATATATAATCTAAGGTTAAGACCCAAACTAACAGACTGAAAAACAGTTTTTACGAGCGAGCGGTCGACCTATGCAAAAGAGGGACTCGACCTGAGCATTGCCATAAGTGCCATATGACAGTGTATACAAGCCATGCGTCGACCTATGCAGAAGGATGACTCGACCTGAGAATTCCCGAAGATACCACATCACAGAGTGTAAGAACCATGCGTCGACCACTCCAGGGGTATGCGTCAATGCATAGTTCCTAAACATTGCTTCCAGGATGAGTCAACCACATAGTCGGCGTGAGAAAACCCGAGACTTCCCAAAGGAGCAACTTTTAATCATGCGTCGACCTGAGCTTTCTTAGAGTCGACTCATAGAGTGTAAATATTAAAAAATGCTAATTATTGAAGAGTTTTCATGCTACTTTGTCCACCATATCATCTAGCAACATTTTCAACATATTTTTGATATCATTTAAATCTTTCCCTCACAAGCGAAACCTGATTATTGGCCTGCATACGACGGGGAAATAGTAATGCACAACGATCCAATACGAAGGAATAAAAATGGTCATCCCAACAGCAAGCGTATCACAACTGAAATGGACTCCCTTGACAAGCTCGAAAGAAAGTGTGGTTTATGTCGTCAGGTCAGACATAATCTAAAAAATTGTCCCACTCGGGCTACAAGCTCGACAACATAAAAATTGTATGCAAACCATCTGTACTTTTTTAAGTTCTAAACATTACTGTTTTCATTAAGAGAATTTGTTACAACAAACCATAGACAAACAACAAATAAAAACACGATAAAACATCTAAGGAATTACAACCGTCAAAACAATTTCATCTGAGCCATACATCATCACCATTACGTCTCCGTCTGTTTTGACTTCCTCCAACCAAAAATTAGGTTTTCTAATTGCAAGTGAGGTGGTTGTTCTTCTTCTCTAGATCCTTCTAATTTGTTCCCAAGTCTCGATGTCCCCCTCTAGCCATCACATCAACTCTCTCTTCAGATGCTACATGGAGTGAATGTGCCAAAATTTCATTTTTATCAGAGGTTTGGTGGTCGAGAAAATAATGTATCCATCTCTGGTGAAAATCATGGGAGATATCATGGCGCAAATAACAGAGAAAAAAAATAAGAAGTCAGTCCGAGAAAGTGTGAAGAATGATGGAGAAATGGGTGATTTATTTACACACTACGCCAAAAATAAGATTAGGCAGCACACCTAAGGCATCACTTCTTATCAAAAGCGCTGCTAAAAGTGCATTTTAAAAACACGGAAATTTGGTCGTATACCTTAGACAGCGCTTTCTAAAAAAGTGCCGCCTAAGGAGGTGAATATGGTTTGATAAAACACTGCTAAAGGGGGTAGGTACTGAAGCACTGCCTAGAGGGTGGGCTTACAAAGCGCTTTTTAGAAGTGCTGCCTAAAGGGTGGGCTTAAGCAGCACTTTGTGAAAGTGCTGCCTAAAGGGGGTTAATGTGAATTTATAAAGCGCTGCTAAAGGGGGTAGGTACTGTAGTGCTTTGGAGAAGCGCTGCCTAAAGGGTGGGCTTACAAAGGCTTTGTTAAAGTGCTGCCTAAAGGGGGGATTAAGCAGCACTTTATTGAAGCGCTGCCTAAAGTGGGGGATTAAGCAACGCTTTCTACTACAAGCGCCGGCTAAGGGTGGGCTTAAGCAGCACTTTCTCAAAGCGCTGCCTAAAGTCATGTTATAAAAAAATAAAACACACGCCCAACATTTCTATTACAGTAACGTTATTATTTTGCCAAAACCCATTTTCACACAACAACACAGTGACGAACAAAACCCTTTTTCACGAGCTATTTTAATTTGATTCTTGACAAAATCATTGCATCTTTTCTTCAAGGTTATCATCCTTCTTCCATTCAAGACGTTTCATTCTTTCTTCCATTCACAACCAAGGTTCTCTTCTCCTCTAAGTATGATTTTTTGATATATTTGATATATTTGATAATGTTGATATATAATGTTGCATTTGGTTTAGTTGATAGTATTAATTTAGTGTTGATAATGTTGCATTATGTTGTGTTTTATGTGGCATGTGGTTTTTGCATGTAAGGCGTTTGTGAAAATGTCACAATGAGTTTTGCATGTAAGGTGTTTGTGTAAATGTCACAATGAATGTTGCATGTATTGATTGAGAGAAAATATGTTTCTATACAATTAATCGAGCTATACATTTTGGTTTGAGAGGTTGTCATAATAACACTTATAATGTTGAAATTGAAAGCACTTCACATATAGTTGAAAATGAAATTGAAAGAAATCATATAGTTGATGGTGTAAAGTTGATAATATAAGTGATTATTTGATGATAATGTAAAGTTGAAACAATAATATAAATATTAGTGATAATATAGAATAGAAACGATAATATATATGTTAAAAATATTGTTTAATATATGTTTAATATATATGTTTAATATTTTTTATTAGTAAAATATATGTTAAAAAGAATATTAGTGATTATTTAATGGTGTATACATATATGTTTAATGTTGTATAAATATTATAATGTAATTCTTATTCTATAGATTTTTTTATTATAATGAAATTATTTGATCATTTATATATGTTACTTGTGAAGAGTGGAGTTTCTGAGTGTTTCTAAGAATATTACACTGTGTGGTTTCAAAAGTTGTTGATTTCTCTACAGGTATTTAGTTGTTCTTTTAATTTTCTATAGTTGCTTGAATAATTATAGTATTTTTATTTTTGATGAATATGCCTAATTGGTATTAAGCTTTTTAGTCTCTGTCCTTTTTTTTAAGTATTATTTTTGTTTAGCTTACTTAATAGTAAGACCATGGATAAAAATGGATGTCTGCGAATCGATTGTCCAAAGAGTACGAGAATGGGGTATTGGAATTCGTTAAGTTTTTTGTTGAACACGCCAAAGACGCCAATCGAATGAAATGTCCTTGCTTAAGTTGTTGTTTTGTGGGTCTGGTTGATGCAGTTAGGTTGCAATCGCATTTATTGAGGCGTGGAATTAACCGAAGTTACACATGTTAGATATTCCATGGTGAGAAAAGTTACGAGAATGTTGAACCGGGGGATAGTACGACATATGCTTCAAACGACAATGACACATATACATACAATTGTGATCAAGTCGAAGAGATTGCAGAAGCACTTGAAAATGATCTTCAGGATTGTCCCAAAATGTTTGAGAGGTTGGTAAGCGATGCAGAAAAACCGTTATATAAAGGTTGCACTAAATTCACAAGACTGTCTGCGGTATTAAAGTTATACAACTTAAAGGCAGGCAATGGATGGTCGGATAAAAGTTTCACAGATTTATTAGCCATTATGAGATATATGCTTCCAAAGGATAATGTTCTTCCTAATCGAACCTATGAGGCCAAAAAAATGTTGTGCTCTATTGGCATGAGCTATGATAAGATACATGCTTGTCCAAATGATTGCATTTTGTTTTGAAACGAATATGCATCGTTAAATGAGTTCCCTAAATGCGGTTTATCTCGATATAAGAAAAAATTGTCTCCTGCAAAAGTCTTATGGTATTTTCCTATAATTTTGAGATTTAGACGCATGTTTCATAGTGAAACTGATGCAAGACACTTGACTTGGCATGCAGATGAAAGAATTATTGATGGAAAGTTTCGATATCCGGAAGATTCACCACAGTGGTCGAAAATTAATAATGATTATAGAAAGTGATGCTATAGGCACACTATAGAAAGCGCTTACATTGCTAAAAGTGTTTCCTATAGGGGCCTTTAGAAAATGCTTATTCAATAAAGCCCCGTCTAAGGACTACATTGAGCAGCACTTTCACATAGACTAAAAGTGCTGCCTATGGTTATAGCAGCGCAGGAATAGGCAGCGCTTATAAGCGCTATCTATGGCCAAAAAAAGCGATGTCTAAGAGGGATTACAAAGCCCTTCTTCTTAGCCACAAAGTCAAAGAATATGGAAATGTCACCCGTCATATGTCTTGAACAGCCATTGTCGAGAAACCATCTTCTCTCCGTAGTCTCAAGACATTCCACATTCTTTTTCTTTTTGTGATGCGCCATAAGACACAAGTTTGCTTTTTCTTCTTCATCACTAGAGTCATATTTTCTTGATGAATCACTATCACTATCCTAAGCAATGTAAGCTCTTCTAGCTTTGTTCGACTTCTTTTGAAACTTGTTTCTTACTTTGTCTTTCTTGAACAAGGGACAATCTGGTTTATAATGACCAGGTTTCCCATAATTGTAACAAGATCCATTTGACTTATATCTCTTGCTTTCAAAAGGTTTGTTTGGCTTAGCTTGCCTTATATAGTCAAAGAGATTCTTGTTCGAATGTTTAATTTCATTCTTCTGAAGATATCTATTGTACTTCCTTACGAATAAACCCAAATCTTCATCCAGACTCTCATATCTATCAATTGAGTCACTTCCACTTGAATCTATGGTGGAAGACTTGGAACTTGAAGCCCTTAATGCGATGGACTTCTTCTTCGTGTCCCTCGTCTTTTCTTTCTTCTCTTTCTTTTCATTCTTATTAAGATTTGTGAGCTCTTACTCATGTTCTTGAAGTTTACCAAACAGTGTTGTAAGATCCAATGTAGTTAGATCATTGGCTTCCTTGATAGCTGTGACCTTAGGTTACCATTCCCTGTTAAGACATCTCAAAATCTTGTTAATAGCAACAACATTAGAAGTAATATGACCAAGTGTGTGTAAGTGATTTATTATGTGAGAAAATCTCTTTTGCATGTCCGCAATGGTTTCACCATGCTTCATGTGAAAGAGATCAAACTCTTGAGTTAAAGTCTTAATATTTTCTAGTTTGACATTGTTTGTACCCTCTTGGGTAACTTGTAAATTATCCTACATTGCCTTAGCGGTAGCACAATGCAATATACGAAAGTATTTATCAGTTTCAAGAGCTGATATGAGCATATTTTTAGCTTTCCAGTCATAAGCATAGTTTTTCTCATCTTTTTCATCCCATTATGCTTCCGGTTTGGGTACAATGGCACCCGTATTGTTTAACATAGTTATGGCCATAGGACCCTCTTCTATGACTTTCCAAAATTTTCTATCAACATAATTGATATGCAGACACATACAATCTTTCCAATAGCTATAATTTTCACCAGTGAAAATAGGCGCTCTATTGTACGCCCCTTTTGGATCATTCTCCATTGTCTAAAGAGTTATACGTGAAACACTGGATGAACCAGTTCTCTAATACCACCTTTTACACGATAGGACGTATCTAGAAGGGGGGGGGGGTTGAATAAATACCTTTATTTTTAAAATTAGTTTTTAAGAAAAACTTGAAGCACAATGAAAGCTACCCAGATACACTTGTCTAAAATGATCCTCTATTGAAAAGATAATTTATATTGATCACTTATACTCTTTAACTATTGTCAATTACTTCCAATGAAATGTTGAGAAGAAAATACACAAATTTGCACTTTGGACTTTTATCGAACACTTGTTGTGCTTAATTTCACCAAGTTCAATCTATCTCAATTTGTAGTGTTGAAATCAATTATATCAATCAAAGTGATTACTATAGTTTTTAGTAACAATTTTATTGCACTACAAATCAGGATAATTGGAACCACAAGAGAAAATTTTCAGATGATTACAAATAAACGGTAAAGAGCGAGAAAGAAAAATGACACGCGATTTGTTAAGGCAGTTCTCCCTGCCGTCCTCGCGTGGGGTACATCTGCCCCTAATTCTAGAATTTAGAATTATGATAGCTGCTATTATGATTACAAAGTTTTATACAAGAGATAGAAAATAGTCACCACAATTCAAACCCAATATGTTGAATTGAAAACTAATCTCCACTCTTCCCTTGACTCGATTTGAATCAACTATGTCATCAATCTTCGATAAACCTCCGGTTGTAGCTACCTTCTTGAGAACCCAAATCGTTTCTCAAACCCTATGCTCAACTGATTTGATTGCAAGTTGATGACCTCAATTCTTCCTTCAAAATCCTCTAATTGTAGCTACCTTGTTGAGCAAACCCACAGTTCCTCAATCCCTTAAGCACGACTGAATTTGATGAAGCAAAGAATTGTCAAAAACCCCTAAATCCCAATGATCTTGGAGGACAAAACACTCAGATTTTATTCAAGAAAAACCCAAAATTACTCAACCCGAACAAGATCTCAATCTTCTACTTCGGACGTTGACAACACACGCTCTGCACCTTGATCGACAAAAAATATTATGTGTAGTTTTCAATGGATGAGTGAGAGGTTGAAGATGATGAGTACCTTGTGTATCTATTTCACTTTTCTTGTTGTAAACCAAATGAAATAACCAAACAAGTATATATATGTTATCTAAGGTCAAGACCCAAACTAACAGACTGAAAAACAGTTTTTACGAGCGAGCGGTCGACCTATGCAAAAGAGGGACTCAACCTGAGCATTCCTGTAAGTGCCATATAACAGTATATACAAGCCATGCGTCGACCTATGAAGAAGGATGACTCGACCTGAGCATTCCCGAAGATACCACATGACAGAGTGCAAGAACCATGCGTCGACCGCTCCAGGGGTATGCGTCGATGCATAGTTCCTAAACATTGCTTCCAGGATGAGTCGACCACATAGTCGACGTGAGCAAACCTGAGACTTCCCAAAGGAGCAAATTTTAATCATACGTCAACCTGAGCTTTCTTAGAGTCGACTCATAGAGTGTAAATTTTCAAAAATGCCAATTCTTGAAGACTTTTCATGCTACTTTGTCCACAATATCATCTAGCAACATTTCCAACATAGTTTTGACATCATTAAAATCTTTCCCTCATAAGCGAAACCTGATTATTAGCCTGCAAAAATGTGTTACGAAATCAGAAAAAATGCAAAATGGGGGTTCACATTGGTTCGAACCCCCGCCCTTTAGGTAACATATGCCTTAGTATGCACGCGCTTTCCACTGGGATGGCTGTTTCATTCAGTCATATAATCAAAGCATAAATATATATTAGAAACTGCTTTCTGAAGGAAACTTCATCTTCAACCTTGAGCCATGGCCGGACCACATGTATCTTCCTCATTTCTCCACAAAAATGGAAAGTTCAAACATGAAAGTTGTGGTGTTTCTTCCCATGAATTCAACCATATAACTTATGTAAACTAAAAGTCAAAGATAAAATCTAATTCTACTGGCCCTAAATTGAAACCTAATTTTCTCAGAAATTTAAAATCCAAAAAATTCTCTATACACAGTTAATATATATGGAAATTATGAACATGGTTGACTTTAGAGCAAGGATATCTACATTTTGTTTTCACAAATCAGGATCAAATGATGCTTGTATGAAGAGATTGAAGTTTGAGTTTTTACCTCTTGCAGCTGGAATCGTGAATGGAGTTTGAGAAACTTTTGAGATGGCCCGAGGATCTATTTAGCTTGCCTGGACCTCCTTGAGTGTATCCCAACTCTTACTTTGCCTTGAATGTCCCTAAATCTCTCTACTCAAGTCAATCTGAAAGCTTGGTTTTTGAAAATGGTGGATAGTGATGGAGAGCTACAGTCTTGAAACAGGGGCCTGGATCTCTTTGGTATGATGTATAGAAGGTGTTTGAGTGATTAGTTTTCAAAACGCACAAGTGGAAATGGAGATCATGAGTTTTGGTTCAAAACTGTATGTTAATGGTATTCTTGAACAGGTTTTTGGTTTTGGAATGTGTGAGGCAGTTTCAGGGCAATAGAATTCGTGTGTCAACTTGCAAATAGCGTGTATACTTATAAGCAAGAGGTTTTAAAACTTGTAACAACTCAGATTTCAAAATTCACATGTTTTGCTTGGTTACTTTTTTTTGAAGCAACGCTAGCAAGCATGGTTTCAAGGTGAAGTACCAAGCTTGTAGGGAGGCTGAGACATTTAAACACAATTGTTCTAATTGGTAGAGTGTGTTTATGCAGAAAGAACAAATTCAAGCCTCAATGCAAGCTGACTTTGCATAAAGCTTGCTTTTCTAAAATGGCAATGTTGCCTTTCTTCCTAAAATGGAATTAAATTTGTACAATGCATTGAATACTTGGGTTAAAGATTCCAACAGCTATGAAAACATTTAATTATGGAGTGAAAGTTAAGTTAGAATCCTAAAAAGTGGGATTTGTACAGCATGCTTGAGGATTGGATCCAATGTTCTTCACAAAATGGCTTGTAATCCAAGTGACAAAACACCAACTTCATATCTTTGATTCTCCCTACTCAAGAATGATCTCAAGGAGTTCTGGGACATTTTGGAAAGCTTTAAATGTGATCTACAACTTATCTTTGAATTTCTTTTGAAGATTCCCCTTGGAACTATGTGAAAATTTTTCCATGAAGTTAGGTCAAAAATCTGCCTAACTAGGGCAAAATTTCACTAAGTCAATTTTAGTTCATGAGCATGTATTCACAAAATTATAACTTGAGATCCAAGAATTTTTAGGAGAAATTGTTTGAAGAAAAGTTGTAGATTTCATGGATATCTACAACTTTCATGTTGGAAGTTTCCTTTGAATCATCTTGCATCATGATGAAAACTTGGCTCAAAGTTGTGAAAAAATAAGAAAATTTCTATACTTAGAAAAATTTTCAAGTTAAGAAATTTCATCTTTTCAAAATAAAATCTTGAATTCTTGATTTCTTGATGAACAAGTTTCATATTTTGGCATGTTTTCATGAATTATAATCTTTGGCATTTGATTTTGACCAAAAAGTCAAAGTTTGACTTTTCAGTATACAGTTGACTTTTGATCAGTTAACTGAAAAATTCATCTGTCAATCCAATGTACTTGTAGTGTTTTGAATCATGTCATTAGGTCAAAGAGATGCAATTGTACTCTTGAGATCATGCCTTAACCCAATTGATCATTTGCTAGGTCAAAACCCAGAAATTGCCCTTTCCCAGTCAAAACCCTAATTTTGACCATTTTGCCCCTTTTGATGATTTGATCAAATTTCTTGAGGAGTTGTGGTCCAAACTTGATCAAATGCTACATATGAGTTTAAAATGTTGGTTTGGATAAAAAGTTATGAAGTTTGACTGTAAATTGGCCATGGTTGCCTTTTCCCCAATACAACTGATTTTTAGGTCAACTGTTCAATTGACTGATCAAAAGTGTGATCCAAGGCTTGAAACTTGACATGAGTAATCTTAGGGGTCCATAATTGTCCATTAAAGTCATATGAAGCACTGGTAATTCAAAAATCCTTGTGCAAACTCAAACCCTAATTTTGGTCATCAGTGCCTAAGGAGGTGTCTTGAGCTGATCAAACCCTAGTGCAGTCTTGAGCCCAAGGAGATCTTGTGAGAAAATTCTTGATAAGTGAGAGGGAAAATTTTGGGGTACAACAGCTATCCCTGTTCAATCTTCTTAAACCTGAAAAGTTAGATTGACGTGTTTTGCCAATCGTGACTCGAAGGTGGAAGATGATTGGACACTAGAGTGCCCAGAAATTTGCACTTGGTGATGTGAGAGTCGAGGGAATGGGCTTAAAGATGCCATTTGGAGAGGTGCTAGAAAGCTGCTGGAGATGGGCTTGTAGATTCCATCCAAATGTGATTGTTGAATTTTAATTTGTAAGCTTGAAAGAATGAGTATTAAGATGGCATCCGTGTCTGGAGCGTATCTGAAATGTATCTGAGAGTTGAATCTGAATGAGTATCAGAATGGCATCTATGTCTGGAGCGTATATGAGCTGTATCTGGGAGCTGAATCTGAATGACTATCAGAATGGCATCCGTGTCTGGAGCGTATCTGAATTGTATCAAAAGGTTGAATCTGAATGAGTATCAGAATGACATCCGTGTCTGGAGCGTATCTGAACTGTATCAAAAGGTTGAATCTGAATGAGTATCAAGATGACATCCGTGTCTGGAGCATATATGAACTGTATCTGAGAGTTGAATCTGAATGATTATCAGAATGGCATCCGTGTCTGGAACGTATCTGAGCTGTATCTGGGAGCTGAATCTGAATGAGTATCAGAATGGCATCGTGTCTGGAGCGTATCTGAACTGTATCAAAAGGTTGAATCTGAATGAGTATCAGAATGGCATCCATGTCTGGAGCGTATCTGAACTGTATCAAAAGGTTGAATCTGAATGAGTATGAGGATGGCATCCGTGTCTGGAGCGTATCTGAACTGTATCTGAGAGTCGAATCTGAATGAGTATCAGAATGGCATCCATGTCTGGAGCGTATCTGAACTGTATCAAAAGGGTGAATCTAAATGAGTATCAGAATGGCATCCGTGTCTGGAGCGTATCTGAACTGTATCTAAAAATTAAATATTGTTAATGGTAACTGTTAACCTTATCCTAAAAAGGGTAAAATGTTAGCTAAAATGCAACGTTTATGTTGTATGAAATGCATAGTATAATGCATTTGTGTTATCAATGTTTATGATACATGGATGCAATGTACGCGTATATGAGCTAGTTTGTTGAACTGCTGTTGGACTGGGGAAAATAAATCCCTGACTGCTGCTGAGGATATGGAGTATAAGTCTTCATGTTGTGAGGTCCAAGTGTTGATGAATTTATGCTTAGAGAAATAAACTCTGTTGTAAGGGAAATGCCGTATACTGCTTGTAAAATTCCATTGGGGAATCCTGAGAAATTTGACGACTTCTACTGGGGAGTGATAACTGGGAGTTTTGTTCTGCTGGGGATTAAACGACGTACTGTGGGGATTTCCTAGGTAATAGCTTAGAGGTATTTCCCTATCCATTCAACCCATCAGTAATTGTGTTGTACCCCAAAATTTGCCCTCCCATATTCTTCAAGAAAATGCCAAGTCAAGTCACAAAATTCCCCAAGGGTTGCACAGTGCAAAGGTCTCCTATACAGTCAAAACTAGGGTTTGTGTTCTGAGCAAGAAAATGAAGTTTTCAAAGGCCCAATCAAGTTTCACATGCCTACAAATATGGTCAAGTATCCTCATATCAAGTTTCAAGACATTCAGCTCAAAACTGCACAGTCAAAAACCCTAATTGCACTACAGTCAACTGTAGGGGCAAAATGGTCATTTGACAGTCAAAAGTTCAAATTTTTGGTCAACATATCATTTTGAAGCCACAAACATCATTTGATCAATTCTTGATCATGATTCTCAAAATTTGGCTCAGAATTCATCAAGATGCAAAAGTTTCCTTATTTGGACAGCTGAAAAAGTCAACTAAAATTGACCAGGGCATAACTTTCACATGGATTATCAGAAAAATCCCATCCAAAGCTCATTTTTAAGATAAAGACATTTCCTACAACTCATCTTCATATTTCAAGTCCAAGAAATGCTCTCACAAAAAGTTATCAATTTCAACATTATAGGTCATTTTCAAAAGTCAACAAAAAGGGACTTTAGGTCAAAGGCCATAACTTGAGATTGGTAAATCAAAATGACATGGGACTAAAGACATTGGTTAGAGGACTCAAAGACCTTTCCAAAATGTCCAAGAACATGAGAAAAGCTTAAAAATTGAGCAAGTTATGCCTTGTGGAAGTTGGGAAATTTTTGGATATTTTGAAAAGTCAACTTTGATCCAAATGACCTAAAATTGCTAATGGGCCCATTTTTCTTCCACAAATCATCATCCATGACATATGCACGACCACTTGGCCCAAAGAGAAGTATTTTCTCATTTTTTATTTATTTATTTGAATTTTTATTTATATTAATTCATTTAAATCAATTAAATATATGAAAAATATTTAATTCACCCTAACCAATCTTTTTATACATGTTTTAGACTCAATATTTCGTGCATATGTAAATGTGGAAAGATTTGTCTTGATTGGATCCTAATTGACACAAAAGCACATGAAAAAAGATATGAAAAAGATCCTTAAAATCAAATTTTCAAAAGCCATGAATGCATTGGATTTGTGCTACTTTTCTTAACCTAATTCACTCACTACATATGCCTGATCATAACCCTAATGCATACAACCACGCAGCTGCTCAGGAACATAAGAATCAAACTTGAAATTTTCTCTAAAAAAGTCAAAACTGCAAACTCACTTCCAGGGCAATTCAAGGCATAAAAACCATTCCATTAGCTTCCTTGAAGGTTCCTGAACGTGTTCTAATCCACATCATTCCTCAAAGCTTAAAGAACTGGTATATTGAACCGGAACTGCATCAAGGAAAATTCACAATCGTGCATCATGATTCACGCATCCTTTGCATTTTTTATTCATTGATTCATGTTCATTATCTTGTCCTGAAACTAACCAATGCATTTAATTGCGTTTTTATGTTGTATACACGATTTCGCCATGCTTGAATTCTAGGGTTTACAGGACCTTAATTTGGGGCTTTTGAAACGAAGCAAAATTAGTCCTCCAGACCAAGACCATTCAATTCAGCGCATGGAGACGAAGAAGAAACACCCATCGCGCCCAATTTATGAATGCCTGAGCTCTAGTCGCTATTTTCTCAAAACTGACCTTAAACAACGCATATAAAACCGTTGCTGTTGTTATTTGTATTTCAGGAAAAAATAAACATGAAGAAGAAGATGATGTCGTGGCAGGAATCAGTTGGTCCATTTAAATCTCGCGCGCGTTTCCAAGGCCACTGACCATTTTATTTTATAATATTTATTTGCTATATTAATTTACGAATGGACAAAGCGCCTCAGTGGTAGATGCACACGTTTGCAATATCCATGACCTGGGTTCGAGCCCCAGGTCTGTATTATCTCCATATTATTTTTCCATGTGTGTTCCCATGCAGCGCCCATGTCAAGACGTACCATGCACTCCTAAGAATCAACGTCCACGCGTCTAACAAATCCAAATCAAAGGCTGGGATTGGAGAGCACCATACACCATGGTCAAAGCATGTACACGCTACCTGGAAAAAGTAAAAAAAAAAGCCAAATTTAATGGGCCAGATTACTGAATTACACCTCCATATTGGGGACTGACATCCCCCTAGGTTTGCTTTTTTTATATTTTTTTGCTTTGCATTATTTCTATTCTTATTAATTATTATTTGTTTAAATTAATTAAATATTTTCACAAAGTACAAAAACATCTTAAAAAAAATCAGAAAAAAGAATTAATATAATAATTATTTTATTTTAGTATTTCTTGTAAAAAATGCATGTAAATTGATTAGTTTAAATTAGAGTTTTAATGTTAATTTCTTTCATAACAAAAAAAATCTAAAAAATGTAGAACTAGGTTAATTAAATGTTTTATTCCTTTTAATTTTTCTTTTATCACAATAATATTATTTACTTTATTTTCATAATTAAAATTGTAAATTAATTAGGGTTTCATTTAGATTAAAAATTTCAGTATTTTTCTTAATAACTTAAAAACCATTAGAATTAGGGTTAGTATCAATTTTAATTAATTTTTCATATTAAATTCTAAAACACTAAAAAACACCAAAAAACAAATTCTTGCTTTCTTTTAATATTAATTTTAATTCCTCATTAATTAATTCATGTAATTTTAATTTTTGCAAAAGAGTCCAACGCCCTCGTTTCGTTTAATTGTTTAATTTCGCGTATTTACTTTATTTCGCTTAAATAATTATGTACCTCTCCCGAAGCCTTGTAACTAAACTTCTCGCACTTTTCAATTCTTTTAATTTACTTTCTTTATTTTCCGTCAAATCGGGTCCTGGTTAATTTTGGCGATGTGGACCCGCGCCTTTTGTAATAGCTTTAGAATTTACTTTTTCGCAAATATTTTCAACTGTTAAACAAAGCATGCAAGAATGAATGGCCTTAAATAAAAACAAGCGTAGAACACCAATAACATGACAAGATAAATGCAAATGAAAACGACCACAAATCGCACACACCACCCCTAGGGTACGCCTCACTGTTGCCTTGCCTCGAAAGGTGATCGTCGAGTAGAGGATGTCTTAGTAAGTCCTCATGATCCGGGAACCTGGCATGAGGGTAGCTTCTAAGGTATCTTCCTATTGCTCCGGTGATCACCATGTCCCGAACCTCGAATTGACCCGAACACCTCCAACGGTGGTGCTACCTACCTCTCAATGGTGGGATGGCACTACTTTAAAGGACATTTACACAGACGAATTCCTTAGGGTAGGTAGGTTCTCGTAGGTACTTGCTCTAATTTCAAAACAAATTCAAAAATACTTTTCACACCAACACATTTTCAAAAAGCTTTCGAAAGCAATTTTTCAAACACTCTTGAGGACTGATACAAGAGTCGAACTGGAATTTTCACAGAAACTTTTTAAAACCCACAATTGAAAAGCAAACAAACATTTTTGAAAACACAAGTGAGCAAGTATCTAAGAGACCATGGATAACCATGGATAGAAAGGGTGCTAACACCTTCCCTTTCTATAACCTACCTCCCGAACCGAGAGCAATCTCTTTAAGGAATTTTTCTGTGCTTTTGTCCTTTCCATTTGGAGAAAATAAAAGACGGTGGCGACTCTTGCTTCCGCGACATTTCGCGAACCAGCGTTAAACAGTCAGTTCCAGATCCACCGATCACAGAACTGGCGACTCTGATGGGGAATATCTTATAAAGTGGGGTGTACCTTAGGGCTAGTTCATAAATGTGTTTTCAATTGTTTTCCTTGTGTGCTTTAAATTGTGGGTTGCTTGGGAGTTCTATAGATCCTAACCCGGATCTGGGGGATACCTTCTTAGAAAGTAGCAACAAGACTGTGAGGGAACTGTGCGGGGTATACCGACATGGTTGAAACAGTCTGCTACGTTGATGTGGCACTTTGGTGTGTATCGGTAACCCTTGAGTTCAGTCAAGGAGAGTACGGGGCCTCCGCGTGGTGTCGTGAAGCATCAACAAACCTTAGGAACCTTAATTGAACTATCTTGGCCTCTTTAGGGTAGTGAGATAACTGACTTTGGTGCAGTCCGAGGTTGGTTGATACTCGATACTACGCTCAATTGAGGGTTGCTTTCCTGGAATATTTCGGTCGCCAGTTCAGTGGCTAAATCGAAACGATGAACAATGAAAGCAATCCCGTGATATTGGGAACCTTAGAACCCGGTTACTTTGATTAGGACAGGTTGAACCCACCAACTTCAAGAGGGTACTACCCAGACCCCATACTGGCCTTAAACCTTAAGGGCTTGTCTTGTGTGCCTTGTGTGCCTTACATGTTTGTCTTTGTAAATATCTGTGTTGTTTTTAATCATAGCATCATGACATCATCCAGCATCATATGCATTGACTAACCATTTCAGGGGTTCGGATTTTCATCTTTTTTCTTGTTTTGTAGGACATGGGAACTGTTCGTAGAAAGACAATTCAAGTCAGTCTTGTAAGGATCCCTCCTCAGCTTAAGGAGCTTATATCCAGGATTCACGAGAACTCGTCCTTCAGTGAAAGGCATGGAAGCCTCATCAGCTTGGTCAACACCAACATTGAGGAGGATATGATTAAGGTCCTGTTTCAATTCTTTGACCCTCTGCATCACTGTTTCACCTTCTTGGATTATCAGTTGGTACCTACATTGGAGGAGTTCTCCCGGCTCCTGAAGATCCCTATCCTTGATCAGCTACCCTTCAACAGTACAGAAAAGGAACCTAAGCTTGAAGAGATTGTTAAAGCCTTGCACCTACAGTCATCTGACCTCAAGGGACATTGGGAAGTTAGAAGTGGTATCAAAGGGTTCTTAGCCAGGTTTCTGTTTGAAAAGGCCCTTGAATGTTGGAACTCCCTTGACTTGCAAGCTTTTGAAGAGGTTGTGGCCCTCCTTGTCTATGGTTTGGTGTTGTTCCCTAACCCAGATCAGCTTATTGATATCAGTGCCGTCCAAATCTTTATGTCCAGGAATCCTATACCTACGTTGCTGGGGGACATCCTTCACTCATGTTACACTCGAACCATGAGAAAAAGAGGCGTCCTTATGTGTTGCACCCCTCTCCTGGGAAGGTGGTTTATTTCGCACCTTCCACAATCTGTCCTGAAGAATGAGCGGGGTTTGAGATGGTCACAACGGTTGATGACTCTTACACATGCAGACATACACTGGTGCCCTAGGTCCAGAGAAGATGTCACTATCATTGATCGTTGCGGGGAGTACCCTAATGTTCCTTTACTTGGAATCAGAGGAGGTATTACTTATAGCCCATGCCTGGCTTGGAGACAGTTTGGTTATGCTCGGAGGGATGGTCCTCATGACATGTTAATTCCTGACATAGTTTTTGACTTCGACAACGATACTCAAGGACTTCGCCAGAGATTTATCAGAGCCGGAGGATGCCAAGTAGAATAGACAGCAAGACACTGGGGCACAGGAATTCCATCCCGTTGGAACCTTATCTCAAGTGGGTACGCGCCCGCTCTCAGAAGTTAGTGATGCCTTATCCTCACATGCTCCCAGTAATCAAAGAACCAGTCTTGGAAGGAGAAGTGTCCTGCACTATTCAGTACCCTGATATGCCCACATCCTGGGAAGAGATGCAGAAGAGCTGGATCCAGCTTAAGGAAGAGCGGAATTCTCTTGAGACTAGCCTATATACCAGTGAAAAGAAGGTCTTGGAGCTCACCCGCCTGTTGCATGAGGAGAGGAATCTCAACACCTACATAGCTCCAAAGAGGATGCGTAGCATATTTTGGGATTGATTTGATTTGTGTATTATTTTGCCCATGAGGCCTTGATGTATTAAACAATGATTTCTTTAATGATAACGTGTGTTCCTTTTTGTCTACAACAAATTTGAACTTTCGAACCCTTGAATGCATTGCATACGCATTTCATACATCATGTGCATAGCAGGTTTTTCCTCTTTTCAGGTTGCTTACAGTTCTTCGCTGTTTATTTCAGCATCATGAATACCGACTCTGCATCAACTGAGACA
The DNA here is from genome assembly GCA_948472305.1 of Vicia faba. Lineage (NCBI taxonomy): Eukaryota > Viridiplantae > Streptophyta > Magnoliopsida > Fabales > Fabaceae > Vicia > Vicia faba. The sequence continues at coordinate 1,684,453,520 of OX451736.1, read as the reverse complement.
TCAATCAAGGCTCTTCAGGTGCAGAATGCACAGTTTCAGGAATTAATCAAGGGTCTGGCTCAAGGCCAAGAAGAACTGAAGGCTATGCTCCTGAAGAAGGAGAAGAAGAAGAAGAGAAGAACTGTTCTGTTCAACTCGGGCCGAAGGTTTGGCAATACTCTGCAACAGGAAGAGGCTGGTTCTTCTGTTGACAAGAATTCCCCTCAGGCAGAAGCAAGGGTTCCTAGTCCGGTGGTCTCCGACAACGAGACAGATTTTGATGAAGAGCAGTACCCCCCTGCAGAAGACAGATACAAGCAACTGGAGGATAGGTTGAAAGCTATGGAGGTTCAACAGGTACCTGGGCTGGATTTCGGAGATATGGGTTTGTCAACTGGTGTGATCATCCCTCACAAGTTCAAAGCACCATCCTTTTCTAAGTATGACGGGGCGTCTTGTCCCAAGCTGCATCTAAGGTCCTATGTTCGGAAAATTCAGCCGTACTCTGCGGACAAGAATTTATGGATCCACTTCTTCCAGGAGAGTCTTTCAGGGACTCATCTCGAATGGTTCTATCAACTGGATGGGACCAAGGTTCGTAACTGGGAGGAGTTGGCTACTGCTTTCTACAAGCAGTATCAATATAATGCCGACCTTGCCCCTACACGTACCCAACTCCAGGGTATGTCGTTAGGTGCAAGCGAAGGTTTTAAGGAGTACGCTCAGAAGTGGAGAGACCTGGCTGGTAGGGTGCAGCCTCCGTTGACTGATCGGGAGTTGGTAGACATGTTCTTGGGGACCCTATCTGGGCCATTTTTCAACCATCTGATCGGGAATTCTTCTGCTGGGTTCACTGATTTGATTCTAACTGGAGAGAGAATTGAAGCTGGGTTAAAGTCTGGGAAGATTGCAAAGGGTGCATCGTCTAGTTCGGAAAAGAAACCATTCAAGAAGGAGTCTAGTGCCGTATATGGTTCCAATAGATCAGAGAGACCTGAGCGCCGCCAATCTGTCAGTGCGGTAATGATTGCCAAGCCTGCTGCCGCTCCTCGGCCGAACAATCCTCAAAGTGCTGAAAGACCCCGGAGAGAGTTTACCCGGTTAAGCATGACCCTATCGCAGATCCTGCCACAGTTGCTATCCACCAATTTGGTGACTGTCAGGGAGGCTCCGAAGTTCCCCAATACTACATCTCCTAAGTACAACCCGAATGCTCGTTGTGCTTACCATTCAGATGGCCCGGGGCACTCTACCGATGACTGTTGGGAATTAAAGAACAAGCTGCAGGACCTTATTGACGCCAAGGAGGTACAGTTTGAGGCATCTGAAAAGCCTAATGTAGTGACAGCTCCCCTGCCTGCTCATGGAGTGAATGCTATTGGGGACGAAGAGGAAGTTGATGAAGCTGAGTTTGATAGCTGGATCTACTCGGCAACCGACAGTGGACTTAACAATTGGAGTGCAAAGGACAACTTATCTGTTTCTCTTGTTACTAAGTAATAAATTTCTTTGTTTCGTTATTTTGTAATAAACAATGATAAACTCTATGGCCCGGTGTCTTACCCGAGGCACCGTGGTTCTATTTGTGAGGGCATACAAACTGTCATTTCATATATCATGAATGAAAATCTTGGACGTTTTCCCGCATTGCAAATATTGTGCTCCTTTTCTGTCTTTCTTTTCCTTTACATAATTTTCAAAACATGCTGTATTTACACACACACTCACTCATACAGGTTTCAATCCACTCTGGATCTCACTGATAACAACTTTGCTACTGCCAATTATGACTTCGAAAATCCGATCAACTTAGCCGAAGACGAAGGTGAAGATGATTGCGAAGTGCCTGGCGAGCTGGCAAGACTGTTGCTTCAGGAAGAGAGGGCAATTCAACCCCATGAAGAGCCAGTGGAAACAATAAACTTAGGTACCAAGACAGACAGAAAAGAGGTAAAGATTGGTGCCAACCTAGAGCTCAGCGTGAAGCAACGGTTGACTCAAATGCTGCATGATTATATGGAGATCTTTGCCTGGTCCTACGAAGACATGCCCGGGTTGGATACCGACATTGTGGTCCATCACTTGCCAACTAAGGAAGACTGCCCTCCAGTTAAGCAAAAGGTCCGTCGGATGCGTCCAGAGATGTCTGAGAAGATTAAGGCCGAGGTTATGAAACAGTTTGACGTCGGGTTCCTTGCAGTGACTTCTTACCCTCAGTGGGTTGCTAATGTGGTGCCGGTACCTAAGAAAGACGGTAAGGTCAGAATGTGTGTCGACTACAGGTATCTGAACAGGGCCAGCCCCAAAGATGACTTCCCTTTACCTCACATTGATGTCCTTGTTGATAATACAGCTCAGCATAAGGTGTTCTCTTTCATGGATGGTTTCTCAGGTTACAATCAGATCAAGATGGCACCTGAAGACATGGAAAAGACTACATTTGTTACTCAGTGGGGCACCTTCTGTTACAAGGTCATGCCATTCGGATTAAAGAACGCTGGGGCAACCTACCAACGTGCCATGGTTGCTTTATTTCATGATATGATCCATCATGAGATAGAAGTGTATGTTGACGACATGATCGCTAGGTCCCAGACTGAGGAAGAGCACCTAGATCATCTGCAGAAGTTGTTTGACCGGTTGAAACTGTACAAGCTGAGATTGAACCCAAACAAGTGCACCTTCGGGGTAAGATCTGGGAAGTTGTTAGGCTTCGTGGTCAGCGATAAAGGTATTCAAGTGGACCCTGCTAAGGTCAAAGCTATTCAAGAGATGCCAGTTCCCAGGACAGAGAAGGAAGTCAGAGGCTTTTTAGGACGCCTGAATTACATTGCTCGGTTCATCTCACACCTAACTGCTACCTGTGAGCCAATCTTCAAGTTGCTGAAGAAAGATCAGGTAGTACGTTGGAACGATGAATGTCAGGCTGCTTTTGACAGAATCAAGGAGTACCTCCAAGAACCACCTATCCTTATGCCACCGGTTGAAGGGAGACCTCTGATACTATATCTGACAGTGCTGGACAACTCAATGGGGTGTGTGCTGGGGCAGCATGACGAGTCTGGCCGAAAAGAGCATGCCATTTATTACCTTAGCAAAAAGTTTACCGACTGTGAGACCCGATACTCACTGCTCGAGAAAACTTGCTGCACTTTGGTATGGGCTGCTCGCCGGCTGAGACAGTATATGCTGACTCACACTACCTTGTTGATCTCAAAGATGGATCCTATAAAGTACATATTCGAAAAGCCTGCTCTGTCTGGGAGGATTGCAAGATGGCAAATGATCTTGACGGAATACGACATTCAGTACACGACCCAGAAAGCCATCAAGGGAAGTGTATTGGCAGACCACTTGGCACATCAAGCTGTAGATGACTATCAATCAATGAACTTCGAGTTTCCAGACGAAAGCATCATGATTGTGACTGACTGTGAAGTACCTGGACCGGATGAAGGACTTGAACCAGGATCCCGATGGTCTATGCACTTTGACGGAGCCTCCAATGCTTTGGGAAACGGTATCGGCGCCATCATCATATCTCCTCAAGGTACTCATACTCCACTCACTGCCCGACTATGTTTCAACTGTACCAACAACATGGCGGAGTATGAGGCGTGTATCATGGGTCTTCAAGCTGCGATCGACCTAAGGATCAAATTTCTAAGTGTCTTCGGAGATTCCGCTCTGGTGATCAATCAGATCAAAGGAGAGTGGGATACGAAACATCCAAACCTGATTCCTTACAGAGAATGTGTGTTGACCCTGATCCCCCACTTTACAGAGATAACCTTTGAGCACTTTCCAAGAGAAGAGAATCAGTTAGCGGACGCGTTAGCTACAATGTCTTCAATGTTCAAGGTCAAATGGGATAATGAGGCTCCCCAGATCATCATCTGGAAACTGGACGAACCGGCATACTGTTGTGATCTCGAAACTGAATTGGTGACTGAGAAGCCTTGGTACCACGAAGTGAAGAGATATCTGGAAGCTCAGGAATACCCTGAAGGTGCATCCGTCAATGATAAGAAATTCTTGAGGAGGTTTGCAGCCAAGTTCTTCCTTAGCAACGGCATCTTGTACAAGCGAAACCATGATTCAACCTTACTGCACTGTGTGGATAAAATTGAAGCAGAAAGAATCATGGAAGAGCTACATGAAGGGACCTTTGGTATACATTCCAGTGGACACACTATGGCTAAGAAAATCCTACGGGCAGGATATTACTGGTCTACAATGGAAGCTGACTGCTACCAACATTCCAGGACATGCCACAAGTGCCAGATTTATGCAGACAAGGTGCATGTTCCTCCGGTTCCCCTGAATGTTCTGACTGCGCCTTGGCCATTTGCAATGTGGGGTATAGACATGATCGGCGAGATTAAACCTACGGCATCCAATGGGCATCGCTTCATCCTAGTGGCGATTGATTACTTCACGAAGTGGGTTGAGGCAGCATCCTATGCTACAGTAACCAAGACTGTTGCGGCACGGTTCATTCGGCACAACCTGATCTGTCGGTACGGCATCCCAGAGCGGATTATTACAGACAACGGTACCAATCTGAACAATAAGATGATCGCTGAGCTCTGCGAACAGTTCAAGATACAGCACCACAATTCTTCTCCTTACAGACCGAAGATGAACGGGGCTGTAGAAGCAGCTAACAAAAACATCAAGAAAATCGTGCAGAAAATGACAGTGACTTATAAAGATTGGCACGAGATGTTACCGTTCGCTCTACATGGGTACCGTACTTCAGCTAGGACGTCAACCGGGGCAACTCCTTTCTCTCTGGTTTATGGCATGGAGGCAGTCTTACCGATCGAAGTACAAATACCCTCTCTCTGGATAATGAAGGATGCAAATCTGAACGAAGATGATTGGATCCAGACACGACTTGATCAACTCAACCTCATTGACGAAAAGAGACTTGCTGCTATCTGTCATGGTCAGACATATCAGAAACGGATGATCAGGGCATTTAACAAAAAGGTCAGACCACAGGAATATCAAGTTGGGGATCTGGTAATCAAGAGAATCATCCTTCCTCAGAGTGATCCAAGGGGCAAATGGACCCCTACGTACGAAGGGCCATTTGTGGTTAAACATGTGTTCTCAGGAGGAGCAATGATATTAACCAATATGGATGGTGACGACCTTCCTCACCCCGCCAATGCAGACATAGTAAAAAGATACTACGCATAAAAAAGACCCGCTAGGCTGACATGCCTAGGCAAAAATTAGGGCTTCCCGTCGAACCAAAAGGGTTCGGGCAAAATGAAGGGATGAAATGGAAAAAATCTGTACACCCGGCAAGTCGAAAACCTGAAAAGGCGGCTTGGGCAAAAATGGGTATCCCGGTGGACCGAAAACCCGAAAGGGCGGTCCAGGCAAAAATTAGGGATAAAAGCGTAATACTATGTCTCATTGGATCACTTTGCATCCAGAATCCGATATCTACATCAAGTTCAGACGGCATCAATCAGTCAGCTTCACCTTCAACCAAGGTCATCAAGTGATGAGACGCTCGGAGTTATAAAGGCAATAGCAGAGTTGAAACCCAGTGGGATCATTCACTTCACACAGCTGTTTTATTTTGTACAAAATTTGTATAAACTCTCTTGTTCGGCGACGTTCCTCTTACTAGGACGCCAGCCTCTTGTATACAAAACGCCTATTCACAGGCCATTCAAAATCAATACAAATATATTTTCAATTAAACGTGCCAAGTGTTTTCTTTTTCTGTTTTGTTTTGCGAAGAACGTCCAAGGTTCAATTTGCGATATATGCATTGACAATAATTTTCTAACTCATAAATATTTGCATACGAAACAAAGGATTAATTACAGGTGACACTAGAAACAGGGGCAATAAAGAGTTGTCTAAACAATTTAATTGTTCTATCCTCCAAGGTACCAAGGTAGGTTCAGCTAAAGAACATGACCAGTACATCTTAAATTCCCCAAAGAGTCAGCAGTCAGTGCATTCTTCTCCAAGCTATTATCAAACCTCAAGGAGGTTGGGTACCCTCCCGTAGAGCTCAACATTCCCCAGCAGCAATACATATATTCTTAAACAAGCATCCCCGGCAGTCTTGGTCCAAAGATTGTTCCCCGGCGGTATCAACATTCAAAGGAATCCCTTCCCCGCAGTCAAAACTCCCCAGAAGAGTCCAATCCAGTTTCCCCAGGAAGGTTGGAATTCGTATCCCCAAGTGTGATCGGTGGATCTGGAACTGACTGTTTTAAAGCTGGTTCGCGAAATGTCGCGGTAAGCAAGAGTCGCCACCGTCTTTTATTTTCTCCAATTGGAAAGGACAAAAGCACAGAAAAATTCCTTTAAAGAGATCGCTCTCGGTTCGGGAGGTAGGTTATAGAAAGGGAAGGTGTTAGCACCCTTTCTATCCATGGTTATCCATGGGCTCTTAGGTACTTGCTCAATGTGTTTTCAAAATTGTTGTTTTCTTTTCAATTGTGGGTTTCAAAAATATTCTTTGAAAAGTTTCAGTTTAACTCGTACGTCAGAGTGTTTGAGAAGTTTGTTTTGAAAGTTTTTGAAAGTGTCGGTGTGAAAAGATTTTGATTTGTTTTGTTTTAAAGAGAGAAAGTATCTACGAGAACCTACCTACCCTAAGGAATTCGTCTGTGTAAATGTCCTTTAAAGTAGTGCCATCCCACCATTGAGAGATAGGTAGCACCACCGTTGGAGGTGTTCGGGTCAATTCGAGTTTTAGGGACGTGGTGGTCACCAGAGCAACAGTAGGACACCTTAGAAGCTACCCTTATGCCATTGATCCTTTATTTTCCGAGGCAACCGTTTCGAGGCAACTGGATCATGTCATGGACATAAGGACTTACTAAAACGTCCTATACTCGATGATCACCTTTCGAAAGGCAATAGTGAGGCGTACCCTAGGGGTGGTGTGTGCGAATTGTGTGTCATTTTCAGTTTATTGTTTGTCTTGTCATGCATTGGTGATCTAACGATTCGATTTTATTTTTTGGGCATTCATTCTTTCATGCATATTTATTAACAGTTATATATTTGCGAGAAAATAAATCTAACTATTACAACTGGCGCGGGTCCACATCGCCAAAAAAACCGAACCCGATTTGACTGAAAATGAATAAAGCGAATAAATAAAAGTGCGATAATTTTAAATTACATGGCTTTGGGGCATATACAGAATTATTTAAACAATATAAAATAAATGCGCGAAATAAAGAGATTAAACAAAATTAGGGCGTTGGACCCTTTTACAAACAATTGAAATTAATCAAGGAATCTAAAATGAAAATTAAATGAAGAATAGTATTTTTGTGTTTTTTAGATTTAAAAGAAAAAAGAAAAATTAATTAAAATGCTAAACCCTAGTTCTATTATTTTTTAAGTTTATTATGAAAATTTTAACCTAATCTAATTCTAAATTAATTTATGTACATTTTTTAATTTATGAAAATAAATAAATAATATTATTATTCTGAAAAAAGGGAAAATTAAAAAAAAGAAAATAAAAGTCATTAAACCTAAATTCTAGTTTTTTTGGATTTTTATTATGAAAAATATTTAATGAGCCTAAATTAAAGCTAAATAATTTGCACATAATTTATTTATGGAAATAATGAATTAAAAATTATATTTTTTATTCTTTTCTGATTTTTGAATGTTTTCTATATTTTGATTAAAAATTAAATAAAACAATAAAACATAACAATTGAAATAATAAATAAAAAGATAAAAAAAAATAATCAAAGTTGGCAAACCAGGGTGGGGTATAGCCCAGATTTGTGAGGTGCAGGCCTGAAAAGCCTGGCCCATTTGCTGGCAATTTGTTGACTTTTCCAATCATATGCACGCCTGTTGACTTGTCCTCATGGTATACTTTCAAGCTGAACCCTTGATCAGATCTCCTGGGGACGCGTGGACAATGCATTCTGAGTGTGTATGGTGAGTCTTAATGTGAGGCCTGCATGGGAATTCAAGTGAAAAAATAATATGAGAAATGTGTGACCTGGGGTTTGAACCCAGGTCATGAGAGTCCCTAGCGCACGTCCCTGCCAGCTGAGCCATGTTGATTTCATTTAACATATAATAGTCAATAAAAAATATAAAAGAAAAAGGTTAGTGCTTATTTAAAACGCGCGCAAATTCAAACTCCTCCAATCCACTTGTGCCACGCCATCATCCCTTCCATTTTCCTGAAACACAAAGAAAGAAGGCAACGGTTTTTGAAACGTTGCATTAGGGAGCTTTTGAGAAAATAGCGATTAGGTCCCTGTAGCTCATAAATTTGTCGCGAGTAGGTCAATCCATTCGTCTTGGTGCACTGGATGCAATGGTAGTACTGCTAAGTCCTAATTTTTCATGTTTTAGGAATCCCTAATTTTGAACCTCACGAAACCCTAATACTCAGTCATGGCATCTTCGTGTACAACGTGTAAAACTTCAATCAAGCATAAGGGTTAGTTTCAGAAGCTCAAAATAAACATGATGCAATGCATAGAATGTTGTAAAAGTGCTTAAAAAAATGCTATACGATTGTGAATTTTTTGCAATGCAGTATGAGTCCCAGGCGCCAATTCTTGGAGCTTTTGTGCTTGAGATTGATTGGAACGTGTTCAGAGTTGCTTAAGGATGCTTATGGTATATGAATCCAGGCTTAAAATTGTCCCCAACTTTGAAATCAGTTTTGACTTATATGGCTCATTTTTCAAATTGCCAATCCACTTTTGAGCGAGCCTTTTGCTGCACTATGGTTAGGGTTTGACTCAATGCATCTCATGGAATGGAATTGGCTAGTTTTTTGGCCTTAATTCATGCTTAGGAAAGAATTAGTCTTAGGGTTTCTTCCATTAACCATTTTTCCTCCTTTTTAGCCAAAACCTAGACCTAGTGTGCAAATGAACCCTAGCCTGATTTCTTGAGTTGGTTCATGGTACATAGAAATTGTCCAAGTTCATATGACACTATTCCATTGGTTTTTAAATTTTATTTGAATTTTCAAAGAATTAAAATGAATTAAATCATCAAAAATTAAATAAAATAAAAAAATCAATATTTGGTCTTGAAACTAATCATGGGCCACGTGTGTGGCATGACAAGGATGGACCAAGTGGAAAAAATGGGGCCCTTTTGTCAAAAATTGGATTTTCAAAGATAGTTGACTTTTGCCATTTCACAAAAATTTCCCAACTTCTACAAGGCATAACTTGCTCAATTTTTAAGCTTTTCACATGTTCTTGGACATTTTGGAAAGGTCTTTGAGTCCTTTAACCAATGCCTTTGGTCCCATGTCATTTTGATTTACCAATCTCAAGTTATGGTCTTTGACTTAAAGTCCCTTTTTGTTGACTTTTGAAAATGACCTATAATGTTGAAATTGATAACTTTTTGTGAGAGCATTTCTTGGACTTGAAGTATGAAGATGAGTTGTAGGAAATGTCTTTCTCTTCAAAATGAGCTTTGGATGGAATTTTTCTGATAATCCATGTGAAAGTTATGCCCTGGTCAATTTCAGTTGACTTTTTCAACTGTCCAAATATAGCAACTTTTGCATCTTTGATGATTTCTGAGCCAAATTTTGAGAATCATGATCAAGCATTGATCAAATGATGTTTGTGGCTTCAAAATGATATGTTGACCAAAAATTTGAACTTTTGACTGCCAAATGACCATTTTGCCCCTACAGTTGACTGTAGTGCAATCTAGGGTTTTGACTGTGCAATTTTGAGCTGAATGCCTTGAAACTGGATATGGGGATGCTTGACCATGTTTGTAAGCATATGAGACTTGATTGAGCCTTTGAAAACTTCCTTTTCTTGATCAGACTCAAAACCCTAGTTTTGACTGTTTAGGAGGCAGTTGACTTGCACAACCCTTGGGGAATTTTTCTAGCTTGGCTTGGCAATTTCTTGAGGAATATGGGAGGGCAAATTTTGGGGTATAACACCAAGCAGTAAGCTTATCCCCAGTCAATTCTGGAAGCTTATCCTTCGCAGAGCACGAACGCGTCGCCCGACTTTATTTAAAGAGTTATTTCCTCAACAGGATATAACTGGGTTATCCTCAGCCAAAAGTCATGGAAAGAGCGTCCTCGACGAAGTCTTCTTACCCCAGCGAAGTCTATCAATACTCCCAATACAGCAAGGGTATCCCCCAGCAAATTAACATTAATACTCAGCAAAGTACCCCTCTCCCCACAGAGTATTGCTTCCCAGCATGGCCGCTAGAGTATCTGTTCTACCTGCAAAATCTTCCATTTGCCAAGTTTATTCCGCAACAGAGTCATCTTCTTCTACCGGTATTCTTACAGCTATCATCCCCAGCGGAAGCGAAAGCTTATTCTTCAACATCAGCCCAGGATATGACTTCCAGGCACCCGTCAAGGATTTACTTTCCTAGACGAAAACATACATTCATAAAACACCACATACATCATTATAGCATGCATAAACGCATCATATCATAGAAATCTCATTTATGTTGAGAACATCATTGCTTGATCCATATCATGCATTGCATATGACTGACCCTTACCTTTCAGGAAAGATGCAGTTAAAATTCTCAAACATATTTCAAGGCCTTCTCTAGTCCAGCTAAATCGACTCCCAACCGATTTTTCTGATGAAGACTCAGTAGAAGTTATCCCAGATGGTTCCCTCTCCGACGGTGAGTGAGGCAATCATTCCTTTTCAGATGTTTCCCTCTCCGACGGTGAGTGTGAGGTGATAGTCTCTTATGGTCCCCTCTCCGACGGTGAGTGAGGTGGTAATTCCTTTTTCAGATGTTTCCCTCTCCGACGGTGAGTGTGAGGTGATAGTCTCTTATGGTCCCCTCTCCAACGGTGAGTGAGGTGGTAATTCCTTTTTCAGATGTTTCCCTCTCCGACGGTGAGTGTGAGGTGATAGTCTCTTATGGTCCCCTCTCCGACGGTGAGTGAGGTGGTAATTCCTTTTTCAGATGTTTCCCTCTCCGACGGTGAGTGTGAGGTGATAGTCTCTTATGGTCCCCTCTCCAACGGTGAGTGAGGTGGTAATTCCTTTTTCAGATGTTTCCCTCTCCGACGATGAGTGTGAGGTGATAGTCTCCTATGGTCCCCTCTCCGACGGTGAGTGAGGTGGTAATTCCTTTTTCAGATGTTTCCCTCTCCGACGGTGAGTGTGAGGTGATAGTCTCTTATGGTCCCCTCTCCGACGGTGAGTGAGGTGGTAATTCCTTTTTCAGATGTTTCCCTCTCCGACGATGAGTGTGAGGTGATAGTCTCCTATGGTCCCCTCTCCGACGGTGAGTGAGATGGTAATTCCTTTTCAAATGTTTCCCTCTCCGACGGTGAGTGAGGTGATAATCTCCTATGGTCCCCTCTCCGACGGTGAGTGAGGTGATATTTCCTTTCAGATTATAATTTCCTATGGTCCCCTCTCCGACGGTGAGTGAGGTGGTAATTCCTTTTTCAGATGTTTCCCTCTCCGACGGTGAGTGTGAGGTGCTAGTCTCTTATGGTCCCCTCTCCGACGGTGAGTGAGGTGGTAATTCCTTTTTCAGATGTTTCCCTCTCCGACGATGAGTGTGAGGTGATAGTCTCCTATGGTCCCCTCTCCGACGGTGAGTGAGGTGGTAATTCCTGTTCAAATGTTTCCCTCTCCGACGGTGAGTGAGGTGATAACCTCCTATGGTCCCCTCTCCGACGGTGAGTGAGGTGATATTTCCTTTCAGATTATAATTTCCTATAGTTCCCTCTCCGGCGGTGAGTGAGGTGATTCCCTTTCAGATTATAATTGCCTATGGTTCTCTTCCCGATACTGCAAAGATGGTAATTCCCGCTAAGATTTTTCTCAACGAGCGTTGTTGAAGTTAAAGTCACCTAAGGTTCTCTTGCCATTCATACTAAGGTAGTAACCATCCCTGGTTCATTCATCATCTTTTGAAGCTCCAGACCCAGCTCCTGTAACCAGTCAGGACACACCTATGCCAATCGTCTGAAATCAACTCCTGCAACGTGTCAGGTACTCATTGTTTCTTTTGCAGATATGCAGGTTCTCGCTAAGGAATCTCTTACGCGATCAACATCCAGATGGCATCTATAATCCCATCATTCTATCCAGCAACCTCTAAATGGCATCTATAACCCCATTCCGCCATCACTGCTACTATGTGAGCTCAAATTTTTGGGCACTCTAGTGTTCAATCATCTTCCACCTTCGGATTACGAAAGGCACGTCAGCCAATCTGCATCCTCAGGTCTAAGAAGATTGAACAGGGGCAACTGTTGTACCCCAAAATTTGCCCTCCCATATTCTTCAAGAAAATGCCAAGTCAAGTCACAAAATTCCCCAAGGGTTGCACAGTGCAAAGGTCTCCTATACAGTCAAAACTAGGGTTTGTGTTCTGAGCAAGAAAATGAAGTTTTCAAAGGCCCAATCAAGTTTCACATGCCTACAAATATGGTCAAGTATCCTCATATCAAGTTTCAAGACATTCAGCTCAAAACTGCACAGTCAAAAACCCTAATTGCACTACAGTCAACTGTAGGGGCAAAATGGTCATTTGACAGTCAAAAGTTCAAATTTTTGGTCAACATATCATTTTGAAGCCACAAACATCATTTGATCAATGCTTGATCATGATTCTCAAAATTTGGCTCAGAATTCATCAAGATGCAAAAGTTTCCTTATTTCGACAGCTGAAAAAGTCAACTGAAATTGACCAGGGCATAACTTTCACATGGATTATCAGAAAAATCCCATCCAAAGCTCATTTTGAAGAGAAAGACATTTCCTACAACTCATCTTCATACTTCAAGTCCAAGAAATGCTCTCACAAAAAGTTATCAATTTCAACATTATAGGTCATTTTCAAAAGTCAACAAAAAGGGACTTTAGGTCAAAGGCCATAACTTGAGATTGGTAAATCAAAATGACATGGGACCAAAGCCATTGGTTAGAGGACTCAAATACCTTTCCAAAATGTCAAAGAACATGAGAAAAGCTTAAAAATTGAGCAAGTTATGCCTTGTGGAAGTTGGGAAATTTTTGGATATTTTGAAAAGTCAACTTTGATCCAAATGACCTAAAATTGCTAATGGGCCCATTTTTCTTCCACAAATCATCATCCATGACATATGCACGACCACTTGTCCCAAAGGGAAGTATTTTCTCATTTTTTATTTATTTATTTGAATTTTTATTTATATTAATTCATTTAAATCAATTAAATATATGAAAAATATTTAATTCACCCTAACCAATCTTTTTATACATGTTTTAGACTCAATATTTCGTGCATATGTAAATGTGGAAAGATTTGGCTTGATTGGATCCTAATTGACACAAAAGCACATGAAAAAAGATATGAAAAAGATCCTTAAAATCAAATTTTCAAAAGCCATGAATGCATTGGATTTGTGCTACTTTTCTTAACCTAATTCACTCACTACATATGCCTGATCATAACCCTAATGCATACAACCACGCAGCTGCTCAGGAACATAAGAATCAAACTTGAAATTTTCTCTAAAAAAGTCAAAACTGCAAACTCACTTCCATGGCAATTCAAGGCATAAAAACCATTCCATTAGCTTCCTTGAAGGTTCCTGAACGTGTTCTAATCCACATCATTCCTCAAAGCTTAAAGAACTGGTATATTGAACCGGAACTGCATCAAGGAAAATTCACAATCGTGCATCATGATTCACGCATCCTTTGCATTTTTTATTCATTGATTCATGTTCATTATCTTGTCCTGAAACTAACCAATGCATTTAATTGCGTTTTTATGTTGTATACACGATTTCGCCATGCTTGAATTCTAGGGTTTACAGGACCTTAATTTGGGGCTTTTGAAATGAGGCAAAATTAGCCCTCCAGACCAAGACCATTCAATTCAGCGCATGGAGACGAAGAAGAAACACCCATCGCGCCCAATTTATGAATGCCTGAGCTCTAGTCGCTATTTTCTCAAAACTGACCTTAAACAACGCATATAAAACCGTTGCTGTTGTTATTTGTATTTCAGGAAAAAATAAACATGAAGAAGAAGATGATGTCGTGGCAGGAATCAGTTGGTCCGTTTAAATCTCGCGCGCGTTTCCAAGGCCACTGACCATTTTATTTTATAATATTTATTTGCTATATTAATTTACGAATGAACAAAGCGCCTCAGTGGTAGATGCACACGTTTGCAATATCCATGACCTGGGTTCGAGCCCCAGGTCTGTATTATCTCCATATTATTTTTCCATGTGTGTTCCCATGCAGCGCCCATGTCAAGACGTACCATGCACTCCTAAGAATCAACGTCCACGCGTCTAACAAATCCAAATCAAAGGCTGGGATTGGAGAGCACCATACACCATGGTCAAAGCATGTACACGCTACCTGGAAAAAGTAAAAAAAAAAGCCAAATTTAATGGGCCAGATTACTGAATTACACCTCCATATTGGGGTCTGACATCCCCCTAGGTTTGCTTTTTTTATATTTTTTTGCTTTGCATTATTTCTATTCTTATTAATTATTATTTGTTTAAATTAATTAAATATTTTCACAAAGTACAAAAACATCTTTAAAAAAATCAGAAAAAAGAATTAATATAATAATTATTTTATTTTAGTATTTCTTGTAAAAAATGCATGTAAATTGATTAGTTTAAATTAGAGTTTTAATGTTAATTTCTTTCATAACAAAAAAAATCTAAAAAATGTAGAACTAGGTTAATTAAATGTTTTATTCCTTTTAATTTTTCTTTTGTCACAATAATATTATTTACTTTATTTTCATAATTAAAATTGTAAATTAATTAGGGTTTCATTTAGATTAAAAATTTCAGTATTTTTCTTAATAACTTAAAAACCATTAGAATTAGGGTTAGTATCAATTTTAATTAATTTTTCATATTAAATTCTAAAACACTAAAAAACACCAAAAAACAAATTCTTGCTTTCTTTTAATATTAATTTTAATTCCTCATTAATTAATTCATGTAATTTTAATTTTTGCAAAAGAGTCCAACGCCCTCGTTTCGTTTAATTGTTTAATTTCGCGTATTTACTTTATTTCGCTTAAATAATTATGTACCTCTCCCGAAGCCTTGTAACTAAACTTCTCGCACTTTTCAATTCTTTTAATTTACTTTCTTTATTTTCCGTCAAATCGGGTCCTGGTTAATTTTGGCGATGTGGACCCGCGCCTTTTGTAATAGCTTTAGAATTTACTTTTCCGCAAATATTTTCAACTGTTAAACAAAGCATGCAAGAATGAATGGCCTTAAATAAAAACAAGCGTAGAACACCAATAACATGACAAGATAAATGCAAATGAAAACGACCACAAATCGCACACACCACCCCTAGGGTACGCCTCACTGTTGCCTTGCCTCGAAAGGTGATCGTCGAGTAGAGGATGTCTTAGTAAGTCCTCATGATCCGAGAACCTGGCATGAGGGTAGCTTCTAAGGTGTCTTCCTATTGCTCCGGTGATCACCATGTCCCGAACCTCGAATTGACCCGAACACCTCCAACGGTGGTGCTACCTACCTCTCAATGGTGGGATGGCACTACTTTAAAGGACATTTACACAGACGAATTCCTTAGGGTAGGTAGGTTCTCGTAGGTACTTGCTCTAATTTCAAAACAAATTCAAAAATACTTTTCACACCAACACATTTTCAAAAAGCTTTCGAAAGCAATTTTTCAAACACTCTTGAGGACTGATACAAGAGTCGAACTGGAATTTTCACAGAAACTTTTTAAAACCCACAATTGAAAAGCAAACAAACATTTTTGAAAACACAAGTGAGCAAGTATCTAAGAGCCCATGGATAACCATGGATAGAAAGGGTGCTAACACCTTCCCTTTCTATAACCTACCTCCCGAACCGAGAGCAATCTCTTTAAGGAATTTTTCTGTGCTTTTGTCCTTTCCATTTGGAGAAAATAAAAGACGGTGGCGACTCTTGCTTCCGCGACATTTCGCGAACCAGCGTTAAACAGTCAGTTCCAGATCCACCGATCACAAATTGCTTTTTTTCATTTTGTTTATTTATAAACAGTAATTATATTCAAATGCATATGTTCAACAATGAATCATTGGATGTTTTTATAGACAAAACACAAGCGTAAAGAAAAAACAGATAGTTTTTGCACTTTCAAAGAGATATCTTTGTATTGACTTCGAGTAAATATTTTTGTACAAGGAGACAAACATTCTAGTAAGAGAATGCTGTCATGAAAAGAATAATTTGATACAAAGAAAAGATAGCTATGTGTAAAAATCCCATGGGGTTTCCATTCTGCTATAGCCTTCGTATCTCCGAGCGTCGTGTCTATTTGTTGCCTTGTCCGAAGCTGATTGAATTGATCAGAACCGTTGAATTTGTTGGTTGAAGCCAAAGGTTATCCGTAAAGTGATCCAACGGGACATAGTCATATGCTTTAATTCCCTAACTTTTTCCTGGATCGCCCTTTCGAGTTTTCAGTCCACCGGGAAACCCTTTTTTGCCCAAGTCGCCCTTTCAGGTTTTTAACTTGTCGGGTGTACATTTTTTGTTTTATCCCTACTTTTTTCCCGAACCTTTTTGGTTCGCCGGGATGCCCTTGTTTTGCCTAGGTATGTCAACCTAGCGGGTATCTTATGCGTAGTATCTTTTGACTATGTCCGTGTTTACAGGATGCGGTAGGTTGTCACCATCCATAATGGTCAAGATCATTGCCCCACAAGAGAAAATGTTTTTGACTAGAAATGGTCCTTCATAGGTAGGAGTCCATTTTCCCCTAGGATCACCTTGTGGCAGTATGATGCGTTTGATCACCAAATCTCCAACTTGATACACTTGGCGTCTAACCTTTTTGTTGAAAGCCTTGATCATCCGTTTTTGATACATTTGACCATGGCAAACAACAGTAAGTCTCTTCTCATCAATCAAGTTCAGTTGATCAAGTCGATTCTGGATCCAGTCGTCTTTGTTCAGTCTTGCATCCTTCATAATCCTCAGAGAGGGGATCTGGACCTCAATAGGCAAGACAACTTCCATTCCGTAAACCATAGAATAGGGTGTTTCCCCGGTTGATGTGTGATCCGTGGTACGATACCCGTAGAGAGCAAATGGTAACATCTCATGCCAGTCTTTGTATGTGACTGTCATTTTCTATATGATCTTTTTAATGTTCTTATTGGCAGCTTCGACAACACCATTCATCTTTGGCCGGTAAGGGGAAGAATTGTGATGCTGGACCTTGAATTGCTCGCACAAGGTGGTGATCATAGTGTTGTTGAGATTTGTACCATTGTCAGTGATGATCCTTTCCGGGATACCGTACCGACAAATGAGATTTTGCTTGATGAACTGGGCAACAACATTCTTGGTAACAGAAGCGAAAGAGATTGCCTCAACCCAATTTGTAAAATAGTCAATGGCCACTAGGATGAAGCGGTGTCCATTGGAGGTTGTTGGCTTGATTTCCCTAATCATATCAATCCCCCACATAGCAAAGGGCCAAGGAGCTGTCAAGACATTCAGAGGAACCGGAGGGACGTGCACCTTGTCAGCATAAATCTAACACTTATGGCAAGTTCGAGAGTGTTGATAGCAATCTGCTTCCATGGTAGACCAGTAATAGCCTGCCCGTAGGATTTTCTTTGCCATCGTATGCCCACTGGAATGGGTGCCAAAAGTTCCTTCATGTAACTCGGTCATGATCCTTTCTGCTTCAACCTTGTCTACGCATCGAAGTAGCACAAAGTCATGATTCCGTTTGTACATGATGCCGTTACTAAGGAAAAATGTAGCATAGAATCTCCTTAAGAACTTCTTATCATTGATTGAAGCTCCTTCTAGATATTCTTGAGCCTCGAGATACTTCTTGACTTCGTGAAACCAAGGACGGTCCACTACTTCTTCAGTATTAATCTCGTGATAGTGCGCTGGGTCATCCATTCGTTTGATGGTGATCTGGGGAACCTCGTTATCCCAATTAAGTTTAAACATAGATGACATTGTGGCTAGAGCGTCTGCTAGCTGATTTTCTTCTCGCGGGAAATGCTCGAAGGTAATCTTCTCAAAATGTGGTAGCAACGTCAAAACATGTTCTTTGTAAGGGATAAGGTTTGGGTGTTTGGTGTCCCATTCCCATTTGATCTGGTTGATAACCAAAGCTGAGTCTCTGAATACATCCAAGGATTTGATCCCCAAGTCTATGGCAGCTTTGATACCAAAGATGCACGCTTCGTATTCCGCCATGTTGTTTGTACAATTGAAGCAAAGTCTGGAAGTAAAGGGAGTTTGACACCCTTCCGGAGATACGAGTACAACACCAATACCATTGCCGAGTGCATTAGATGCTCCATCAAAGAACAAGATCCATTGGGATCCTTGTTCAGGTCCGTCATATGGCCTGAATTCTTCATAGTTGTCTAATGTCATGATGTCTTCATCCGGGAATTCAAACTTCATGGACTGGTAGTCTTCTACATCTTGGTGAGCGAGGTGGTCAGCTAGTACATTTCCCTTTATTTCTTTCTGGGTAGTATACTGTATGTCGTACTCCGTCAGGATCATCTGCCATCTTGCTATTCTCCCAGAAAGAGCAGGCTTCTCGAAGATGTATTTTATCGGATCCATTTTAGATATCAACAAGGTAGTATGAGTCAACATATACTATCTTAGTCGGTGAGTAGCCCATGCCAGAGCGCAGCAAGTTTACTCGAGCAGTGAATATCTGGTTCCACAGTCGGTAAACTTTTTTCTCGGGTAGCAAATAGCATGCTCTTTTCGGCCAGACTCGTCATGCTGCCCCAATACACACCCCATTGAGTTTTCTAAAACAGTCTGATACATGATCAACGGTCTTCCCTTGACTGGTGGCATCAACACAGGAGGCTCTTGTAAGTATTCTTTGATTTTGTCAAAAGTAACTTGGCATTCATCATCCCATTTGACTACTTGATCTTTCTTCAATAGTTTGAAGATTGATTCACAAGTAGCTGTCAGATGAGAGATGAATCTGGCAATGTAGTTCAAACGCCCCAAGAATCCTCTGACTTCCTTCTTAGTACGAGGAGCAGGCATCTCTTGTATTGCTTTAACTTTGGCAGGATCGACCTTGATACCTTTGTTACTGACGATAAAGCCTAGGAGTTTACCAGACCGTACCCCAAATGTGCATTTGTTTAGATTCAACCTCATCTTGTACTTCTTCAGTCTCTCAAACAGTTTTTGTAAGTGGTCAAGATGCTTTTCTTCTGTTTGAGATATGGCTATCATATCGTCCACATAGACTTCTATTTCGTGATGTATCATGTCGTGAAATAGAGCTACCATGGCACGCTGATAGGTTGCCCATGTGTTCTTTAGTCCGAATGGCATTACCTTGTAGCAGAATGTGCCCCACTGCGTGACAAACATTGTTTTCTCCATGTTTTCAGGCGCCATTTTGATTTGGTTGTTGTTAGAACAAGATTAGTTCTGATCATATCTCAGAGTTTTGATGATAACAATAAATTATATTTTAGATAATTTATACTCTGATGAACGTATTTGAATGTTTCAGATAATGTTCTGTCAGAAGCATTTTGATGTGCTGAGCTAAAAATATATGAAGAAGTTCTTTGATGAAAGAAGTATTTGCTTTTAGCGCAACTGCTGATGCTGACTCTGGTAAGATATTTATTTAAATGCATCTTCTAACACTTAGCAGGATTCCTTGTTCAGAAGATTACTTGAAAGCAAGTGTTGTTCAGAAGTTTATTTGAAAGCCAGCGCTGATCAAGTTCTTAGCAAGCAAAGCATTATTTAGAAGATAAGCAAAGCATGTTCTGAATTCAAGAAGTTGAAGCAAGTTCTGAAAGAATGTAAAACTAACATGTCTTGTCAAGCTTCAAGAAACATGTTCTTACAAGTTCCGTTTGGTCATTTAATGCAAAGACGGCTGTATGCACTCAAGTGTCTATGCTAGTGCATTGGAAAATGGAATAGTGCAAGGAAACACGCAAACATTTAATGCTCTCCATTTGAAGGCAGCAACAATCATGTTTTTTCATGCTATATATAGAAGAACATTTATTGCAAGCCAACTAACGCTCAAACGCACAAACGCACTATTGCTGAAACGCTAAAAGATTGAAACTCTGAAGTTCTGAATAGAACTAAATCAAAAGAAGCAAAAGCTACGCAAAATATTCTGGGCTCACAAACAAATTTCATACACTTTGTGCTAAAATATTCTTAGTGAAAAATCACAGTTGTGATATAGCTTTCTTAGAAGTAAACTTTATCTCACTATCTGTAAAGATTAAACTCTTGTAATTGTTCCTTGAGAGACCAAGTTTGGTCAGATTTCTCAAGTAGACTAGGACTAGATTTAAGTCTTAGTGGTGTTAGTCACTTGTAAGATTACTTGTGCATTGTTAGTCACAACAATTGTTGTGTGATTGTAATCAGTTGATTATAGTGGATTAAGTCCTTGTTGAGAAAGGCGAAATTACCTTGGCGGGTGGACTGGAGTAGTTTGAGTTTAAACGAACCAGGATAAAAATAACCTTGTCTTTCCATTATTATTCTGCATTCAAGAAAAACAAAAAGAGAAACTTATTCAACCCCCCCCCCCCCTTCTAAGTGTTTTCTCCACCTTCAGTTGTAACCTGAGAATCCGTCCATGAAGGAAAAAACTTTGTGTTGTACCGTATTGTCAACTAGGATATCAATGTGGGGGAGTGGAAAATCATCCTTAGGGCTCGCTCTATTCAAATCTCTATAGTCCACACACATTCACACTTTGCCGTCTTTTTTGGGTACGGGAACAACATTGGCAACCCATTAAGTATAGGAGGTGACGGCCAAGAATCCAGCATTGAATTGCTTCATGACTTCTGCTTTAATCTTTTCTGACATATTAGGTCTCATGCAGCGAACCTTTTGCTTTACTGACGGGCAATCTTCTCTTGTAGGAAAACGATGTACCACAATATCTGTATCAAGCCCCGATATGTCTTCATATGACCAGGAAAAGACTTCAACATAATCATGTAATAACTGAATCAGACGCTCCTTCATGCTGGGTTCCAGATTGGCACCCACTTTGACCTCTGTTTTGTCTTCTTCGGTACCTAGGTTGATTATATCCACGGGTTCCTCGTGAGGCTGAATGGTTCTCTCTTCTTGTTATAGTAGTCTGGCAAGTTCCCCTGGTACTTCACAATCTTCCTCACCTTCGTCTTCGGCTTGGTATATTAGATTCTCAGAGTCACAAAAGGCCATAGCAGTATCGTTACCCATGGGATCCCGGATGAATGTATACTGTGGGATAAAAGTGATCGAGACGAAGTCTCTAGCCTCCCAATTGCTGAGCCCTCCATTGACAGTCGGGAAGATCTAATCCTCTAGGTTGCAGCCATCTTCACCATCTTCTACTGTGTTGACTTCACAGTTGCTGATCTTCAGGGGAGGTCCTCCAGCACGGGCACGACGTACAACCTTTTGAGCATTTGAAGTGAAACCTAGGCCAAACTTGTCAGACTTATATGGGATATCTGGGTGTTGTCCCCAGATAGTGCACCCTCCTTCTTCTACCACTGCTTTGGCATCCTTCAGAGATGGCATTCGGAGTGGAGGCTTTGTAATCTTGGGAACCTGAGACACAACCTTGGTTACTGCCACCTCTTGGGGGACCTCCTCAAAGTGTTGAAATTGAGTTTCAATGAATTCACCATCTAATTCCACATATCTGAAGAAATTGAGATGGCTGATCATGTATTCTTCCTCTCCATGAACGGTGATAATCTTCCCTTGAACTGGATACTTCAGCATTAGCATTGTGGATCCATGGTCGGCCTAGCAAGCAGGAGTATGAAGGGCGGATGTCCATTACATAAAAAGTTGAATTGAAAGTTTGGGTTCCAACTTTTATGGGGATATCCACTTCCCCGTGCACCATCCTCTTCGATCCGTCAAAAGCTCTTACCACTATGTTGCTTGGCTTCAAAGTCAAATCCTCACAGTCAAGTCTATCAAGAGCTTTTTTGGGTAATACATTTAGAGATGAGCCAGTATCCACCAAAACATGCGCCAGAGTTGTGCCCCTACATTCCACTGAGACATGCAATGCCTCATTATGCTTCCTTCCCTTCGGCATTAGATCAACATTTGAAAAACCTAAGCCATTGTCCGCAGTTAGGCTGGCTACGCAGTCTTGAAATTGATCAACAGATGTCTCTTGAGGTACATGGGCAGTTTTTAAGAACTTCACCAAGGCTTTTGCATGTGCCTCGGAACATATTAGTAATGCCAGCATGGAGACCTTAGAGGGAGTTTGCCCTAGTTGTTCAACTATATCGTAGCCTCTTCTCTTTATAATTTTTAAGATCTCCTCCATTTCTTTCTTGGAGGTCTCAGGGATAGTCAATGACTGAGTCTTCATCCGGACAGGCTCAATCAGAACACCTTTTCCTCGACTCTCGGTTAACTCGGCAGCAGGAGTGTCAGTAGGAATGATTACATGGGTTGTAACGGCTTTGTCAATTAGAGTACTGTTGGAGATAAATGTAGGACCGGGAATAGATTTTGAGGGAGCAACAACAGGAATGATTATGGGTCCAGAAACTGCTTTTGGGGGAGCAATTTCTGGAGAAAAGATCCTACCACTTCGGGTAATTTTGCTAGTTCCTGCAATGTTACTGATGTCAGAGTTGACCTTCTCGGAGCTTGAATCTTCGGCGGCTGGCCAGTCCGGCTTGATACCATGGTAATAGACATCCCCTCCATAATTCCATGGCACGGTTTTATCTGACGCAGATGGGACTGGTCCAGGCATTGTGATTATTAAAGGAGTTGGTTTCGGAACTGATGTAATTCTAACGGGTCTTTTGGTGGAGACCCTGGAAGAATTGGTGGAAATGGTATTGATATAAACATCTTCAAAAGGAACAGGTGGAACAAAAGTCTTTTCGAACAAAATTTCTTTGTTATCTATTAGGAACTGAACGTCTATTTTCAACAAAGGACAGCCGGTTAGGGAGGACAAACAGAGATGACAAACTTCATTACAGCCCGGGAACACACCGATATTCAAAAAATTCATTTTAATAGTCAGCAGTGGGGTCATGAGTTCATCAATTGAAGTAACAAACAATCCTTCTTCAATGGCATTGGTATTGTTGCCATGTCTGGGCATAGGGGTAGAAATGACATTTGGCTTTTCAGGTGCATCAAACTCAACTTCTTTTGCTTCAATGAGGTCTTGTATTTTGTTCTTTAGAGCCTAACAATTATTAGTATCGTGACCAGAACTTTCAGAGTGATATGCGCAACGGGCATTGGAATGATAATGAGGAGATATTGTATTGGGGTTTTTCGTAGCTTCTTTCAAGGTCACCAAATTGGATCTTAGTAGATGCGGTAATACTTGAGATGGGGTCATGTTGATTCTGGTGAACTGCCTGACTGGCCTTTCCATCCTTGGTTGATTATTTCTTTGCTGATCAGATGCATGCTTAGGAATCATAACAGCCCCCACCATTGGTCGGCGTTCGGCCCTATCTTGGTTTCTTTACGGATATACGACAACCATCTCTTTCTTTTCGATGAAGGGCTTCCTTACAACTGTAGAATAAGATGTATCTTTCTAAATCTTTCCATTCTTTATACCGGATTCTATCCTCTCTTCGGTTAATATTAGTTCAGTAAAGCCTGCAGATGAACTTCCGATTAAATGATTGAAGAAGGTACCAGATAAAGTGCCTAAGAATATGTCTACCAATTCTCTCTCAGACTGAGGGGGTTGAACTCTTCCAGCCAAATCTCTCCATTTTTGTGCATGGTCCTTGAAACCTTCATTGGACACCATGGCCATACTCTAGAGTTGAGTACGGGTAGGCGCCCGATCAGTATTGTACTGATATTGTTTGTAGAAAGAGACATCAAGATCTTCCTAATTGTGAACGTTGGCTCTTTCTAGTTGGTAAAACCAGTCAAATTGAGTCAC
Source organism: Vicia faba (assembly GCA_948472305.1). Taxonomy (NCBI): domain Eukaryota; kingdom Viridiplantae; phylum Streptophyta; class Magnoliopsida; order Fabales; family Fabaceae; genus Vicia; species Vicia faba. The sequence goes on along the minus strand of OX451736.1, from coordinate 1,684,429,572 downwards.
AGACAGACTGTCTTGGAAGAAGTGCACCCATAAGTCTTTATCAGCGGTATGGGGTTGGATTTTCCTTATATATGACCGGAGATGCATTTTAGGGCATGAAACTCCGTCATATTTGGCGAATATAGGTGCTTTGAATTTTGGAGGAATCACGATCCCCGATACCAAACCCAATTCCTCAAAGTCCAAGCCAGGCACCTTTTGGATTTCCATCGCACTCAGCCGCTCCTCGAGATGTTTATACTTGTCATCAGCTGGAGGGTATTGCTCTTCAGAGTAGTCCTCTTCTTCCTCTTCCTCCTCTGATTCTGACGGGATAACTGTTTCCTTTCCTTTACCATCTTGGTTGTCTATTTCACCGGATGTTGTTACAAAGTCCAAGGTCCTTCTTGTCTTCCCATGAAATCTTCTTCCCATATTTAAGACTCCGGTTACCTTCTTTGTTTTATTTTTCCTCTCTTCAGCCAACAAAGATAAGGGGAGCCACAATTTCCTCAAAGGCTTGCAAGTCCAAGGAATTCCAACATCTTTGGGCTTTCTCAAACATGAACTTTGCTAGGAAACCTTTGACACCACTCCTTGTTTCCCAATGAGTTATGACATCAGATGAGTGCAAGTGTAGAGCTTGAGCAATCTATTATGGCTTTGGATCTCTTTCCGTACCATTGAAAGGTAGTTGATTGAGAATGGGAATCCTCAAGAGTTGGTAGAATTCTTCCAAAGTAGGCACAAGTTGATAGTCGGGAAATGTGAAGCAATGGTGTAAAGGATCAAATAACTGAAAGAGAACCTTCATCATGTCCTCATATGTGTTAGAGGTGACCAAGTTGAGTAGGCGACCATGTCTCTCGGTGAATGGAGAGTTTTCAGGAATCCTTGTGTTGTACCCCAAAATTTGCCCTCCCATATTTCTCAAAAAAAACATTTCAAGAAATATTCACAAGTCCAACCCGGCGCGTCATATTCAGGTATTCTTTCGCCAAGATATCTCTGATAACGTATTCTCAAATTCAGGTTCGGCTCAAGAGTCAATTCTTTAAAGAAGGTATCCGAATGTGTGAGTTTTCTCGAAGAAATATGGTGAAAAAAGTGTGCTGAAATTGCAGTTTTTACGCGCTAAAAAATTCATAACTTGAAGATCGTGACTCGTTTTGAACCCGTTCCGGTGGCCAAAATTCCGTCTTGACATTATCTACGTTTTCATCTCTCACGGCTGGAAGCCAATTTCGATCAGAAGGTCTTCAAAAATGTGAATTTATCAAGTATTTTCGTGCAGAAAATTTGTGACAGAAGTTTATTTGCGTCATGTTCAAAAAATCATAACTTGGTCGATTTTCATCGTATCGAGCTGTTTCCGGTGCCAAAATTTCACAAATTGAGTTGCCTACATTTTCACAGAAGGTATTGAGTTCAAACGGTATTCAAAAGGCCTTCGTTTTTTGCTCAGAGTGCGTGACACGCTGAAAATCCTGAATGCTGAATATTATTTCATCTGGGCCGAAACTTCGAAAATTCATAACTCGGTCAATTTTTATCGGATTGGGCTCATACTTTTACACAAGGTCCCTGACTCATAGATCTACAACTTTGCTTCAAAAGTCGAGACCAAATTATGCACCGATCAATACCAGTTTTTTATTGAAGAACGTGTCAGAGCCGACACTGGAGCCCAAAATAAGTTTGTCTGAGTTGAAACTTCAAAAATTCATAACTAATTCACCGTTTATCCGATTGAGTCGATCTTCGGACAGGAGTTAGTTCTCGATGTCGGCTACATTTTGTTTTCACATTTCAACTTCAAAAAATGCACTTAAGTCCCTGCGATTTAGCTTGGAAAGTGACGAATTCAAGTGAATATTGGAGGCCCAATTGCACATTCAAAGCCCATTTTCTTTACCCTAATTTCCACTATATAATCACCTTCTTGTCACACAAACCAAAAGAAAAAAAAAAGAGGAAAAAAGAAGGGAGGAAAAGAGAGAAAAAACCTTGCCACAATACTGTTAGAATATCAAACTCTTTCAAGAACCCTAAAACCTTGAAATCCTTATTACAAATCCCTCTCTCACTACAAATAAACCATCTCAGCTACAAACCAACATCTTATTACTTCTTCAGTAAGGGTAAGGCTGACTTGATCTCCATGATCCAAAGGGCATAAAAGCATTCATGTCACTATTTTTCCAGTAAGGGTAAGGTTGATTTGATCTCCATGATCAAAAAGGGTATAATCATTCATACATGTCATATTGTGCCTAAACATTAAATTTCTTCATATATTGGCTTTATTTGCATTTTATGATTTTATTTGATGTGTTTGTGAGATTCAACACTGCAGATTTAGACAGGATCCCAGGCAGGTTCATTAAGGAACGTTGAGGCCAAAAGCCAAATGGCCAAAAGCCAAAAGCCAAATGGCCAGACTAGAAAAACTTATGCATGACACCAATACATGGCGAGGCAGACATTAAGCCAGAGATTAAGGGAACGTTGAAGCCAGAACACAAATGGCCAAAAGCCAAAAGCCAAAAGCCAAAAGCCAATTGGCCAAAGTAGAACAACTTATGCATGAAACTCAATCCAATGGCCAAAGAATGCAGACCACGGTACTCAGGAGTCAATACTTCAAAAAACCTCCCCTTGGCCCAGACACCCCCTATGGTTTGCTCAATTTTTAATTTTTATTTGTTTTTCCTTTTTATTCTTTTAATTGTTTTTTAATTGTTTTCTTTTAATTCCATAAAATAATTTTCATAATAAATATAAAATACAGAAAAATCAAAAAAAATGTTTATTTTATTAATATTAATTTTACTATTATTATTTTTGTAAATAAACTTTAAACAATTAATTAGATTAATTTAGGTTTCAAAACTTTAATATTTTTCTTAATAAATTAAATATGTAGAAATTAGGTTTTTTAACTTTTTCATCATTTTTTTAATAAATAATTTTCTCATCATTATTATTATTATTAATTACTAATTTATTTTGTAAATAAACATGTACAGTAAATTAAGTTAAATTTTAACATTTTTCTCAAATAATTAAAAATAATTTAGAATTAGAGTTTCTTTTAATTTTAATTTTAATTTTCTTATTTCATAAATACAAAAAACCTAAAAAACACTTCTTTTATTTCAATAAATAATTAATTAATTTTTAATTTCAATTTAACTTCAAAAGGGGTCCAACGCCCTCGTTTTCAATTTTAATTCAATTCGCGCATTTTATTTATTCCTTCTTTTAAATATTGATGTAATTCTCCCAAAGCCGTGTAAATATTTATCTTTCGCACTTTACTTTAGTTCTTTATTTATTTTCTGTCAAATCGGGTTCTGGAAATTTTGGCGATGTGGACCCGCGCCTTTGTAATAGTTTAGGAACTTTACCTTTCTCGCAATTTTTAACTATTAATAAAATGCATGCAAGAATGAATGGCCTAAAATAAAAACAAACGCATAGATCACCCATGACATGACAAAAGACAAAAATAAATGAACATGACACACAAATCACACACCACCCCTAGGGTACGCCTCACTGTTGCCTTGCCTCGAAAGGTGATCGTCGAGTAGAGGATGTTTTAGTAAGTCCTCATGATCCGGGAACCTGGCATGAGGGTAGCTTCTAAGGTGTCTTCCTATTGCTCTGGTGATCACCATGTCCCGAACCTCGAATTGACCCGAACACCTCCAACGGTGGTGCTACCTACCTCTCAATGGTGGGATGGCACTACTTTAAAGGACATTTACACAGACGAATTCCTTAGGGTAGGTAGACGACTCATAGATACTTGCTCTCTTCAAAAAACAAACAAAAATCTTTTCACACCGACACTTTTCAAAAGCTTTCAAAACAATTTTTCAAACACTCTGACACAAGAGTCGATCTAAAACTTTCAAAGAAACTTTTTAAAACCCACAGTTGAAAAGAAAACAAACCACTTTTGAAAACACAATGAGCAAGTATCTAAGAGCCCATGGATAACCATGGATAGAAAGGGTGCTAACACCTTCCCTTTCTATAATCTACCTAAGGAATTTTTCTGTGCTTTTGTCCTTTCCATTTGGAGAAAATAAAAGACGGTGGCGACTCTTGCTTCCGCGACATTTCGCGAACCAGCGTTAAACAGTCAGTTCCAGATCCACCGATCACAGAACTGGCGACTCTGCTGGGGAGAAATCTTTAAAGTGAGGTGTACCTTAGGACTAAGATCACTGTGTTTTCAATTGCTTTCTTTGCTTGCTTTAAATTGTGGGACTGTCTTGGGAGTTCTATAGATCCTAACCCGGATCTGGGGATACCTTCTTAGAAAGTAGCAACAAGGCTGTGAGGGAACTGTGCGGGGTATACCGACATGGTTGAAACAGTCTGCTACGTTGATGTGGCACTTTGGTGTGTACCGGTAACCCTTGAGTTCAGTCAAGGAGCGTACGGGGCCTCCGCGTGGTGTCGTGAAGCATCAACAGACCTTAGGAACCTTAATTGAACCATCTTGGCCTCTTTAGGGTAGTGAGATAACTGACTTTGGTGCAGTCCGAGGTTGGTTGATACTCGATACTACACTCAATTGAGGGTTGCTTTCCTGGAATATTTCGGTCGCCAGTTCAGTGGCTAAATCGAAACGATGAACAATGAAAGCAATCCCGTGATATTGGGACCCTTAGAACCCGGTTACTTCTAATAGGACAGGTTGAACCCACCAACTTCAAGAGGGTAATACCCAGACCTCATGATGGCCTTAAACTCTAAGGGCTTCTCTTGTGTGACTTGCGTGCCTTCGTACTTGACTACTTGCATGCTTGTTATCTATCTGACACATGAACTACTTGCAGGTTTTGTTTATAGTCCTTAATTGGGACTCGTAACAGGGTTTACTAAGTCTCTTGCAGGTTTTGTTTATAGTCCTTAATTGGGACTCATAACAGGGTGTACTAACTACTTGCAGGTTCTGTTTATAGTCCTTAATTGGGACTCACGACAGGTTTTACTTGAGTTTCTTGCAGGTTTTGGTTTGCAGTCCTTAATTGGGACTCATAACAGGGTTACTTACATTACCCCATGCATACCATAACATCATACCATTGCATACATCCTAACCCATTTCAAGGATCTCAAGGGCTTGTGATGCAGGTCATGATGAATCAAACGTCTAGCAAGGGGCAAAGAGGATTTATTTTCCTCTAGCCAAGGTTGTCAGAGGCTATGACCCACTTGATATGGTGAGCTTTGACACTTGAAGAAGGTTCCCCTAGCCAAGGTTGTCAGGGGCTATGACCCACTTGATATGGTGAGCCTTTGACCCTTGGAAGAAAGACTCTCAACAAATATGAAGTTCTTTCAATCAAACTACCGGATCCAAACGCTAACAAATCTTCTTGTTTACCCTGTGAGGTCCTTGAAAACATTGCATGCATGTCATACACATCATTACATAACAGGTATCTTTGTTGCAGGTCACTTACCTTTCTCACTGTTTATTTCAGCAATGGCCTTCCAACCAGGTAACCAGGACCTTCTCGCTCAAAGGACTCAGTTCAGGGAAATCCTCCTGAATCTATCCAAGGGGCAGGAGGAGCTAAGGACACTTCTCATGGAGACTTTTGTCAGGAACAGTGCTGAGGATGAAAGGCTGAAACACCTGCAAGCTGAGGTGGATGCATTGAAGGTCCAGATGCTGGGGCAGGTGACTGCTATTCAAGGGTTAGCCCAAAGACAAGACGAGCTCTGGTTTCTCGTCAACCAACTGCTTCAGGGTAACCAACTGGGGCAAAAGTCTAAGGGTAAAAAGCCAGTCATCGTTCAACCACCTGTGAGACAATGAGGTAAGGGGAGAGCTCCTCAAATGGCTCCAGTGTCACAAATTCAACATCACAACCAACAAAAGAGCGAGAGAAGGCAGTTCACTCGACTCAGCATGACCTTATCCCAGATATTGCCACAATTGCTGGAGAACAAGCTGGTAACTCTAAAAGAAGCTCCGAAGAACCAAAATACAACGTCACCGAAGTACAACCCCAACGCCCGCTGCGCTTACCACTCTGACAGCCCGGGGCATACTACAGATGATTGTTGGAGCTTGAAAAATAAGATCCAAGACATGATCGACGCTGGAGAGATTCAGTTTAAAGTATCCAAGACTCCCCACGTGATCACTGCTCCCTTGCCAAAACATGGCTAGGATTGAGAAATTTTTGTTCATTCGAATGTTCAAGTTGCAATTCTCTTTTGTTCAAACATTTACTCATGTTAAACATTGTTATTTCATTAACGCATCACATATGTCTGTTCTGAAACAATATATTCGTATTCACTAAATGCAAATTATTTTCATATTTTTTTCTGATGATCAACTCTTAATTAATAATTTCTAAGCCTCTTGAGGGAGGATGACGAAAACGATACCACGATCTACAGTATGCTTTTGAACAGACCCCGCTGATGAGGTACAGGCATTGTTTCAATCCCTAAACACTGGAGTTATAAGGATGATAATCCCTCGTCAACCCCTCTGAGCCAAAGAAGTAGGAGTTTTTTTTCTTTTCGAAATTTAAAACCCTTAATCATAACCTGGGGCAGGGTAGTCTCTCAGTTGATCCGAGTGCATAACGAATGGCACCAAAAAGATCCTTACAAAACGAAGAAAGACAGTGAGGGTTCCGAATAATCAATAAAGAAAGGCAGTCATGATCTTTCAAAATAAGAACCCAATAAGTCAAAACCTATGAAGAAGACTTACAAAACTGGGGCATCCCGCTGACTGTAATTCCAAAAAGGAAACAGTTCAGGCAAAAAAAAGAAAGGGATAACAAAAAAATCAAAAAGAAAGAGGCCTTACAAACCCTCGACAAAAAAGGAATGACTGCCTATTCAAATAAACATTCAACATCCGAATCATCACCGGAAAATCAGAGCAAAGACTCAAACAAGGTCTAACGCATGATCAACTGAGTTTAGGTTTGGAGAACATCACGAAGAGCGGGTGGGTACAAATAAAATTTGAGCCTTTATCCTTTGTTTCTTAAACCGTGAACCAGGCCACGTTATAACCCTTAAAAGTCCTAGCTGAAGCATGGGTTAGTTCGAAAGCATACTGTTACGAAAGGTATCCTGACTCCTTAAGGCCTACGGTAAATACGGAGCTGACATCACGTTTTACAAACATTTATTTGCTTTATGAAAAAGAATGCATTTTTAAAATCTTCAAGACAGACATATGCTTTGCATTTTTAACATAACTTTGTTTTCATATGACTTTTTGTTTGAACATCAGGGAAATTCGCACGATGAATACCTAATGAACAGAAGTACCTCCAATCAAGGGGCAGACATAACCATGGTCCGTCATCTGGGGCAGTTCAGTCAAGATTCGGAGAATCTCTCAAAGGCCAAATAGCCTGGGGCAAATATCCGCCTAAGTCACTCCGGGCATTCCAACAACGAATCTTGCCTGATCAAATACCTTGTGGTGGCATGACAAAACACTTCTAACAGGGGCAACTCCCTACGTTCTAAAAGCATGGATATAGTCAAAAAGATGCTACGCAAAATCAAAGACCCGCTAGGTTGACATACCTAGGCAAAAATAAGGGCTTCCCGGCGAACCAAAAGGGTTCGGGCAAAATGAGGGATGAAAATGAAAAAATCTGTACACCCGGCAAGTCGAAAACCTGAAAAGGCGGCTTGGGCAAAAATGGGTATCCCGGTGGACTGAAAACCCGAAAGGGCGGTCCAGGCAAAAGTTAGGGATTAAAGCGTACGACTAGGTCCTGTCATATTATCACCTGCCTACCAGAAGAGGGTTTGTCCATCAACAACTATCAGCATCGCACAGGTGCTTCCCCCATAGAAACAGGGGCAATAAGGAGTTGTCTGAGCAATCTAATTGTTCTGTCCTCCAAGGTACCAAGATAGGTTCAACTAAAGAAGATGACCAGTACATTTTAATTCCCCAGAAAGTAAGTCAGCAGTCAGTGCATTCCTCTCCAAGCAGAGTTATCAAATCTCAAGGAAGTTGAGTATCCTCCAGTAGAGCTCAATACTTCCCCAGCAGCATACACACTCTTAACAAGCATCCCCGGCAGTCTTGGTCTAAAGATTGTTCCCCGGTGGTATATCAACATTCAAAGGAATCACTCCCCCCGCAGTTCAAAACTCCCCCAGGAGAGTCCAATCCAATTCCCCCAGGAAAATGGGAATTCATTTCCCCCAAGCAGTAAGCTTATCCCCAGTAGATTCTGGAAGCTTATCCCCTCGCAGAACACGAACGCGTCGTCCGGCTTTATTCAAAGAGTTATTTCCTTAACAGGATATAACTGGGTTATCCTCAGCCAAAAGCCACGGAAAGAGCGTCGTCGACAAAGTCTTCCTATCCCCAGCAAACTATTATCAACACTCAACAAAGCATCCCTCTTCCCACAGAGTATCAATCCCCAGCATGATCGCTAGAGCACTTTTCTCCCCGCAGAATCTTCCATTTGCCAAGTTTATTCCGCAACAGAGTCATCTTCTCCTACCGGTATTCTTGCAGTTATCATCCCCAGCGGAAGCAAAACCTATTCTTCAACATCGGCCCAGGATATGACTTCCCGACACCCGTCAAGGATTTACTTTCCTAGACGAAAACACACATTCATAAAACGTCACATACATCATTATAGCATGCATAGACGCATCATATCACCCCAATCTCATTTATTTTTGAGAACATCTTAAAATCATGCAATTCACGCATTATGACATTGCATACAACTAATTCGTTACTTTTTCAGGAAAGAACGATCAACAGATTCCTTCATCACCCGTTGAGGTAGTAATCGTCCCAGGTTCCTTCATCATCCTGCTGAGGTAGTAATCGTCCCAGATTCCTTCATCACCCGTTGAGGTAGTAATCGTCCCAGATTCCTTCATCATCCTGCTGAGGTAGTAATCGTCCCAGATTCCTTCATCATCCTGCTGAGGTAGTAATCGTCCCAGATTCCTTCATCACCCGTTGAGGTAGTAATCGTCCCAGATTCCTTCATCATCCTGCTGAGGTAGTAATCGTCCCAGATTCCTTCATCATCCTGCTGAGGTAGTAATCGTCCCAGATTCCTTCATCACCCGTTGAGGTAGTAATCGTCCCAGATTCCTTCATCATCCTGCTGAGGTAGTAATCGTCCCAGATTCCTTCATCATCCTGCTGAGGTAGTAGTCGTCCCAGATTCCTTCATCATCCTGCTGAGGTAGTAATCGTCCCAGATTCCTTCATCACCCGTTGAGGTAGTAATCGTCCCAGATTCCTTCATCATCCTGCTGAGGTAGTAATCGTCCCAGATTCCTTCATCATTCTGCTGAGGTAGTAATCGTCCCAGATTCCTTCATCATAGATTTGGAGTAGCAATCGTCTCAGATTCCTTCATCACATCCTTATCAAAAAACCTCCTCTGGTTCAGTCAGATCGACCCTAGGATCTCCCTGATTCTTGTCCAGTTGAAGATTTCAAGACCCAGACCGGTTCAGTTAATCGACTTCAGAGATTTCTTATCCAGTCCCAAGCCTTCTCTAGTCCAGCTAAATCGACTCCCAACAGATTTTTCTGATGAAGACTCAGCAGAAGTTATGGTTCCCTCTCCGACGGTGTGTGAGGTGGTAAGTCCTTTTCAGATGTTTCCCTCTCCGACGATGAGTGTGAGGTGATAGTCTCCTATGGTCCCCTCTCCGACAAGTGCGTGAGGTGGTAATTCCTTTTTCAAGATGTTTCCCTCTCCGACGGTGAGTGTGAGGTGATAATCTCTTATGGTTCCCTCTCCGACGGTGTGTGAGGTGGTAAGTCCTTTTCAGATGTTTCCCTCTCCGACGATGAGTGTGAGGTGATAGTCTCCTATGGTCCCCTCTCCGACAAGTGCGTGAGGTGGTAATTCCTTTTTCAAGATGTTTCCCTCTCCGACGGTGAGTGTGAGGTGATAATCTCTTATGGTTCCCTCTCCAACGGCGTGTGAGGTGGTAAGTCCTTTTTCAGATGTTTCCCTCTCCGACGATGAGTGAGGTGATTCCCTTTCAGATTATAATTTTCTATGGTTCTCTTCCCGATATTGCAAAGATGGTAATTCCCGCCAAGATTTTTCTCAACGAGCGTTGTTGAAGTTAAAATCAACCAAGGTTCTCTTATCATTCATGCTAAAGCAGTAACCATCCCTGGTTCATTCATCGCTGTTTGAAGCTCCAGACTCAGCTCCTGTAACCAGTCAGGACACATCTATACCAAGCATCTAAAGATCAGCTCCTGCAACGTGTCAGGTACTCATGTTTCTTTTGCAGGTATGCAGGTTCTCGCTAAGGAATCCCCTATGCGATCAACATCCAGATGGCATCTATAAGCCCATCATCCTATTCATCAACCTCTAAATGGCATCTATAAGCCCATTCCATCATCGCACTGCTACTATGTGAGCGCAAATTTCTGGGCACTCTAGTGTTCAATCATCTTCCACCCTCGGATTACGAAAGGCACGTCAGCCAATCTGCATCCTCAGGTTTAAGAAGATTGAACAGGGACAACTGTTGTACCCCAAAATTTGCCCTCCCATATTTCTCAAAAAAAACATTTCAAGAAATATTCACAAGTCCAACCCGGCGCGTCATATTCAGGTATTCTTTCGCCAAGATATCTCTGATAACGTATTCTCAAATTCAGGTTCGGCTCAAGAGTCAATTCTTTAAAGAAGGTATCCGAATGTGTGAGTTTTCTCGAAGAAATATGGTGAAAAAAGTGAGCTGAAATTGCAGTTTTTACGCGCTAAAAAATTCATAACTTGAAGATCGTGACTCGTTTTGAACCCGTTCCGGTGGCCAAAATTCCGTCTTGACATTATCTACGTTTTCATCTCTCACGGCTGGAAGCCAATTTCGATCAGAAGGTCTTCAAAAATGTGAATTTATCAAGTATTTTCGTGCAGAAAATTTGTGACAGAAGTTTATTTGCGTCATGTTCAAAAAATCATAACTTGGTCGATTTTCATCGTATCGAGCTGGTTCCGGTGCCAAAATTTCACAAATTGAGTTGCCTACATTTTCACAGAAGGTATTGAGTTCAAACGGTATTCAAAAGGCCTTCGTTTTTTGCTCAGAGTGCGTGACACGCTGAAAATCCTGAATGCTGAATATTATTTCATCTGGGCCGAAACTTCGAAAATTCATAACTCGGTCAATTTTTATCGGATTGGGCTCATACTTTTACACAAGGTCCCTGACTCATAGATCTACAACTTTTCTTCAAAAGTCGAGACCAAATTATGCACCGATCAATACCAGTTTTTTATTGAAGAACGTGTCAGAGCCGACACTGGAGCCCAAAATAAGTTTGTCTGAGCTGAAACTTCAAAAATTCATAACTAATTCACCGTTTATCCGATTGAGTCGATCTTCGGACAGGAGTTAGTTCTCGATGTCGGCTACATTTTGTTTTCACATTTCAACTTCAAAAAATGCACTTAAGTCCCTGCGATTTAGCTTGGAAAGTGACGAATTCAAGTGAATATTGGAGGCCCAATTGCACATTCAAAGCCCATTTTCTTTACCCTAATTTCCACTATATAATCACCTTCTTGTCACACAAACCAAAAGAAAAAAAAAAGAGGAAAAAAGAAGGGAGGAAAAGAGAGAAAAAACCTTGCCACAATACTGTTAGAATATCAAACTCTTTCAAGAACCCTAAAACCTTGAAATCCTTATTACAAATCCCTCTCTCACTACAAATAAGCCATCTCAGCTACAAACCAACATCTTATTACTTCTTCAGTAAGGGTAAGGCTGACTTGATCTCCATGATCCAAAGGGCATAAAAGCATTCATGTCACTATTTTTCCAGTAAGGGTAAGGTTGATTTGATCTCCATGATCAAAAAGGGTATAATCATTCATACATGCCATATTGTGCCTAAACATTAAATTTCTTCATATATTGGCTTTATTTGCATTTTATGATTTTATTTGATGTGTTTGTGAGATTCAACACTGCAGATTTAGACAGGATCCCATGCAGGTTCATTAAGGAACGTTGAGGCCAAAAGCCAAATGGCCAAAAGCCAAAAGCCAAATGGCCAGACTAGAAAAACTTATGCATGACACCAATACATGGCGAGGCAGACATTAAGCCAGAGATTAAGGGAACGTTGAAGCCAGAACACAAATGGCCAAAAGCCAAAAGCCAATTGGCCAAAGTAGAACAACTTATGCATGAAACTCAATCCAATGGCCAAAGAATGCAGACCACGGTACTCAGGAGTCAATACTTCAAAAAACCTCCCCTTGGCCCAGACACCCCCTATGGTTTGCTCAATTTTTAATTTTTATTTGTTTTTCCTTTTTATTCTTTTAATTGTTTTTTAATTGTTTTCTTTTAATTCCATAAAATAATTTTCATAATAAATATAAAATACAGAAAAATAAAAAAAAATGTTTATTTTATTAATATTAATTTTACTATTATTATTTTTGTAAATAAACTTTAAACAATTAATTAGATTAATTTAGGTTTCAAAACTTTAATATTTTTCTTAATAAATTAAATATGTAGAAATTAGGTTTTTTAATTTTTTCATCATTTTTTTAATAAATAATTTTCTCATCATTATTATTATTATTAATTACTAATTTATTTTGTAAATAAACATGTACAGTAAATTAAGTTAAATTTTAACATTTTTCTCAAATAATTAAAAATAATTTAGAATTAGAGTTTCTTTTAATTTTAATTTTAATTTTCTTATTTCATAAATACAAAAAACCTAAAAAACACTTCTTTTATTTCAATAAATAATTAATTAATTTTTAATTTCAATTTAACTTCAAAAGGGGTCCAACGCCCTCGTTTTCAATTTTAATTCAATTCGCGCATTTTATTTATTCCTTCTTTTAAATATTGATGTAATTCTCCCAAAGCCGTGTAAATATTTATCTTTCGCACTTTACTTTAGTTCTTTATTTATTTTCTGTCAAATCGGGTTCTGGAAATTTTGGCGATGTGGACCCGCGCCTTTGTAATAGTTTAGGAACTTTACCTTTCTTGCAATTTTTAACTATTAATAAAATGCATGCAAGAATGAATGGCCTAAAATAAAAACAAACGCATAGATCACCCATGACATGACAAAAGACAAAAATAAATGAACATGACACACAAATCACACACCACCCCTAGGGTACGCCTCACTGTTGCCTTGCCTCGAAAGGTGATCGTCGAGTAGAGGATGTTTTAGTAAGTCCTCATGATCCGGGAACCTGGCATGAGGGTAGCTTCTAAGGTGTCTTCCTATTGCTCTGGTGATCACCATGTCCCGAACCTCGAATTGACCCGAACACCTCCAACGGTGGTGCTACCTACCTCTCAATGGTGGGATGGCACTACTTTAAAGGACATTTACACAGACGAATTCCTTAGGGTAGGTAGACGACTCATAGATACTTGCTCTCTTCAAAAAACAAACAAAAATCTTTTCACACCGACACTTTTCAAAAGCTTTCAAAACAATTTTTCAAACACTCTGACACAAGAGTCGATCTAAAACTTTCAAAGAAACTTTTTAAAACCCACAGTTGAAAAGAAAACAAACCACTTTTGAAAACACAATGAGCAAGTATCTAAGAGCCCATGGATAACCATGGATAGAAAGGGTGCTAACACCTTCCCTTTCTATAATCTACCTCCCGAACCGAGAGCAATCTCTTTAAGGAATTTTTCTGTGCTTTTGTCCTTTCCATTTGGAGAAAATAAAAGACGGTGGCGACTCTTGCTTCCGCGACATTTCGCGAACCAGCGTTAAACAGTCAGTTCCAGATCCACCGATCACACCTTGAAACTAGCTCCTTAAGTTGTGGAGGGATTCTCACAAGGTTGACTTGAATAGTTTTCCTGCAAAGTGAATCCATATCCTACAAAATAAGAACAAAGATGAATCCCAAAAATCCTTGAAATGGTTAGTGGATATATATGATGTTCATGATGTTCATGATGTTATGTACAAGTATGCATATACAAACAAAGCAAACAAGTCCTTAGGTTTAGGCTTGCATGGAGTTTTATAGGTAAGTACCCTCTTGAAGTTTAGTTGGCTCAAACCTGTCATAGTAATAGTAACCGAGTTCTAAGAAGCTCAATATCACTGGTTTGTTGCCTTGGTCATTGTTTCAGCACAAGCCTCATTAATGGCGACCGAAATATCCCAAGAAACCAAACCTCAATGAGTGTAGTATCGAGTATCTACCAACTTCAGACTGCACCAAAGCCGGTCATCTCACTACATCCTAAAGGCCAAGTTGGTCAAATAAAGGTTCTAGAAGTTCATTAGTGCTTCATGACATCACTCAGCGGCCCTGCATTCTCTTTGATTAACTCAAAGGCTACCGGTACCCACAAATATGTCACACTAACGTAGCTATTGCTTAGACCATGTCGGTATACCCCACACAGTTTCCACAATGTATTTCTACTTACCTATAAGGTGTCTAAAATCCAGGTAGAGGATTCAAACCCAAACAAAGAACCATAATGTAATGCATACAAGTCAAACAATGTAAGCAAATAAATGTGATCTATCCCTAAGGTAACCCCACTTTTTTAGAATTATCCCCAGCAGAGTCGCCAGTTCTGTGATATGGTGGGAGAACTGACTTGAGTTTTTTGCGTTTGATCGCAAATGTTGCGGTTAGCAAGAGTCGTCGCCTACTTTTTTTTATCCAAAAGGAAAGGTGAAAAAGCACAGAAAAGACCTTTGAGATTGTTTCTTGAGTTCGGGGGGTAGATTATATAAAGGGAAGGTATTAGCACCCTTTTTATCCATGGTTTTCCACGGGCTCTTAGTTACTTGCTAGATCACCTGCTTTTGTTTGAAATTGTGCTTTGTGTGGTTTTTGAAAGTATTTTGTAAAGAGGCCATTGTTTAGGCAATCTTTGTAATGATTCTTGTTCGTAAGAATGTATACAAAGATGTTTGATCTTTTGAAAATGTTTTCAAGTTTTTGTAAGATGTTTTGAAAGTGTGTGTGATTGTTTTGAAAATAGCAAGGATATTTGTTTTGAGAATAGAGCAAGTAATTAGGAGCAATCTACCTACTCAAATGTCTTTCTTGTTCATTTTCTTTTCCTTTGATATTGTTGTCTTACCATTGATTTGGTAAGCAACCCTATATTTGGATGTAAACGGGACAGGCGTGGGTCATCGTATAGCCATGATTAGCAATGTTGCAAGGTATCTTAGCATTCTTTTTGAGGGACTAAGATCATTTTGTAAGGCAACTTAGATAGCTTCATCGAGGGACTATGATCTTGTATTTGCTTGTTTTTGCTAAGATACCTTACATGCGTAATATGGACATTTTTGTAAGTGTTGCACCCCAAAATTTTCCCTCTCATATCTCTCAAGACATTGCAATAAAAATCTCCAAGTGGCTCAAGATTGCTCAAGAGTTGGACAATCAAGCTATCTCCTAAGGCAGTCAACCTCAAATTAGGGTTTTGTGTTGCATCAAGATCCTTGAATCCAAATGACCTCAAGTTCTCCCCAATGTCCTAATATGCTCTCAATATCATCCATGCCAAATTTCAAGCCTTGCAGAGGAAGTTTGCTCAGTCAATTGCTCAATGGGTCTAAAAATCGACTGTGCTAGGGCAAAAGTCAACTGTGACCTATAAACAGTCAAACTTCAATATTTTTTGTCAACATTCTCATTTTGAAGGATATTTCATCATTTTATAGAGTGTTGATCATGATTCATCAAGGATTGCTCAAAATTCATCAATACTCAAAAGTTGCTAAATTAGGGTTTTCAGGAAAAGTCAACTCAACTTTGACCAAGCATAACTTTCTCATAATTTATTAGAAATGACCCATCCAAAGCTAATTTTGAATAGGATTCAATTTCCTACAATCCATATTCATACCCCAAGATCAAAAAATGCACTCATAAGAAGTTACAAATTTGGACATTATAGGTCATTTTTGAAAGTCAACAAAAACAGCTTTTTTGCCAAAGCTTATAACTTGAGCATGGAATATCAAAATGAGAAGAGACCAAAAGGGTTGGTTATAGGGCATCTCATTATTTCTAAAAAGTCCGAGAACACTTCCAAAAGTTCAAAATTGAAGAAGTTATGCATTATTGAAGTTGGGCATTTTTGCAAAATTGCCAAAAGTAAACTATCCCCAAAACTTCAAATTTTGTCAAATGGGCCCATTCTTTTCCACTTGATTTGGGCTTTCCACATTCCACACGTGTCCTAGCTTCAACCTTGTGTCCATTTATCAATTTTTCTATTTTATTTGGTTTTTTATTGAATTATTTCATTTTAAATCAATTTAAATCAAATAAAATCCCAAAACTTGATTACATAAGATCTTTTTCTATTTTTGGCAAATTAAGCAAGTTTTCAATGGAGGATCAAATCCAATCTCAAGGCATTAATGTACAAGGATTCAAGACCAATTTGTTGACCTAATACATTGCAGCATACATATACAATCCAAAGCACACGAATTTGAGACCTAGAGACTGCCAGAACACCAAAAGCAAACTTGCAAAAATTGATAAAAAGTGTGAGACTGAAATCAAGCTTGGAGGCACTTTCAGGACCTAACAAGCATTACAATCGCTTCCTGGCAATTCTAAGAAGCAAAACCAATCAGAATCACTCATTCTCCAGCCTCCTAGAGCACTGTAAGCATCTCACGAATCCTCTATGTTCATGAAATCTTAAATCTTTATTCTTGCATCCATTCTCAAAAACGATTGCATATTCTGATTCCTCATGTCATTTGTTAACTTTCTGCAATAATCAATTTCATTCTTGTGTTGTGTATCATAAAACGCCATTGAAGGGTTCTTTAGGTTTTTTTAGGGCTTTCCATTACAGGAACAATTGGCTTGTGTGAAGGGTACCATCTTGTTTAGGGGAACAAGACGAGTTCAACTATGGTGCCACTTTTCATTTATATGGCCTATGCAAGATTTTGGAACGGACATGGCCTATAGCGATGGACCTTTGTCCGTTGGTATAGGTATTTTGATTTTTGGCCACTGTTCAATGACAAGGATGATGGCGTGTTGCATCCTCATTCGTCCATTCAAATCTGGCGCGCTTTATTTTGTTTTCTGATCCATTAATTTGTTTTTGTTTTATTATTATTAGTTTGCAATACTATAACAACTAACGCACAATGGTTGAGTGGCAAAGGCGTGTATCCATTGATCAACAGGACCTGGGTTCGAATCCCAGATCCCCCACATTGCATTGTTATTATTTTTTCACAGGTTATCCAATGTAAACTCAAGCACGTGGCCTATCATACAGCCTCACCCAATCACTTGCCAGATGGCCCTAGGCCAGATCTGGTGGTCCAGAATGAAAGCCTACCATGGGATCCAGTCAACCAATGCATAGGGGATCTAGAAAGTCAAACAAGGCCTGCATGTTAATGGGCCACAAAATTTCCATTCTCACCCCCATAATCAGGCCCAAACCCTAACCATTTTTCTCTTTTCTTTTATTATTTACTTTAATTATTTATTGTTATTATTTTTATTATCATTAACCAATCAAAACCTTTTTCCTCATAAAATTAAAAAAACCAAAAATATTTTCTTTATTAAATTTAAATTTCAGCATTTTATTTTTGTTAACAAAATTAATTTAATTAATTTAGTTTTAATTAGGAATAACTTTTAATATATTTTTGTAATAATTAAAATTAACTTAGACAATTAGGTTTTTAGTAACTTTGATTAATTTATTTTTATTTCTTTAAATATCAAAAATCCAAAAATATTATTTTCATTAATTAATTAATTAGCTTATTAATTTAATAATTAACTTAGTTTAATTTCTTTTTAATTCAAAAATAAACCAAAAAATCTTTTCTTTAATAAACAAAGGGTCAAAACCCTAGAACTCGCCCGATTTAATTTCCCGCACGTGATCCATTTTATTTCAATATTGTATCTGTTTCCTGGGATGTAATAGTTTAATAGGACGCTACTATTTTATCGCTTTATTTATTTTCCGCATTTTAATTTCAAGGGTAGCTTTTGGCGATGTAAATACCCGACGCCTTTCAATAGTTAGTTTTAATTTCCGCAATTTAATTTCCGCAACTTATAAACTTTTATATGTTTGGTAATAGGGAATGCATGACAATATCGAATGTTAAACCTAAAATCAACATAGATCACCATTGACATGTACAAAGACAAATTAACTGAAAAAAACACACTCTCACATGCGCACTCTTAGGGTACACCTCACTTGGTTGCCTTCGAACGCGGTCATTAAGTATAGGAAGTTTTAGAAGTCGTCCTCTTGTCCAAAGATCATAGTTGCCCTGACACGGTTGCCTCGGAAAAATGATCTAAGACATTAGGGTTACCGCTAAGGCGTCCTAACATTGCTTTAGTGACCGCACGTCCCTTAATCGAATTGACCCTTAAACTCCAACGACGATGCTACCTACTCATCAATAGTGGGATGGAATTGTCTAAAGGACATTAGCACAAATTGATTCTTTTTTCAAGTAGGTAGATGGTTCTTAAGTACTTGCTCCTTCAAAAATAAAACAAATTTTCACACTTACACTCCTTTTCAAACAAAAAAACTTCTTCAAACCCACAAACACAAAGAAAGCAAATTTTTAAAAACACTTTGAGCAAGTACCTAAGAGCCCGTGGATAACCACTGATAGAAAGGGTGCTAACACCTTCCCTTTCTATAATCTACCCCCCGGACCCGAGAAACATCTCGAAAAAGGAATTTTTCTGTGCTTTTTTCCTTTCCTAGTTGGATAAAATAAAAGACGGTGGCGACTCTTGCTTACCGCGAAATTTTGCAAAAACAAACGCAAAACGCGAACCAGCATTCCAAAAAACAGTCAGTTCTTTCCCACCGTATCACAGAACTGGCGACTCTGTTGGGGACGCTTAATAAGTGGGGTGTACCTTAGGATAAGATCATTGTGTTTTCAATTGTTTTCTTTGTATGCTTTATATTTGTGGGCTTGTATCAGAGTTACTATAGATCCTAACCCGGATCTGGGGGTACCCTTTAGGTAAGTAGCAATAAACTGTGAGGGAACTGTATGGCGTAGATTGATACGGTTGAAGCAGTAGCTACGTTGGTGTGGCACTTTAGTATGTACCGATATCCCTTGTGTTGGAACGAGGAGAATATGGGTCTGCTAAGGGGTCATTAAGCACCAACTGACCTTAGAACCTTTAAATTGACCAACTTGGCCATAGAACAGTAGCAGTATGATACACTCATTGAGACTAAACTCTCGCGATGATTCCGGCCGCAAGAAAAGGTTGCTAAACTGGAATTATGACCGATTGAGGGTAGTCAGTGATATTGATATCCTCTAGAACCCGGTTACTATTTTTAGGACAGGTTTAAACCAACTGGACTGAAAGAGGGTATTACCTAAGCTCCTTGCCAGCCTAAAATCTAAGGGCTCTCTGTGTGACTTGTGTGCCTTTACCATGTTTGCTATTTGTGGATACTTGTGATGTGCTTTCTATCATGACATCATGACATCATAACATTACATACATCTTTCATTGGACTAACCTATTTCAAAGACATGAGGGATTCATCTTTGTTCTGTTTTGTAGGTCATGATGCCCATGCGTAGGAATACCATCCGGATCAACTTTGTCCAGGTTCCCACTATGCTTAAAGAATTGATTGTAAAGATGCCAGATACTACCTCCTTCCTCAGGAGACATGGTTACCTCTTGGGTTTGGTCACTTCCAAATTGGACGAGAAGATGATGAGTGTCCTAGTCCAGTTCTATGATCCACTGTACCATTGCTTTACTTTCCAGGACTACCAGTTGGTTCCCACCTTAGAAGAGTTCTCTGATCTGCTCGGTATCTCTACTCTGGAGCAGACCTCGTTTACTGGTTGGGAAAAGATCCTTAGGCCAGAAGAGATTGCTTCAGCCCTTCATATGACAAAGGATGAGGTAATGGCTAATTGGGAGACTAGAAATGGAGCAAAGGGCTTTCTGACTAAGTTCTTGGTTGGTAAGGCTAATTATTTCTGGGATAGCCTAGACTTCAAGGCATTCGAAGATATTCTGGCTCTTCTGATATATGGCTTGGTATTGTTTCCGAATCCCGACTCCTTTGTTGATGTGAATGTGGTGAAAATCTTCATCTCTCGTAATCCTGTACCCACTCTCTTGGGTGACATTCCTCATCAGCTTTATGCCCGTACTGCCCGAAAGCGGGGAACCTTGATGTGTTGTACTCTATTATTGGCGAGGTGGTTTATTTCGCACCTCCCAAAATCAGTGCTGAAGAACAAAGAAGGCATGGGCTGGGCTTATAGGGTTATGTATCTCTCTCTCTCTCTCTCATAATGACATCATCTGGACTATTAAAGGCATGGATGAGGTGGCCATTATTGATCGCTGTGGGGAATACCCCAATGTTACACTGATAGGAACCCATGGAGGAATTTCTTATAATCCATGCTTGGCCTTACGTCAGTTTGGGCGAGCCAGAAGAGAAGGACCTCATGAATTGCTAATGCCTAGTATCATCTTTGATTTTCAAGGGGATAGTGACAAGCAACGCTGCAGATTCATAAGGGCCTGGGATAGAGTTCACAGATCTGATCCACATGAGCTGGGTCCAAAGACTTCTCTTCCGATGGAGCCATATCTCAGATGGGTCCGTATCCGTGCCCAAAAGCTGAGTATGCCATATGAAGCCGTCCTGCCTATCATTGTTGAAGTTGCTAATGAAGAGGGGGTTCTTCCTACCATCCTCCATCCTTACATGCCCACTGACATTGGGGCACTGAAAAGGTCTTGGATGCAGCTGAGAGAAGAGCGGGATGCTTACCGAGAAAAGTTTAACGAGCAAGAGCAGAAGATCCAGAAGTTGACTAGGCAGCTGGAGAACGAGCGGATTCTCAATGACTATGTCCGCACCGACAAGAAGCGACCATGGGAGCACTGATTGTCCTTTGATTATTTCCTTTCCAGTTTTTATTTGCTTTTCAGTATTTCCTTTCTTGTAACTCCTTAAGGGCAATTTGTTGAACAATTTGAATTTCAAGTTTACCTAATAAAAGTGTGTTTCCTTTTTTGTTTACAAATTTGAATCTCTCGGTGTCTTTGAAATCATAGCATATGCATTTCATCCCATGCACTTTATAACAGGTACCCATTACAGGTCTGTTATCTTCTTCGCTGTTTATTTCAGCATCATGTCTGCTGAACCATCAACCGAGCAAGTAATCAATGCCCTACAGGCTCAAAATGCCTGTGATCGGTGGATCTGGAACTGACTGTTTAAAGCTGGTTCGCGAAATGTCGCGGTAAGCAAGAGTCGCCACCGTCTTTTATTTTCTCCAAATGGAAAGGACAAAAGCACAGAAAAATTCCTTAAAGAGATTGCTCTCGGTTCGGGAGGTAGGTTATAGAAAGGGAAGGTGTTAGCACCCTTTCTATCCATGGTTATCCATGGGCTCTTAGATACTTGCTCATTGTGTTTTTAAAAGATTTGTTTGCTTTTCAATTGTGGGTTTTAAAAAAAGTTTCTTTGAAAATTTCAGTTCGACTCTTGTATCAGTCCTCAAGAGTGTTTGAAAAATTGCTTTCGAAAGCTTTTTGAAAATGTGTTGGTGCGAAAAGTATTTTTGATTTGTTTTGAAATTAGAGCAAGTATCTACGAGAACCTACCTACCCTAAGGAATTCGTCTGTGTAAATGTCCTTTAAAGTAATGCCATCCCACCATTGAGAGGTAGGAAGCACCACCGTTGGAGGTGTTCGGGTCAATTCGAGGTTCGGGACATGGTGATCACCAGAGCAATGGGAAGACACCTTAGAAGCTACCCTCATGCCGGGTTCCCGGATCATGAGGACTTACTAAGACATCCTCTACTCGACGATCACCTTTCGAGGCAAGGCAACAGTGAGGCGTACCCTAGGGGTGGTGTGTGCGATTTGTGTGTCATTTTCATCTGTATTTGTCTTGTTCATGTTTTTGGTGTTCTACGCATTGCTTTTATTTAGACATTCATTCTTGCATGCTTTGTTTAACAGTTAAGATATTTGCGGGAAAAGTAAATTCTAAGCTATTACAAATGGCGCGGGTCCACATCGCCAAAATTAACCAGGACCCGATTTGACAGAAAAATAAAGAAATTAAAAGAAAAGAAAGTGCGAGAAAGTTAATTACAGGGCTTCGGTAGAGGTACATAATTATCATAATGAAAATAAAATAAATACGCGAATTAATAAGAAATTAAGAACGAAACGAGGGCGTTGGACCCTTTTTGCAAAATATTAAAATTACATGAATTAATTAATTAAGAAAAGAAATTGTTTTTGTTTTTTTGGTATTTTTATGTATTTTAAGATTTAATAGAAAAAAGAAAGAATTAATTAAAATTAACTACTAACCCTAATTCTATTTTATTTTAATTTATTTAAGAAAATATTGAATTTTTAAACCTAAATTAAACCCTAATTTTTGTATACAAATTTAATTATGAAAATAAATAAAATAAATAATATTATTATGAAAAAGAAAAATTGAAAAGGAATAAAACATTAATTAAACCTGGTTCTATATTTTTTTAGATTTTTTGTTATGAAAGAAATTAAAATTAAAACCCTAATTTAAACTAATTAATTACAATGCATTTATTTACGAGAAATGTTAAAATAAAAACATTTATTGTATTTTTTTTTTATCTTTTCTGATTTTTATGCATTTTTTTTATATTTTGTGAAAATAATTAATCAATTTAAACAAATAATAATTAAAAGTAAAAGATTTAAGTAAATAAAGAAAATAAAAAAAGAAAAATTTGCAAACCTAGGAGGGTGGTAGTCCCCAAAGTGAGGTCTGGCCTTAGTAATCTGGCCCATTTAGCAAGGCCTGGTGGACTTTTACTGGGCACGTGCAGAGGCGTTGACTCAAGCCTATGGTGCTCATCAATTCTCAGCCTTTGATCTGATCTCCAGGAGCACGTGGATGGCTGGATTAAGAGGTGTATCATGATCCTCAACATAAGCGCTGCACGTGAACGTTAAAGGAAAAATAACATGGAAATTATTGAAGACCTGGGGCTCGAACCCAGGTCATATGCATTGCCAACGTTCACACCTTGCCACTGGACCACTATCACGCATTTGTTAAATAAATAAACAACAAATATGATAAAAGAAAACAATTCCTTAATGCCTTCAGCGCGCGAATTTTTGAACGGGCCTATCACGTTTCGCCACGACTTCGTCTTCTTCATGTTCCTGAAAACATAAAAGAACAGGCAACGGTTGTCATGACGTTTTCTTAGGCCGCTTTTGAGAAAATAGCGAATAGGTCTAGAGGGTCCATAAATTTGGCGCGATAGTGGCTTCTTCTTCGTCCAGACTTGCTGATTACAACCATGGTACTCTTGAAGGCCAATTTTTCTTGGTTTCAAAATCCCCAATTGGAGGTCCTGTAAACCCTAAAACTCAAACATGGTGAAATCGTGTATACAGCATAAAAACATAATTGAATGCATTGGTTAGCTTCAAAACTTCATAATGAACATGAATCAATGAATAAAATGTTATGAAAATGCCTAGATTTGAGAACACGATTATGAGTTTTTCATGAAATATTTGGAGTCCTGTATACCGATTCCTTGAGCTTTGATGAAGGTTTTTGATTGTAATCGCTTCTGGACAACCTTGGCAAGCTAATGGAACAAGAATTATGCTTTGAATCGCCCTCCAAAGTGGTTTTCAGATTTGACTTTTTAGACAAAAATTCCAAGTTTGATTTGTGCTCTTTTGCGCAGCTTAGTGTGTGTTTGCATTAGGGTTATGTTTAGGCTTTTGTATTGAGCAGATTAGGTCAAGAAAAATCAATCAAATCCATTGCATTCATTGATTTTGGAAATTTGATTTCTTAAGATTTTTTCATATCTTTTTCCATGTGTTTTTGGTTCAAAATCAAGCCAATCAACCCAACTCTTTCCATATTGGTACAAGCACGAAATCTTGAGGCTAAAACATGTACAAAAAGATTTGTTAGGTTAAGTTAAATATTTTTCACATATTTAAATGATTTAAATGAATTATTATAAATAAAAAATTCAAATAAATAAATAAAAAATGAGAAAATACTTCCCTTTGGGCCAAGTGGTCGTGCACATGTCATGGATGATGAATTGTGGAAAAAAAATGGGCCCATTAGCAATTTTAGGTCATTTGAATCAATGTTGACTTTTCAAAATATCCAAAACTTTCCCAACTTCTACAAGGCATAACTTGCTCAATATTTAAGCGTTTCTCATGTTCTTGGACATTTTGGAAAGGTCTTTGAGTCCTCTAACCAATGTCTTTGGTCCCATGTCATTTTGATTTACCAATCTCAAGTTATGGCCTTTGACTTAAAGTCCCTTTTTGTTGACTTTTGAAAATGACCTATAATGTTGAAATTGATAACTTTTTGTGAGAGCATTTCTTGGACTTGAAGTATGAAGATGAGTTGTAGGAAATGTCGTTCTCTTCAAAATGAGCTTTGGATGGAATTTTTCTGATAATCCATGTGAAAGTTATGCCCTGGTCAATTTCAGTTGACTTTTTCAGTTGTCCAAATAAGGAAACTTTTTGCATTTTGATGATTTCTGAGCCAAATTTTGAGAATCGTGATCAAGCATTGATCAAATGATGTTTGTGGCTTCAAAATGATATGTTGACCAAAAATTTGAACTTTTGACTGTCAAATGACCATTTTGCCCCTACAGTTGACTGTAGTGCAATTAGGGTTTTTGACTGTGCAATTTTGAGCTGAATGCCTTGAAACTTGATATGAGGATGCTTGACCACATTTGTAGGCATATGAGACTTGATTGGACCTTTGGACACTTCATTTTCTTGATCAGCACATAAACCCTAGTTTTGACTGTATGGGAGACCTTTGCATTGTGCAACCCTTGGGGAATTTTGCAGCTTGACTTGGCAAATCTTTGAAGAATATGGGAGGGAAAATTTTGGGGTACAACAGTTGCCCCTGTTCAATCTTCTTAGACCTGAGGATGCAGATTGGCTGACGTGCCTTTCGTAATCCGAGGGTGGAAGATGATTGAACACTAGAGTGCCCAGAAATTTGCGCTCACATAGTAGCAGTGTGGCGGAATGGGCTTATAGATGCCATTTAGAGGTTGCTGGATTAGATGATGGGCTTATAGATGCCATCTGGATGTTGATCGTGTAAGAGATTCCTTAGCGAAAACCTGCATACCTTTGCATGAACTGTAAGAGCACCTTGGGTGACTTTAACTTCAACAACGCTCGTTGAGAAAATCTTGGTGGGAACTACCATCTTCGCAGTATCGGGAAGAGAACCATAGGCAATTATAATCTGAAAGGAATTATCACCTCACTCACCGTCGGAGAGGGAACCATAGGAAATTATAATCTGAAAGAAAAACCCAAAATGGAAATCTCATGCACCGTCGGAGAGAGAACCAATAGGACATTATAATCTCAAAGAAAAACCCAAAATGGAAATCTCATGCACCGTCGGAGAGAGAACCAATAGGACATTATAATCTCAAAGGAAAAACCTAAAATGGAAATCTCATGCACCGTCGGAGAGAGAACCATTAGGACATTATAATCTCAAAGAAAAACCCAAAATGGAAATCTCATGCACCGTCGGAGAGAGAACCAATAGGACATTATAATCTCAAAGAAAAACCCAAAATGGAAATCTCATGCACCGTCGGAGAGAGAACCAATAGGAAAATATAATCTCAAAGAAAAAACCTAAAATGGAAATCTCATGCACCATCGGAGAGAGAACCATTAGGACATTATAATCTCAAAGAAAAACCCAAAATGGAAATCTCATGCACCGTCGGAGAGAGAACCAATAGGACATTATAATCTCAAAGAAAAACCCAAAATGGAAATCTCATGCACCGTCGGAGAGAGAACCAATAGGACATTATAATCTCAAAGAAAAACCTAAAATGGAAATCTCATGCACCGTCGGAGAGAGAACCAATAGGACATTATAATCTCAAAGAAAAACCTAAAATGGAAATCTCATGCACCGTCGGAGAGAGAACCAATAGGAAAATATAATCTCAAAGAAAAACCTAAAATGGAAATCTCATGCACCGTCGGAGAGAGAACCAATAGGAAAATATAATCTCAAAGAAAAAACCTAAAATGGAAATCTCATGCACCGTCGGAGAGAGAACCAATAGGACATTATAATCTCAAAGAAAAAAAAAAACCTAAAATGGAAATCTCATGCACCGTCGGAGAGAGAACCAATAGGAAAATATAATCTCAAAGAAAAAACCTAAAATGGAAATCTCATGCACCGTCGGAGAGAGAACCAATAGGAAAATATAATCTCAAAGAAAAAACCTAAAATGGAAATCTCATGCACCGTCGGAGAGAGAACCAATAGGAAAATATAATCTCAAAGAAAAACCTAAAAATGGAAATCTCATGCACCGTCGGAGAGAGAACCAATAGGAAAATATAATCTCAAAGAAAAACCTAAAATGGAAATCTCATGCACCGTCGGAGAGAGAACCAATAGGACATTATAATCTCAAAGAAAAAACCTAAAAATGGAAATCTCATGCACCGTCGGAGAGAGAACCAATAGGAAAATATAGTCTTAAAGAAAAACCTAAAATGGAAATCTCATGCACCATCGGAGAGAGAACCAATAGGACATTATAATCTTAAAGAAAAACCTAAAATGGAAATCTCATGCACCGTCGGAGAGAGAACCAATAGGAAAATATAGTCTTAAAGAAAAACCTAAAATGGAAATCTCATGCACCGTCGGAGAGAGAACCAATAGGACATTATAATCTCAAAGAAAAACCTAAAATGGAAATCTCATGCACCGTCGGAGAGAGAACCAATAGGAAAATAACTTCTACTGAGTCTTCATCAGAAAAATCTATTGGGAGTCGATTTAGCTGGACTAGAGAAGGCCTTGGACTGGATAAGAAATCTTTTGAGTCGATTAACTGAACCGGTCTAGGTCTTGAAATATGATTGAGAACTGCATCTTTCCTGAAAGGTAAAGGTCAGTCATATGCAATGCATGATATGGATCAAGCAATGATGTTCTCAACATGAATGAGATTTGTATGATATGATGCGTCTATGCATGCTATAATGATGTATGTAATGTTTAGGAATGTATATTTCCGTCTAGGAAAGTAAATCCTTGACGGGTGCCAGGAAGTCATTCCTGGGCTGCTGTTGGAGAATAGATTTCGCTTTCGCTGGGGATGATAACTGCAAGAATACCGGTAGAAGATGACTCCGTTGAGGAATAAACTTGGCAAATGGAAGATTCTGCGGGGAGAAAAATACTCTAGCGACCATGCTGGGGAGTGATACTCTGTGGGGAGAGAGATACTTTGTTGAATGTTGATAGTTATTTGCTGGGGATAGAAGACTTCGTCGAGGACGCTCTTTCCGTGGCTTTTGGCTGGGGATAACCCAGTTATACCCTGTTAAGGAAATAACTCTTTGAATAAAGCCGGACGACGCATTCGTGCTCTGCGAGGGGATAAGCTTCCAGAATCTACTGGGGATAAGCTTACTGCTTGGGGAGATAGATTCCAACCTTCCTGGGGAACTGGATTGGACTTTCTTGGGGAAGTTTTGATATGCTGGGGAAGTGATTCCTTTGAGTGCTGGTATGCCGCCGGGGAACAATCTTTAGACCAAGACTGCCGGGGATGCTTGTTAAGAATATATATGCTGCTGGGGAAGTATTGAGATCTACTGGAGGATACCCAACTTCCTTAAGATTGACAGTATAGCTTGGAGAGAGTGTACTGACTGCTTACTCTCTGGGGAATTAAGATGTACTGGTCATGTTCTTCAGCTGAACCTACCTTGATACCCTGATGGACAACATAATTAGATCGCTTAGCCCACTTATTATTGCCCCTGTTTCTATAGGAGAAGGCATCTGTGGGGTGCTGATAGTTGTTGATGGACAAAACCTTTTTCTGGTAGGCAGGTGACAAGACATAGTCGTACGCTTTGATCCCTAACTTTTGCCTGGACCGCCCTTTCGGGTTTTCAGTCCACCGGGATACCCATTTTTGCCCAAGCCGCCTTTTCAGGTTTTTGACTTGCCGGGTGTAAGATTTTTTCATTTTCATCCCTTATTTTTGCCCGAACCCTTTTGGTTCGCCGGGAAGCCCTTATTTTCGCCTAGGTGTGTCAACCTAGCGGGTCTTTGATTGTGTGTAGTATTTTTTCGACTATGTCCGTTCTCAGAAAGTAGGGAGTTGCCCCTGTTAGAAGTGTTTTGTCATGCCACCAGAAGATGTTTGATCAGGCCAGATTCGTTGTTGAAATGCCCCAAGTGACTCAGGCGGAGATTTGCCCCAGGTTATTTGGCCTTTGAGAGATTCTCCGAATCTTGATTGGACTGCCCCAGATAATGGGCTTTGATCATATCATGCCCCTTGATTGGAAGTGCCTCTGCTCATTAGGCATTCGTCGTGCGAATTTCTATGCTGTTCAAACAAAAGTCATATGCAAACAAAGTTATGTTAAAATGCAAAGCTTATGTCTGTCTTGAAGATTTTGAAAATGCATTCTTTTTCATAGAACAAATGAATGTTTGTAAAACGTGATGTCAACTCCATATTTACCGTAAGCCTTAAGGAGTCAGGATACCTTTCGTAAAAGTATGCTTTCGAACTAACCCATGCTTCAGCTAGGACCTTTTGAGGGTTATAACGTGGCTTGGTTCACGGTTCAAGAAACGAAGGATAAAGGCTCAAATTTATTTGTACCCACCCACTCTTCGTGATGTTCTTCAGACCTAAACTCAGTTGATCATGCGTTAGACCTTGCTTGAGTCTTTGCTTTGAGGTTCCAATGATGGTTCGGATGTTGATAACTTATTTTGAATAGGCAGTCATTCCTTTTGTTGAGGGTTTGTATGACCTCTTTCTTTTTGATTTAGTTATCCCTTTCCTTTTTTGCCTGAACTGTTTCCTTTTTGGAATTACAGTCAGCGGGATGCCCCGATTTCATAAGTCCCTTTTATAGGTTTTGACTTCTTGGGCTTTTCATTTATGATTTTTTTTGATAACGACCGCCTGTCTTTATGATTGTTCTGAACCATCATTGTCTTTTGTTCTGTAAGGACTTCTTTGGTGCCATTCGTTATGCACTAGGATCAACTGAGAGAACTACCCTGCCCCAGGTTATGACTAAGGGTTTTAAATTTTGAAAAGAAAAACTCCTACTTCTTTGGCTCAGATGGGTTGACGAGGGATTATCTTCCTTATAACTCCAGTGTTTAGGAATTGAAACAATGCCTGTACCTCATCAGCGGGGTCTGTTCAAAAGCATACTGTAAAGATCGTGGTATCGTTTTCGTCATCCTCCCTCAAGAGGCTTAGAATTTCCAATTAAGAGTTGACCATCACAAAAATATGAAAGCAGTTTTAAGCATGGTAAACATAATTAAATCA
The DNA here is from genome assembly GCA_948472305.1 of Vicia faba. Classification (NCBI taxonomy): domain Eukaryota; kingdom Viridiplantae; phylum Streptophyta; class Magnoliopsida; order Fabales; family Fabaceae; genus Vicia; species Vicia faba. The sequence continues at coordinate 1,684,400,050 of OX451736.1, read as the reverse complement.
AGACAGACATGTGTAGTGCATTCATGAAATAAAAGAGTTTAACATGATAATTGTTTATCTGAACAAGAAAAGAAAAAAATACAACTTGAATTCAAATGAACAAAAATCTCTCGACCCTAGCCATGTTTTGGCAATGGAGCAGTGATCACGTTGGGAGTTTCGGCAGGCTCGAACTCGATCTCTTTAGCATCGATCATATTCTGAATCTTGTATTTCAGCGCCCAACAATCCTCGGTATCGTGCCCCGGGCTATCAGAATGATAAGCACACCTTGCTTCTGGATTGTAGCTTGGAGAGGAGGTCTTGGGGTTTGCAGGAGGGTTGATCACTGCAATCAGGTTCATCTTCAACATGTGCTGCAATGCTTGTGACCATGGCATGTTAATGTTGGTGAATTGTCTTTTAGGCTCGTCCGGCCTTCGCTGGTTTCCCTTTTGTGGTTGGCGGCGTGGTGCAGAACCAGAAATCATGACTGCCCCTGCATGTTGGTCACGACGACTCTTTTGGCTATATGCAGCATTAGATTCTTTCTTTCCCGTGTAAGGCTTCTTGTGGGTGTCAGAAGGTGTGGCCTCTTGAATTTTCCCACTCTTGTACCAACTTCAATTCTTTCCCCAGTCAGGATGAGGTCAGTAAATCCAGCAGATGAATTACCAATGAGGTGATTGAAGAACGGCCCGGATAGGGTCCCCAAGAACATATCAACGAGTTCCCGGTCAGTTAATGGAGGCTGCACCCTTCCAGCAAGGTCTCTCCATCTCTGCGCGTATTCCTTGAAACCTTCACTTGACCCTAGCGACATACCCTGGAGTTGGGTACGTGTAGGAGCAAGGTCAGCATTGTACTGGTATTGCTTGTAAAATGCAGTGGCTAGGTCCTCCCAGGTACGGATGTTGGATCCATTCAGTTGATAGAACCACTCGAGCTGAGTCCATGAAAGAGTCTCTTGGAAGAAATGGATCCATAAGTTTTTGTCAGTTGTATAGGGCTGGATCCTCCTTGTGCAAGCCCTGAGGTGCAATTTAGGACAGGATGCCCCGTCGTATTTAGCAAAGGCAGGTGCCTTAAACTTGTGCGGGATCACTACCCCAGAAGACAGACCTAGATCCTCGAAGTCCAGGCCGGGCACTTTTTGTATCTCCATAGCACTTAGCCGGTCTTCCAATTGTTTGTACCTATCCTCAGCCGGAGGGTACTGTTCGTCGTTGAAATCTGTCTCATTGTCGGAGACCACTGGACTGGGAACCCTTTCCTCTTGATGACTGCCTTTCCCCACAGATGGAGTTGTCCTCTCAGCTTGATCCTGCAAGGTGTTCCCAGATCTGCGTCTAGGGCTGAACAAAACAGTCCTCTTCTTCTTCTTTTCCTTCTTCAAGAGCAGAGCCTTCAGATCTTGTTGCCCCTGGGTCAAATTCATGATCAGCCCTTGGAACTGGGCGTTCTGAGCCTGGAGGGCCTTGATAGTGTGCTCGGTTGAAGATTCAGGATTCATGACGAGGTTGCTGAAATAAACAGCGAAGAAGGTAAGTAACCTGCAGAGAAAGGGTACCTGTTATGCAATGATATGTATGATATGCATGCAATGATTTCAAGGACCTCGCGGGGTAAACAGAGAAACTTGTTAGAGTTGAGAACTGGTAACTTGATTGAAGGAAACCCATGTTATTGAGAATTCTTCTTCAAGGGTCAAAGGCTCACCATATCCAGTGGGTCATAGCCTCTGACTCAAGTCATCAACCTTATTTTGCTTTCCAAACAACCTTGGCTAGGGGAACCTTCTTCAGGAGTCAAAGCTCACCATATCCAGTGGGTCATAGCCTCTGACAGTTTTGGCTAGAGGAAAATAAATCCTCTTTGCCCCTTGCTAGATGCTTGATTCATCATGACCTGCATCACAAGCCTTTGAGATCCTTGAAATGGGTTAGGATGTATGCAATGGTATGATGTTATGGTATGCATGGGGTAATGTAAGTAACCCTGTTATGAGTCCCAATTAAGGACTGCGAACCAAAACCTGTAAGAAACTTAGGTAAGACCTGTCATGAGTCCCAATTAAGGACTAAAAACAAAACCTGCAAGAAACTCGGTAAACCCTGTTATGAGTCCTAATTAAGGACTGCAAACCAAAACCTGTAAGAAACTTAGTATACCCTGTTATGAGTCCCTATTAAGGACTATAAACAAAACCTGCAAGTAGTTCATGTGTCAGCTAACAAGCATGCAAGTAGGCAAGTACAAAGGCACACAAGAGAGACTCTTAGAGTTTAGGCCAGCATGGGGTCTGGGTATTACCCTCTTGAAGTTGGTGGGTTCATACCTGTCCTATCAAAGTAACCGGGTTCTTAGAGGATCCCAATATCATTGACTACCCTCAATCGGTCATAACTCCAGCATCGCAATCTTTTCTTGCGGCCAGAACCATCACGAGAGTTTAGCCTCAATGGGCGTAACATACTGCTACTGTTCTAATGGCCAAGTTGTGTCATTTAAGGTTCTAAGGTTGTTGGTGCTTAATGACTCCTCAGAAGACCCATATTCTCCTCGTTGCAACACAAGGGATATCGGTACAGACCAAGGTGCCACACCAACGTAGCCACTGTTTCACCCGTGTCGGTCTACGCCGGACAGGTCCCTCACAGCTTATGCTACCTAAACAGGGTATCCCCAGATCCGGGTTAGGATCTATGTAACTCCCATGCAACCCACAAATTTAAAGCAGACAAGTCAATACAATTGAAAACACAGTTATGAACTAACCCTAAGGTACACCTCACTTTAAGTTTAAGTCCCCAGCAGAGTCGCCAGTTCTGTGATCGGTGGATCTGGAACTGACTGTTTAAAGCTGGTTCGCGAAATGTCGCGGTAAGCAAGAGTCGCCACCGTCTTTTATTTTCTCCAAATGGAAAGGACAAAAGCACAGAAAAATTCCTTAAAGAGATTGCTCTCGGTTCGGGAGGTAGGTTATAGAAAGGGAAGGTGTTAGCACCCTTTCTATCCATGGTTATCCATGGGCTCTTAGATACTTGCTCATTGTGTTTTCAAAAGATTTGTTTGCTTTTCAATTGTGGGTTTTAAAAAAAGTTTCTTTGAAAATTTCAGTTCGACTCTTGTATCAGTCCTCAAGAGTGTTTGAAAAATTGCTTTCGAAAGCTTTTTGAAAATGTGTTGGTGCGAAAAGTATTTTTGATTTGTTTTGAAATTAGAGCAAGTATCTACGAGAACCTACCTACCCTAAGGAATTCGTCTGTGTAAATGTCCTTTAAAGTAATGCCATCCCACCATTGAGAGGTAGGAAGCACCACCGTTGGAGGTGTTCGGGTCAATTCGAGGTTCGGGACATGGTGATCACCAGAGCAATGGGAAGACACCTTAGAAGCTACCCTCATGCCGGGTTCCCGGATCATGAGGACTTACTAAGACATCCTCTACTCGACGATCACCTTTCGAGGAAAGGCAACAGTGAGGCGTACCCTAGGGGTGGTGTGTGCGATTTGTGTGTCGTTTTCATCTGTATTTGTCTTGTTCATGTTTTTGGTGTTCTACGCATTGCTTTTATTTAGACATTCATTCTTGCATGCTTTGTTTAACAGTTAAGATATTTGCGGGAAAAGTAAATTCTAAGCTATTACAAATGGCGCGGGTCCACATCGCCAAAATTAACCAGGACCCGATTTGACAGAAAAATAAAGAAATTAAAAGAAAAGAAAGTGCGAGAAAGTTAATTACAGGGCTTCGGGAGAGGTACATAATTATCATAATGAAAATAAAACAAATACGCGAATTAATAAGAAATTAAGAACGAAACGGGGGCGTTGGACCCTTTTTGCAAAATATTAAAATTACATGAATTAATTAATTAAGAAAAGAAATTGTTTTTGTTTTTTTGGTATTTTTATGTATTTTAAGATTTAATAGAAAAAAGAAAGAATTAATTAAAATTAACTACTAACCCTAATTCTATTTTATTTTAATTTATTTAAGAAAATATTGAATTTTTAAACCTAAATTAAACCCTAATTTTTGTATACAAATTTAATTATGAAAATAAATAAAATAAATAATATTATTATGAAAAAGAAAAATTGAAAAGGAATAAAACATTAATTAAACCTGGTTCTATATTTTTTTAGATTTTTTGTTATGAAAGAAATTAAAATTAAAACCCTAATTTAAACTAATTAATTACAATGCATTTATTTACGAGAAATGTTAAAATAAAAACATTTATTGTATTTTTTTTTTATCTTTTCTGATTTTTATGCATTTTTTTATATTTTGTGAAAATAATTAATCAATTTAAACAAATAATAATTAAAAGTAAAAGATTTAAGTAAATAAAGAAAATAAAAAAAGAAAAATTTGCAAACCTAGGAGGGTGGTAGTCCCCAAAGTGAGGTCTGGCCTTAGTAATCTGGCCCATTTAGCAAGGCCTGGTGGACTTTTACTGGGCACGTGCAGAGGCGTTGACTCAAGCCTATGGTGCTCATCAATTCTCAGCCTTTGATCTGATCTCCAGGAGCACGTGGATGGCTGGATTAAGAGGTGTATCATGATCCTCAACATAAGCGCTGCACGTGAACGTTAAAGGAAAAATAACATGGAAATTATTGAAGACCTGGGGCTCGAACCCAGGTCATATGCATTGCCAACGTTCACACCTTGCCACTGGACCACTATCACGCGTTTGTTAAATAAATAAACAACAAATATGATAAAAGAAAACAATTCCTTAATGCCTTCAGCGCGCGAATTTTTGAACGGGCCTATCACGTTTCGCCACGACTTCGTCTTCTTCATGTTCCTGAAAACATAAAAGAACAGGCAACGGTTGTCATGACGTTTTCTTAGGCCGCTTTTGAGAAAATAGCGAATAGGTCTAGAGGGTCCATAAATTTGGCGCGATAGTGGCTTCTTCTTCGTCCAGACTTGCTGATTACAACCATGGTACTCTTGAAGGCCAATTTTTCTTGGTTTCAAAATCCCCAATTGGAGGTCCTGTAAACCCTAAAACTCAAACATGGTGAAATCGTGTATACAGCATAAAAACATAATTGAATGCATTGGTTAGCTTCAAAACTTCATAATGAACATGAATCAATGAATAAAATGTTATGAAAATGCCTAGATTTGAGAACACGATTATGAGTTTTTCATGAAATATTTGGAGTCCTGTATACCGATTCCTTGAGCTTTGATGAAGGTTTTTGATTGTAATCGCTTCTGGACAACCTTGGCAAGCTAATGGAACAAGAATTATGCTTTGAATCGCCCTCCAAAGTGGTTTTCAGATTTGACTTTTTAGACAAAAATTCCAAGTTTGATTTGTGCTCTTTTGCGCAGCTTAGTGTGTGTTTGCATTAGGGTTATGTTTAGGCTTTTGTATTGAGCAGATTAGGTCAAGAAAAATCAATCAAATCCATTGCATTCATTGATTTTGGAAATTTGATTTCTTAAGATTTTTTCATATCTTTTTCCATGTGTTTTTGGTTCAAAATCAAGCCAATCAACCCAACTCTTTCCATATTGGTACAAGCACGAAATCTTGAGGCTAAAACATGTACAAAAAGATTTGTTAGGTTAAGTTAAATATTTTTCACATATTTAAATGATTTAAATGAATTATTATAAATAAAAAATTCAAATAAATAAATAAAAAATGAGAAAATACTTCCCTTTGGGCCAAGTGGTCGTGCACATGTCATGGATGATGAATTGTGGAAAAAGAATGGGCCCATTAGCAATTTTAGGTCATTTGAATCAATGTTGACTTTTCAAAATATCCAAAAATTTCCCAACTTCTACAAGGCATAACTTGCTCAATTTTTAAGCGTTTCTCATGTTCTTGGACATTTTGGAAAGGTCTTTGAGTCCTCTAACCAATGTCTTTGGTCCCATGTCATTTTGATTTACCAATCTCAAGTTATGGCCTTTGACTTGAAGTCCCTTTTTGTTGACTTTTGAAAATGACCTATAATGTTGAAATTGATAACTTTTTGTGAGAGCATTTCTTGGACTTGAAGTATGAAGATGAGTTGTAGTAAATGTCTTTCTCTTCAAAATGAGCTTTGGATGGAATTTTTCTGATAATCCATGTGAAAGTTATGCCCTGGTCAATTTCAGTTGACTTTTTCAGCTGTCCAAATAAGGAAACTTTTTGCATTTTGATGATTTCTGAGCCAAATTTTGAGAATCGTGATCAAGCATTGATCAAATGATGTTTGTGGCTTCAAAATGATATGTTGACCAAAAATTTGAACTTTTGACTGTCAAATGACCATTTTGCTCCTACAGTTGACTGTAGTGCAATTAGGGTTTTTGATTGTGCAATTTTGAGCTGAATGCCTTGAAACTTGATATGAGGATGCTTGACCACATTTGTAGGTGTGATACGGTGGGAGAACTGACTAGAGGTTTGCGTTTGTATTCGCAAATGTTGCGGTTAGCAAGAGTCGCCACCGACTTTTTATTTTATCCTAAGGAAAGGTTAAAAAGCACAGCAAAAACCTTTTGAGATGTTTTCTTGGGTTCGGGGAGTAGATTATAGAAAGGGAAGGTATTAGCACCCTTTCTATCCATGGTTATCCATGGGCTCTTAGTTACTTGCTTAGATCACTTGCCTTTTGTTTTCAATTGTTTTAAATGGTGCTTGAGTGTGTGGGTTTTGAAAATGTTTTTGAAAAGAGACCAATGTGGTGGCAACCTTTGTAATGATCCATGTGGGGATGTATACAAAGATGTATGTCTTTTGAAAAGGTTTTCATTTGTTTTTGAAAGTTGTTTTGAAAGTGTAGTGGATTGTGGTTTTTGAAAAGAAGGCAAGTGTTTTGTTTTGCAAGTTGGTTCAAGTAACTAAGAGGTTATCTACTCCTAAATTTCTCAAAAGATTATTACTATACTTTAACCCTTTTAACAAGTTTGCACCACCATTGTATTTGGTGGGCAACCTTGTGTTAGGATGTGAAAGGGACAGGCGCGGGTCATCGTTTAGACCATAATTGTAACAACGTTAAATGTCTTTGGGCAATTTCTCTAAGGGACTTGATCATTTGTTTTGTTTGTTTTGAAAAGTTTTATCGAGGGACTATGATCATTCAAACTGTTTGTTTTGCCCAAAGATGTTCAACATACAATATGGCCCGTTTATTTGAAGGCAACAAGTGGAATACCCTAGGGGGTGCAAGTGTGATTTGTGTGTCCATTTTCATGCTTGTTTATCTTGTATTAGGTCAAACTATTTTTTATCGTTTTTTCGCATACAAACCCTAATTCTAGCATGTTATTATTTAGAAAGCGATAAAGTGCGAAATTAAAATTACTAAGCTATTACACAACCAAATATGGGAAGGGGGGTACAAATGTTCAAATGGGGATATTGACAAGAATTTAAATCTAAATTATTACAACAATTGGATATTTTGCAATGCATAATTAAATATAAATTAAACAAATATGTGAAATGTAGAAAGAAAGTTTCTATGTGTATGAGAAAAATATTATTTATGTAAAAGGAAAAAGAAAATAAAAATGTATTTATTTTTATTTAGTATTTTGAAACTTAAGGTGAGAAACCCTAATTTTTAAATAAAAGGTATTATTACCTAATTTAATTCTACTATTTATTTATTATTTATAAAAATAACCTAAAATGAAGTATATTGTAAAAAAAAAGTATTTTTGTATCAAATGTTAATAAAATAAAAAAAATCAAGTATTTTTATATCTTTTTCTTAAATACATTAAATAATCAAATATATATATATATATAACCCTGAATATGTATTTTTCTAAAATAAATATTTAAAATATTTTAATAAAAATAAAAAGTAAAGTATATTTTTTTGTGTAAAATATTTTCATAAAGTAAATAAAATAATAAAAATGTATCTACACTATTTTCTATTTATTTCAATAATAGTATATATATATATATTTGTATATAACAAAAGAAATAAACAAATAAATATGCCATAAATACAAAAAGTGGTGGAAAAAATATTTTAAAAATTTTAATGGTATGAGAAAAAATAAACAAAGTCAATCAAAAAAGAAAAAGTCAAAAATGTCAAAAAATGAGCAAATGGGCTCAGGGGGGTGTAAACCAAAAAATGGGGTGTGAAAAGGAAACAAATCCAGGCCCAGCCCAGATCACTTCTTCTTCAACCTCTGTACAGCTTTCTTCACACAAAACACGCGTTTTCTAACTCTGGATTCCTGGACTTTCAAGCAAAACTCATAACATGAAAAGTGTAGAGCATTAAGAGACGGTTTCAACCATATAAAGAACATGACCTATCTCTCTAAGATGAGAGAGAATTTCTCTCCCCCTCTTTTCTGACCTAGTTTTTCTACCATTTTCAGAGCTCAAATTCTCTTCACTCAGACAAAAGAAATGAAAAGTAAAGCTATGTACATGTTCAGGGCTATGAGTAGGACTTTGTTTCTTCACAAACTTAAGACTAAAGATGCCTAATAAGAGAGATACGAATTCAAACTTTTACCTGTGCAGTTGAACTTCTATGTGGAGAATGAGAGACTTTCAGTGCAATGTAATGATTGGAAAAGCTTCCTTGAAGTCCAGGGATGCTTTTTCAATGCTCACTTTGTCTTGAAACTTCTTGTATCAAGCTATAGAACTTCACCTGCAAGTCAAAGATGTGAAAATGGTGGAAGTGGTTAGAGCAACTACAGATCGTGCCTTAGCTTCTGGATAGCTTGCATATGTTGTAAGGAAGGTAGAGGAACAGGTTTGGACAGAAATGCTTGAAGGGATTGAGAGATTGCACTCAAACTGCAGGGGCACCCCTGTTTGTGCAGTTTGAGCATGATTCTGAGATGGAGGGTGTTTGAAAGGGAAATGGCTCGTGCAAAAGCTTCAATGTGGTCTATGGAATGTGTTTGATATCTTTTGTGCTGTGTTCTCTGACTGATATGAGAGATAGCATATGTTATGGACCTTTCTTCACACTTAAGCTACCAAAAGCAAATTGGTGTTCTAGGTCAGTATAGGACCCCCTAATGTGCTGCATCAACTCCTCTTGATCAGTGTGTTATGCCCATAATCTTGTGCTAAGCAGATCTTCTATGTACTTGTTTGATTTACCAATTGACATAAAGCTAAACTTTTCAAAAATGGAAATTCCACTTTATCTAGTTTAGGATTAAACCATTATGCAATGTTAGAACACAAAGAACATGACCTTAACACATTGAATATGCATTAAATTATTGAGTATGAAATGGTTCAAGGACCTGTAATCAAGCATAAAGCAAACTGATTTCAAATTGGCAAGGTTATGAACATGTCTTGATGAAGAACAAAAGTGAGTTTTTGCCAACTTGTGAAATTCGAATCTCCCAAGTTATGAGGTTGTTTGATGAGTTCTTGGACATTTTGGAAAGCTTGGAATGTGTACTACAATCCATCTTTGAAATGCAAATCAAAATTCCAATTGGAAGGGCATGAAAAGTGGCCTTGAAGTAGGGTAGAAAACCTTGTCAAAATAGGTCAAATTTCACTAAGTTAAAAGATGGTTTAGTGCCCTTATTCAAAAAATCATAACTTGAGATACAAGCTTCAAATGAGAAAACTTTGTGAATCAAAGTTGTAGATTTTGCAACAAGCTACAACTTTCATGTTTTGACTTTTGTTTGAATCCCAATGGATCATGGTGAAAAGATGGGGCAAAGTTGGGAAAAAATTAGGGTTTTTCATAACTTAGAAAAATTCTAAGTTATGAAAAATTCCATTTTCAAACCCTAATTTTCATTTTGTGATTTCTTGGTGAACAAGTTTCATAATTTGGCATGTTTTGATGAAAAATGAATCTTGACCCTTGATTTTGACCAAAAAGTCAAAGTTTGACTTTTCAGTATACAGTCAAAATTGATCAATTGACTGGGAAATTCAACTGTCAATCTTGTGTACTTGGGATCTTTTGAGCTTGATGAACATGTCAAGATAATTCCATGGGGTCCTTGAGTCCATATGTGAGCTTGGTTTGCCATTGGCTAGGTCAAACAGTCAAAAATTGCCTTTGTGCAGTCAAAACCCTAAAAATGACCATTTTGCCCTTTTGGTGATCTGATCAATTTTCTTGTGGAATTGTGATTCAAACTTGATCAAATGGTTCATATGAGTTCAAAATGTTGATGTGGATCAAATTTCATGAGGTTTGACTGTCAATTGGCCACAGTTGACTTTTTCCTCAATACAGCTGATTTCTAGGTCAACTGTCCAATTGACTGGGTAAAACTTGGAATCAAGACCTGAAACTTGGTATGGGTAAACTTGGGAGTCCAATATGAAGCATGAAAGTCATCTTAGGCATTTTAGGTCAAAACATCTTTGTGCAAGCACAAACCCTAATTTGAGTCCACAGTGCAAGGAGAAGTCTTGAGCAGAGGAAACCCTAATTGTATCTTGATCTTTAAATGTCTTGTGATGAGAAAAATGTTGAGGAAATGGGAGGGAAAATTTTGGGGTACAACAGTTGCCCCTGTTCAATCTTCTTGGACCTGAAGAGTTAGATTGGCAAGTTTGCCTTTCGTGACTCGAGGGTAAAAGGAGATTGGACACTAGAGTGCCCGGATATTTGCACTCGCATGCTGGAGTCTCAACAATGTGGTGTCGGGAATGGGCTTATAGATGCCATTTGGAGAGATGGTGGATAGGGAGATGGGCTTATAGATGCCATCTGGAGACGTGACAGAACCTTGTCTGGAATGGGCTTATAGATGCCATTTGGAAGTGTCGATCGCATAAGAGATTCCTTAGCGAGAATTTGCGTATTTGAGAAAGACAGATGTTTTCCTGGCTTGTTACAGGTGTTTGATCTTCAGTCTCCTTATGCAGATATGCCCTGGCTAGATACAGGTATCGAATCTACAATCGGTTGCTCACAGATGTGCCCTGGCTGGATACAGGAGTCGAATCTGGAAATAGTCGTCAATAGATATGCCCTGGTGTGATACAGGAGTCGAATCTTTGAATTCTGCAGACGTGCCCTGGCTAGATACAGGAATCGAGTCTGGAAATGTGGTTAACAGATATGCCCTGGCTGGATACAGGAATCGAATCTGGAAACGTTGTAGTTGATAGATGTGCCCTGGCTGGATACAGGAGTCGAATCTTTGAACTCTTCAGACGTGCCCTGGCCAGATACAGGAATCGAGTCTGGAAACTGATCACTCTCAGATGTGCCCTGGCTAGATACAGGTATCGAATCTGGAATTGTGACAGTTGAAAGTAGTCGTTTTTGAGATTGTCTTTTCCTGAAAAGGCAAAGACGTAAGCTGTATGCAATGTCATGATGTATGATATGCATGATGTCATGATGTTCAACATTTGATGTTGTATGTGTCTCATCATGTATGTAAGCAAGATGTATGAAAATGTGAAATGTTTATGAGTGTAATTTCATCTTAGGAAAATAAATCCTTGACGAATGGCCGGGAAGCTGCTCTGCGGAAGAGATGTTTGACTGAAGCTTTGAGGAGAGGCCCGCTGAGGATTTTAACGATGGATTCCGCTGAGGATAATGATGGTAAACTCCGTTGGGGAACTCCAAAGATAAACTCTGCTTGGGAATACCAAAGATAGACTTCGCTGGGGATTGAAGGAACTTTTGCCGAGAACGGTCTTCCGTGGCTTTTGGCTGAGGATAACCCAGTTATAAGTCCTTGTGAGGAAATAACTCTAAATAAAACTTGGGCGAGGCGTTCGTACTTCGCCGGGGATAAGCTCGCAGAATCTACTGGGGATGAGCTTTTAAGACCTGCCGGGGAAGGTTGTGTCTTTTTCAGGATCGACGGGGAATCGACTCCCGCTTGGGGAAAGTGCTGCTGAACCTTGCTTTATTCTGCGGGGAGCTAAGATGATTTGGCCACATTTTCAGTTGAACCTACCTTGGTGCCTTGGTGGACAAAGCAACTAGACCGCATTAGACAACTCCACATTGCCCCTGTCTTTGATGTCATTTGTAATTAATCTCTTTTTTCATATGCAAACATTTATGAATCAGCAATTTAATGTCAAATGCATATATCAAAAATGAACATTGGACGTTCTTCGCAAGACAAAATAGAAAAAGAAAAACAATGGCAATTTGTATGGACAAGTGAATTTGTATTGATTTAAACTTTGCCTGTGAATAGGCGTTTTTGTACAAGAGGCTGACATCCTAGTAAGAGGACGCCGCCAAATAACATAGAGTTTACAATTTGAAAACAAAACAGCTATGTGAACAATCCCACTGGGTTCCAACTCTGCTATTGCCTTTATGTCTCCGAACGTCTCATCGCTTTACTGCCTGGTCGAAGATGAAGCTGATTGGTCGATGCCGTAATATGAGCCAGATAGTTGATGCCGAATTCCGGGTGCGAAGTGATCCAATGAGACATAGTGTTACGCTTTTATCCCTAACTTTTGCCTGGACCGCCCTTTCGGGTTTTCAGTCCACCGGGATACCCATTTTGCCCAAGTCGCCCTTTCAGGTTTTCGACTTGCCGGGTGTACAGATTTTTATTCATTTCACCCCTTATTTTTGCCCGAACCCTTTTGGTTCGCCGGGAAGCCCTTATTTTTGCCTAGGTATGTCAACCTAGCGGGTCTTTTATTTATGCGTAGTATTTTTTCACTATGTCTGCATTGGCGGGGTGAGGAAGGTCGTCACCGTCCATGGTGGTTAGGATCATGGCTCCTCCAGAGAACACACGCTTAACCACAAATGGCCCTTCGTAAGTAGGGGTCCATTTGCCCCGGGGATCACTTTGAGGAAGGATGATGCGTTTGATTACCAGGTCCCCAACTTGATACTCTTGCGGTCTGACTTTCTTGTTAAATGCCCTGATCATCCGTTTTTGATACGTTTGACCATGACAGATAGCAGTGAGCCTTTTTTCATCAATCAGATTTAGTTGATCCAGTCGAGTCTGGATCCAATCATCTTCATTCAAGTCTGCATCCTTCATTATCCGGAGAGAGGGTATCTGGATTTCGATCGGCAAGACTGCCTCCATGCCGTAGACCAAGGAGAAGGGAGTTGCCCCGGTTGATGTCCTTGCTGAGGTGCGGTACCCATGAAGAGCGAACGGTAACATCTCATGCCAATCTTTATAGGTCACTGTCATCTTCTGCACAATTTTCTTGATATTTTTATTGGCTGCCTCTACAGCCCCATTCATCTTCGGCCGGTAGGGAGAAGAATTGTGGTGCTGTATCTTGAATTGTTCACAGAGTTCGGTGATCATTTTGTTATTGAGATTGGTACCATTGTCCGTGATGATTCTTTCCGGGACACCGTACCGACATATCAGATTATGCCGGATGAAACGCGCCACGACGCTCTTGGTTACCGTGGCATATGAAGCTGCCTCAACCCATTTCGTGAAGTAATCGATCGCCACCAAGATGAAACGATGCCCATTGGATGCCGTTGGTCGGATCTCACCGATCATATCGATGCCCCACATTGCGAAAGGCCAAGGTGCCGTCAGGACATTCAAAGGAACCGGAGGGATATGCACTTTGTCAGCATAGATCTGGCATTTATGACAAGTTCGGGAGTGCTGGTAACAATCGGCTTCCATTGTGGACCAGAAATATCCTGCCCGAAGGATTTTCTTAGCCATGGTGTGTCCACTGGAATGGGTTCCAAATGTTCCTTCATGCAATTCCATCATAATTTTCTCTGCTTCAACCTTATCCACACAACGTAACAGAGTTGAATCATGATTCCGTTTGTAGAGAATGCCGTTGCTGAGGAAGAATTTTGCAGCAAACCTCCTCATGAACTTCTTATCATTGACAGATGCGCCTTCAGGGTATTCCTGAGCTTCCAAGTACCTCTTCACCTCGTGATACCAGGGTTTCTCAGTCACCTTTTCAGCCTCGAGCTCACAGCAGTACGCCGGTTCATCCAACTTCCAGATTACAATTTGGGGAGCCTCATTGTCCCATTTAACTTTGAACATTGAAGACATTGTGGCTAGTGCGTCCGCTAGCTGATTCTCCTCTCTGGGGAAATGCTCAAAAGTTATTTCTTCAAAGTGAGGGAGCAAGGTCGACACATACTCCTTGTAAGGGATAAGATTCGGGTGTTTCGTATCCCACTCGCCCTTGATCTGATTGATCACGAGAGCGGAATCTCCGAAGACACTTAGAAACTTGATCCTCAAATCGATTGCAGCTTGTAGACCCATGATACATGCCTCGTATTCTGCCATATTGTTGGTGCAGCTGAAACATAATCGGGCGGTGAGTGGAGTATGAGTCCCCTTGGGAGATATGATTACAGCGCCGACGCCGTTACCCAAAGCATTGGAGGCTCCATCAAAATGCATAGACCATCGGGATCCTTCCTCAGGTCCTTCATCCGGTCCAGGTACTTCACAGTCAGTTACCACCATGATGTCTTCGTCCGGAAAATCAAAGTTCAATGATTGGTAATCGTCCACAGGTTGGTGTGCCAAATGATCAGCCAGTACACTCCCCTTAATTGCTTTCTGAGTTGTATACTGTATGTCATATTCTGTTAAGATCATTTGCCATCTCGCTATCCTCCCAGACAGAGCGGGCTTTTCAAATATGTACTTGATGGGATCCATCTTTGAAATCAATAAAGTAGTGTGAGTCAGCATATACTGTCTCAGCCGGCGAGCAGCCCATACAAGAGCGCAGCAAGTTTTCTCAAGCAGTGAGTAACGAGACTCACAGTCGGTAAACTTTTTGCTCAAGTAATAAATAGCGTGCTCTTTTCGGCCAGACTCGTCATGCTGCCCCAGCACACACCCCATTGAATTATCAAGCACCGTCAAGTATAGTATCAGAGGTCTTCCTTCCACTGGTGGCATAAGAATGGGTGGCTCTTGGAGGTATTCCTTTATTCTCTCAAAGGCGGCCTGACATTCATCATTCCAGCGTACCACTTGATCTTTCTTCAGTAATTTGAAGATTGGCTCACAAGTAGCAGTCAGATGTGATATGAATCGGGCAATATAATTCAGTCGTCCTAGGAAACCTCTGACTTCTTTCTCTGTTTTTGGGGTCGGCATCTCTTGAATAGCTTTAACCTTGGCAGGGTCCACCTGGATACCTTTATCACTTACAATGAAACCTAGCAATTTTCCGGACCTCACCCCGAAGGTGCATTTGTTGGGATTCAATCTCAGTTTGTACAACTTGAGTCGGTCAAACAACTTCCTCAGATGATCAAGGTGTTCCTCCTCAGTTTGAGACCTTGCAATCATGTCATCAACGTATACTTCAATCTCATGATGGATCATATCATGAAATAAAGCAACCATGGCACGCTGATAGGTTGCCCCAGCATTTTTCAATCCGAATGGCATGACCTTATAACAGAAGGTCCCCCACTGAGTTACAAATGTAGTCTTCTCCATATCTTCAGGAGCCATCTTGATCTGATTATACCCTGAGAAGCCATCCATGAAGGAGAACACCTTGTGTTGAGCTGTATTATCAACAAGGACATCGATGTGAGGTAGGGGGAAATCATCCTTGGGGCTGGCCCTGTTCAGATCCCTGTAGTCAACACACATTCTGACCTTTCCATCCTTCTTTGGTACCGGCACCACATTAGCAACCCACTGAGGGTAAGAAGTCACTGCAAGAAACCCGGCATCAAACTGCTTCATAACCTCGGCTTTGATCTTCTCAGACATCTCTGGACGCATACGGCGGACCTTTTGCTTAACCGGAGGGCAATCTTCCTTAGTCGGCAAATGGTGAACTACAATGTCGGCATCCAAACCGGGCATATCTTCATAGGACCAAGCAAAAATCTCCATGTAGTCTTGTAGCATCTGGATCAATTGTTGCTTCACGCTGAGCTCTAGATTGGCACCAATTTTGACCTCTTTCTTATCTGTCTCAGTACCCAGGTTAATTGTCTCCACAGGCTCTTCATGTGGTTGAATAGCCCTCTCTTCCTGTAGTAGCAGTCTTGCGAGTTCACCAGGCACTTCGCAATCATCTTCACCTTCGTCTTCGGCCAAGTTGATCGGATTTTCGAAGCCATAACTGGCGGTAGCAGAGCTGTTGCCAGTGAGATCCAGAGTGGATTGAAACCTGTATAAGTGAGTGTGTGTAAATATAGCTGTTTTGCAATATAACACAGAAAGAAAAGGAGCACAAGATTTGAAATGCAACAAACGTCCAATGTTTTGATTGATGATATATGAAAATGTCATACAAAAAGCCCTCACAAATGGGGCTACGATGCCCCGGGCAGGACACCGAGCCAACAGAGTTTTAACATATTGTTTGTTACAAATTTGGAAATCAAAAGAAATCAATTACTGCGTGACAAATGTGATAGGGGTAAAATCCTTTGCTGTCCAGTTGTTTGGTCCGTCGCCGGCAGTCGGGTAGATCCAATTATCAAACTCAGCTTCCTCTACATCCTCCTCGATAGCGTTCACCCTTGAGCTGGAAATAAACACCGGAGCCTTTCCAATCTTCTCTTTGCGGATTGCCTTCTGAGCCTCTGTAGTAAAGCCTAGCCCAAACTTGTCGTTCTTCTGAGTGAAGTCAGGAAGCTGACCCCAGTGTGCAACATTGCCTTTCTGAACCACAGCCCGAGCATCCCTTAGGGAAACCATCTTCAAGGAATCATTCTCTTCGGCCATTGTCTCCGCAGCTGCTGAAATTGGATGTACCTCCTCGAAATGTTGGAAGGGAGTTTCAATAAATTCTCCGTCCATCTCGATATACCTGAAGGAATTCAAATGGCTCACCATATACTCCTCTTCTCCTTGCACAGTGACAATTTTCCCCCTGACAGGATACTTCAGTTTTTGGTGCAAGGTGGAGGTCACTGCCCCAGCTTTGTGGATCCAAGGTCTACCCAACAGACAGGAGTACGATGGACGTATATCCATCACGTAAAAGGTAGAGTCAAACACTTGAGAGCCCACACGAACAGGGATGTTAACCTCTCCATGAACCATCCTCTTGGAACCGTCAAAGGCTCTGACGATGATATTGCTGGGTTTCAACTCCAGGCCTTCATAATCCAGACGATCCAAAGCCTTTTTCGGAAGAACATTCAAAGAAGAACCAGTGTCCACCAACACATGCGCTAGAGTAGTGCCCCTGCATTCAATAGAAACATGCAGGGCATCATTGTGGTCTCTCCCTTTTGCGGTCAGGTCAGCATCTGAAAAGCCCAAGCCGTTGTCCGCCGTCAGATTGGCTATGCAGTCAGTGAACTGGACTGCAGACGTCTCTTGCGGCACATGGGCCGTCTTGAGAAATGAGATTAATGCCTTAGCGTGAGCCTCGGAACATAGCAATAGGGAGAGCAGGGAGATCTTGGAGGGTGTATGCCCCAATTGTTCGACAACATTAAAATCACTTTTCTTTATTATTTTCAGAATCTCCTCCATTTCTTGTCGGGAGGCCTCAGCATTCACGGGTATTGGTGCCTCCATCCGGGCAGGCTCTTCTTCAATCCTTTTGCCCCGAGCATTTGATGACTCGGCAGCAGGGGACACAATTTGATCAGCAACAGGACTTGATAAACTTGCAGGTTTTATGAGGAGGGGTTTTCGAATGGCGGGTGGCGCAATGTCAGGCGAGAAGAGCCTGCCACTGCGGGTGACTTTAGCTGGACCGGTGATATCGCAAATACTGGCACTAGCATCAAATTCTTGCTTGATTCCATTTACATATACGTCTGCCCCATAATGCCAGGGGACAGCTTTATCAGACACGTAGGAGAGGGGTCCTGGAACAGTAATGATCACAGGCGCAACGGTCAAGATTTGAATAGGCTTCTTTGGGGGAGCCTTGATTGGATTTTTGAAGATGGTAATCACGGAAACTTCTTTCATTGGAACCCAATGAACAGCAGTCTTTTTGAATAAAATCTCCTTGCTATCCATTAGGCCTTGGATGCCTAACCTTAGCAAGGGACAATCAGATAGGGAAATAGCACAGAATGGGCAACCTTCGCCGCAACCCGGAAATAAACCGGCCCGCAGTAGGTTCTTCTTAACAGTCTTCAAAGGGGTAACAACTTCATCTACCGAAACAGCGTACACTTCTTCCTCAATGGCATTCACCCTATGCTGGGGCATAGGAGCCGTTACAACATTCGGTCTTTCCGGCGCTTCAAACTGAATTTCTTTTGCGTCAATTAGATCTTGCACTTTGTTTCTCAAGGCCCAACAATCATCAGTAGTGTGCCCGGGACTATCAGAATGATAAGCACACCGGGCATTCGGGTTGTATTTAGGGGACGCAGTGTTGACGACCTTAGGAGCTTCTTTGAGGGTCACCAGGTTGGTGGATAACAGTTGGGGTAAAATTTGAGATAATGTCATACTCAATCGGGTATACTGCCTCTTGGGCCTTTCACTTCTTTGCTGATTGTACTGCTGAGGAGCAGCAACAGGTTTAGAGATGACCAAGGCATTAACGGCTTGGCGACTTTCGGGCTTGGCCTGTCTTCTAGGGCCATAGACGGCGCTTGCTTCTTTCTTAAATGGCCTCTTCTCAGCACTTGTAGAGGCAGCCTTCTGTATCTTGCCTGACCTGATGCCAGCTTCAATTCTCTCTCCCGTTAATATCAAATCTGTGAACCCAGCGGAGGAGTTACCAACCAAATGATTAAAAAACGGACCAGACAACGTTCCCAGAAACATATCAACCAGCTCTCGATCAGTTAATGGAGGCTGCACCCTGCCAGCCAAATCTCTCCATTTTTGAGCGTACTCTTTGAATCCTTCACCCGTCCCTAGAGACATACCCTGAAGTTGGGTACGCGTAGGAGCGAGATCAGAATTATATTGGTATTGTCTGTAGAAAGCAGTCGCCAAGTCCTCCCAGTGCCGGATGCTAGCTCCGTCCAATTGGTAGAACCATTCAAGTTGTGACCCCGAGAGGCTGTCTTGGAAGAAGTGAATCCAGAGGTTTTTATCCGCCGTGTAAGGTTGGATTTTCCTTACATACGACCTTAGATGCAGCTTTGGGCAGGAGACCCCATCATACTTGGCGAAGGCAGGCGCCTTAAACTTGTGTGGAATTACTACTCCGGAAGATAATCCCAAATCCCCGAAATCCAGTCCCGGCACGTTCTGAATTTCCATAGCGCTCAAGCGATCCTCCAATTGTTTGTATCTGTCAGCAGCAGGTGGGTATTGTTCCTCGTTATAGTCCGTCTCGTTGTCGGAGACTGCGGGACTAGGAGCTCCTCCCCCTTGGGGACTGTTTTTCTCAGCAGAAGAAGTGGCTGGATCAGCTTCATTGTGGAGGGTGTTCCCAAATCTGCGTCCGGTGTTGAACATTGCCGTCCTCTTTTTCTTCTTCTTTTTCAGGAGTAGAGTCTTCAACTCTTGCTGACCCTGGGCTAGACTTAGGACCATCTCTTGAAACTGTGCACTTTGGGCCTGAAGGGCCTTGATTGCTTGCTCACTGGATGACTCTGAATTCATGATGACTGTGCACACAAACAGCGAAGAAAATTAAGCAACCTGTGAAATAGGGTACCTGCTATGCATATGGTGCAATGGAATGCGTATGTATGCAATGCATTCAAGGGCTTAGAATATTCAAACTTTGTTGTAGACAAAAAGGAACGCACGTCATATTAATAAGGAGGAATTCGTTAGTACATAAATGCCTCATGGGCCAAATATTACAAAATAACCCCTTAAGGTAAAAAGACATTGCGCATCCTTTTTGGCGCGATGTAGGTGTTGAGATTCCTTTCCTCGTGCAGCAGGCGGGTGAGTTCCAGGACCTTCTTTTCACTAGTATGTAGACTGGTCTCAAGAGAATTCCGCTCTTCCTTAAGTTGGATCCAGCTCTTCTGCATTTCTTCCCAGGAGGTGGGCATGTCGGGATGTTGAATGGTGTAGGATGCTTCTCCTTCCAAGACTGGCTCTTTGATTACAGGTAGCATGTGAGGGTAAGGCATTACTAACTTCTGAGAGCGGGCTCGTACCCACTTGAGGTAAGGCTCCAACGGGATGGAGTTCCGATGTCCCAGTGTTTTGCTGTCTATCCTACTTGGCATCCTCCAAGCTCTGATAAATTTCTGACGAAGTCCTTGAGTATCACTGTCGAAGTCGAAGACTATGTCAGGAATTAACATGTCATGAGGGCCATCCTTCCGAGCATAACCAAACTGTCTCCAAGCCAGGCATGGGTTGTAAGTTATACCTCCTTGGATTCCAAATAAAGGAACATTAGGGTACTCCCCACAACGATCAATGATAGTGACGTCTTCCCGGGACCTAGGACACCAATGTATATCTGCATGCGTGAGAGCCATTAACCGTTGTGACCATCTCAAACCCCGCTCGTTCTTCAAAACTGATTGTGGAAGATGCGAAATAAACCACCTTCCCAAGAGAGGAGTGCAACACAAAAGGACACCCCTTCTTCTCATGGTTCGAGTGTAACATGAGTGAAGGATGTCCCCCAACAGTGTAGGTATAGGATTCCTGGTCATAAAGATCTGGACAGCACTGATATCGATAAGCTGATCTGGGTTAGGGAACAATACCAAACCATAGACAAGGAGGGCTACAACCTCTTCAAAAGCTCGTAGGTCAAGAGAGTTCCAACATTCTTGGGCCTTATCAAACAGAAACCTAGCTAAGAACCCTTTGATACCACTTCTCATTTCCCAATGTCCTTTGAGGTCGGATGTCTGTAGGTGCAAGGCTTTAGCAATCTCTTCAAGTCTGGGTTCCTTTTCCGTACCGTTGTAGGGTAGTTGATCAAGGATAGGGACCTTCAGAAGTCGGGAGAACTCTTCTAATGTAGGCACCAACTGATAATCCGGGAAGGTGAAACAGTGATGCAGAGGGTCAAAGAATTGGAACAGGACCTTTATCAAGTCCTCCTCAATGTTGGTGTTAACCAAGTTGATGAGTCTTCCATGTCTCTCACTGAATGAAGAACTCTCGGGAATTCTGGACAGAAGCTCCTTTAGCTGAGGAGGGATCTTTACAAGGCTAATCTGAATTGTCTTTCTGCGAGCAGTTTCCATGTCCTATAAAACAAGAACAAAGATGAAGATTCGAAACCCTTGAAATGGTTAGTCAATGCTCATGATGTTTGTATGATGTAATGATGTGATGATTGAATGCACTATAAACATTCGCAAAGGCAAACATGGTAAGGCACACAAGTCACACAAACCCTTAGAGTTTAGGCCTGCATGAAGTCTGGGTATTACCCTTTTGAAGTTTTGTGGGCTCAACCTGTCCTATCAAAAGTAACCGGGTTCTAAAGATCCCAATATCACTGGATTGCTTTCATTGTTCATCGTTTCGATTTAGCCACTGAACTGGCGACCGAAATATTCCAGGAAAGCAACCCTCAATTGAGTGTAGTATCGAGTATCAACCAACCTCGGACTGCACCAAAGTCAGTTATCTCACTACCCTAAAAAGGCCAAGATGGTTCAATTAAGGTTCCTAAGGTTAGTTGATGCTTCATGACACCACGCGGCGGCCCCGTACTCTCCTTGACTGAACTCAAGGGTTACCGGTACACACCAAAGTGCCACATCAACGTAGCAGACTGCTTCAACCATGTCGGTATACCCCGCACAGTTCCCTCACAGCCTTGTTGCTACCTAAAAGGGTTTCCCCAGATCCGGGTTAGGATCTTATAAAACTCCGATACAAAGCCCACAATATGTAAAAGCAAACAAAGCAAGCAATTGAAAACAAAAGGTGATATAAACCCTAAGGTTACTCCACTTTAAAAATGTCCCCAGCAGAGTCGCCAGTTCTGTGATACGGTGGGAGAACTGACTAGAGGTTTGCGTTTGTATTCGCAAATGTTGCGGTTAGCAAGAGTCGCCACCGAATTTTTATTTTATCCTAAGGAAAGGTTAAAAAGCACAGCAAAAACCTTTTGAGATGTTTTCTTGGGTTCGGGGAGTAGATTATAGAAAGGGAAGGTATTAGCACCCTTTCTATCCATGGTTATCCATGGGCTCTTAGTTACTTGCTTAGATCACTTGCCTTTTGTTTTCAATTGTTTTAAATGGTGCTTGAGTGTGTGGGTTTTGAAAATGTTTTTGAAAAGAGACCAATGTGGTGGCAACCTTTGTAATGATCCATGTGGGGATGTATACAAAGATGTATGTCTTTTGAAAAGGTTTTCATTTGTTTTTGAAAGTTGTTTTGAAAGTGTAGTGGATTGTGGTTTTTGAAAAGAAGGCAAGTGTTTTGTTTTGCAAGTTGGTTCAAGTAACTAAGAGGTTATCTACTCCTAAATTTCTCAAAAGATTATTACTATACTTTAACCCTTTTAACAAGTTTGCACCACCATTGTATTTGGTGGGCAACCTTGTGTTAGGATGTGAAAGGGACAGGCGCGAGTCATCGTTTAGACCATAATTGTAACAACGTTAAATGTCTTTGGGCAATTTCTCTAAGGGACTTGATCATTTGTTTTGTTTGTTTTGAAAAGTTTTATCGAGGGACTATGATCATTCAAACTGTTTGTTTTGCCCAAAGATGTTCAACATACAATATGGCCCGTTTATTTGAAGGCAACAAGTGGAATACCCTAGGGGGTGCAAGTGTGATTTGTGTGTCCATTTTCATGCTTGTTTATCTTGTATTAGGTCAAACTATTTTTTATCGTTTTTTCGCATACAAACCCTAATTCTAGCATGTTATTATTTAGAAAG
Source organism: Vicia faba (assembly GCA_948472305.1). Lineage (NCBI taxonomy): Eukaryota > Viridiplantae > Streptophyta > Magnoliopsida > Fabales > Fabaceae > Vicia > Vicia faba. Next base: position 1,684,377,371 of record OX451736.1, on the reverse strand, counting down.
CGATAAAGTGCGAAATTAAAATTACTAAGCTATTACACAACCAAATATGGGAAGGGGGGTACAAATGTTCAAATGGGGATATTGACAAGAATTTAAATCTAAATTATTACAACAATTGGATATTTTGCAATGCATAATTAAATATAAATTAAACAAATATGTGAAATGTAGAAAGAAAGTTTCTATGTGTATGAGAAAAATATTATTTATGTAAAAGGAAAAAGAAAATAAAAATGTATTTATTTTTATTTAGTATTTTGAAACTTAAGGTGAGAAACCCTAATTTTTAAATAAAAGGTATTATTACCTAATTTAATTCTACTATTTATTTATTATTTATAAAAATAACCTAAAATGAAGTATATTGTAAAAAAAAAGTATTTTTGTATCAAATGTTAATAAAATAAAAAAAATCAAGTATTTTTATATCTTTTTCTTAAATACATTAAATAATCAAATATATATATATAACCCTGAATATGTATTTTTCTAAAATAAATATTTAAAATATTTTAATAAAAATAAAAAGTAAAGTATATTTTTTTGTGTAAAATATTTTCATAAAGTAAATAAAATAATAAAAATGTATCTACACTATTTTCTATTTATTTCAATAATAGTATATATATATATATTTGTATATAACAAAAGAAATAAACAAATAAATATGCCATAAATACAAAAAGTGGTGGAAAAAATATTTTAAAAATTTTAATGGTATGAGAAAAAATAAACAAAGTCAATCAAAAAAGAAAAAGTCAAAAATGTCAAAAAATGAGCAAATGGGCTCAGGGGGGTGTAAACCAAAAAATGGGGTGTGAAAAGGAAACAAATCCAGGCCCAGCCCAGATCACTTCTTCTTCAACCTCTGTACAGCTTTCTTCACACAAAACACGCGTTTTCTAACTCTGGATTCCTGGACTTTCAAGCAAAACTCATAACATGAAAAGTGTAGAGCATTAAGAGACGGTTTCAACCATATAAAGAACATGACATATCTCTCTAAGATGAGAGAGAATTTCTCTCCCCCTCTTTTCTGACCTAGTTTTTCTACCATTTTCAGAGCTCAAATTCTCTTCACTCAGACAAAAGAAATGAAAAGTAAAGCTATGTACATGTTCAGGGCTATGAGTAGGACTTTGTTTCTTCACAAACTTAAGACTAAAGATGCCTAATAAGAGAGATACGAATTCAAACTTTTACCTGTGCAGTTGAACTTCTATGTGGAGAATGAGAGACTTTCAGTGCAATGTAATGATTGGAAAAGCTTCCTTGAAGTCCAGGGATGCTTTTTCAATGCTCACTTTGTCTTGAAACTTCTTGTATCAAGCTATAGAACTTCACCTGCAAGTCAAAGATGTGAAAATGGTGGAAGTGGTTAGAGCAACTACAGATCGTGCCTTAGCTTCTGGATAGCTTGCATATGTTGTAAGGAAGGTAGAGGAACAGGTTTGGACAGAAATGCTTGAAGGGATTGAGAGATTGCACTCAAACTGCAGGGGCACCCCTGTTTGTGCAGTTTGAGGATGATTCTGAGATGGAGGGTGTTTGAAAGGGAAATGGCTCGTGCAAAAGCTTCAATGTGGTCTATGGAATGTGTTTGATATCTTTTGTGCTGTGTTCTCTGACTGATATGAGAGATAGCATATGTTATGGACCTTTCTTCACACTTAAGCTACCAAAAGCAAATTGGTGTTCTAGGTCAGTATAGGACCCCCTAATGTGCTGCATCAACTCCTCTTGATCAGTGTGTTATGCCCATAATCTTGTGCTAAGCAGATCTTCTATGTACTTGTTTGATTTACCAATAGACATAAAGCTAAACTTTTCAAAAATGGAAATTCCACTTTATCTAGTTTAGGATTAAACCATTATGCAATGTTAGAACACAAAGAACATGACCTTAACACATTGAATATGCATTAAATTATTGAGTATGAAATGGTTCAAGGACCTGTAATCAAGCATAAAGCAAACTGATTTCAAATTGGCAAGGTTATGAACATGTCTTGATGAAGAACAAAAGTGAGTTTTTGCCAACTTGTGAAATTCGAATCTCCCAAGTTATGAGGTTGTTTGATGAGTTCTTGGACATTTTGGAAAGCTTGGAATGTGTACTACAATCCATCTTTGAAATGCAAATCAAAATTCCAATTGGAAGGGCATGAAAAGTGGCCTTGAAGTAGGGTAGAAAACCTTGTCAAAATAGGTCAAATTTCACTAAGTTAAAAGATGGTTTAGTGCCCTTATTCAAAAAATCATAACTTGAGATACAAGCTTCAAATGAGAAAACTTTGTGAATCAAAGTTGTAGATTTTGCAACAAGCTACAACTTTCATGTTTTGACTTTTGTTTGAATCCCAATGGATCATGGTGAAAAGATGGGGCAAAGTTGGGAAAAAATTAGGGTTTTTCATAACTTAGAAAAATTCTAAGTTATGAAAAATTCCATTTTCAAACCCTAATTTTCATTTTGTGATTTCTTGGTGAACAAGTTTCATAATTTGGCATGTTTTGATGAAAAATGAATCTTGACCCTTGATTTTGACCAAAAAGTCAAAGTTTGACTTTTCAGTATACAGTCAAAATTGATCAATTGACTGGGAAATTCAACTGTCAATCTTGTGTACTTGGGATCTTTTGAGCTTGATGAACATGTCAAGATAATTCCATGGGGTCCTTGAGTCCATATGTGAGCTTGGTTTGCCATTGGCTAGGTCAAACAGTCAAAAATTGCCTTTGTGCAGTCAAAACCCTAAAAATGACCATTTTGCCCTTTTGGTGATCTGATCAATTTTCTTGTGGAATTGTGATTCAAACTTGATCAAATGGTTCATATGAGTTCAAAATGTTGATGTGGATCAAATTTCATGAGGTTTGACTGTCAATTGGCCACAGTTGACTTTTTCCTCAATACAGCTGATTTCTAGGTCAACTGTCCAATTGACTGGGTAAAACTTGGAATCAAGACCTGAAACTTGGTATGGGTAAACTTGGGAGTCCAATATGAAGCATGAAAGTCATCTTAGGCATTTTAGGTCAAAACATCTTTGTGCAAGCACAAACCCTAATTTGAGTCCACAGTGCAAGGAGAAGTCTTGAGCAGAGGAAACCCTAATTGTATCTTGATCTTTAAATGTCTTGTGATGAGAAAAATGTTGAGGAAATGGGAGGGCAAATTTTGGGGTACAACAGTAGGCATATGAAACTTGATTGGACCTTTGGACACTTCATTTTCTTGATCAGCACATAAACCCTAGTTTTGACTGTATGGGAGACCTTTGCATTGTGCAACCCTTGGGGAATTTTGCAGCTTGACTTGGCAAATCTTTGAAGAATATGGGAGGGCAAATTTTGGGGTACAACAATGCCCAATTCCAAGAGCTGTTCATGAATCTAGCTAAGGGTCAGCAAGATCTGAAGACCCTGATTCTAAAAGAGAAGAAGAAGAAGAGGACAATCCTGTTTAACAAAGGTCACATGTCTGGAAACAGGCTACGGGATGAAGTTGATTTGAACACCTCATCTGGAGGGAAAGATAGTCAAGAGGAATGGAGGGCTCCTAGCCCTGTGATTTCAGATAATAAGACGGACTTCGATGAAGACCAGTATCCTCCGGCTGAGGATAGATACAAACAACTAGAAGACCGGTTGAGTGCGATGGAAGTTCATAAAGTGCCTGGTCTGAACTTTGGTGATCTGGGTCTGTCATCTGGGGTGGTAATTCCCCACAAATTCAAGGCACCAGCCTTTGCTAAGTATGACGGAGTTTCTTGTCCGAAGCTGCACCTCCGGTCATATGTAAGGAAAATTCAGCCGTACACCGCTGATAAGAACCTATGGATCCATTTCTTTCAAGACAGTCTCTCAGGGACTCAGCTTGAATGGTTTTACTAGTTGGAGGAGCCAGTATCCGCAGTTGGGAAGATTTGGCTACTGCTTTCTACAGGAAGTACCAATACAATTCCGACCTCGCTCCCACACGTACCCAACTCTAGGGTATGTTAATGGGAACAGGCGAAGGTTTCAAAGATTATGCTCAGGAGTGGAGGGACCTCGCCGGAAGAGTGCAACCCCCCTTGGCTGATCGGGAGCTTATGGATATGTTTCTGGGGACCCTGTCTGGTCCATTTTTCAACCATTTGATTGGAAGCTCTTCGTCTGGGTTTACAAAGCTAATTATGACCGGTGAAAGGATTCAGGCTGGTATTAAGGCTGGTAAGATACAAAAGTGTGCTTCATCAAGCACCGAGAAAAAGCCTTTTAAGAAGGAATCCAATGCTGTTTACAGTTCAAAAAGCCAGAATAGACTTGAACGCCGCCAAGCTGTTAATGCGGTTGTTATTTCAAGACATGCTGGTGCTCCTCAGCACAATAATCAACAAAAGGCCGAGAGACCTCGAAGGAAATTCACCCAGCTCAACATGACTTTATCTCAGATTCTGCCACAGTTATTGAAAACCAATCTAGTGATTCCAAGGGAAGCCCCAAAGAATCCAAATACAACATCACCGAAGTACAACCCTAATGTCCGCTGTGCTTTTCACTCTGATAGCCCGGGGCATAATACAAATGATTGTTGGTCTTTGAAGAACAAAATACAGGACTTAATTGATGCTAAGGAGATTGAGTTCGAGGCACCCGAAAGACCTAATGTTGTGACTGCTCCCATGCCTAAGCATGGAGTAAATGCTATAGATGAAGACTCGTTTGTGGTTTCTGTGAACAACATTGTTACCCCTTTGATGACTGTGAAGAAGAACCTTTTGCTAGCCGGTTTATTTCCGGGCTGTGACAAAGGTTGCCATATGTGTTCCGCCCTACCAACCGGTTGCCATCTTTTGAAGTCAGGTATCCAACGCCTGATGGATAATAAGGAAATTCTGTTTGAGAAGACTGTTGTTCCTTTAGTTCATACTGAAGAAGTTGCTATTATCACCATTCTCGATAATTCTTCCAAGGCTTCCTCGAGAAAGCCTGTTAGAATTACATCTGTTCCAAGAATCGCACCATTGATCATCACCATTCCTGGGCCTATCCCCTACACCTCTGATAAGGCTGTCCCTTAGCATTACGTGGCAGATGTTTATCTTCATGGAGTTAAACAAGAGTTAGATGCTAATACTGACGTCAGCAATATTGCTGGACCTGCTAAAGTCACCCGCAACAGAAGACTTTTCTCACCTGATATCTCTCCACCAATTGCCCGAAAACCTGTTGTTATTACACCTTCCAGTGTACCTGCTGCTATTCCTGTTCAAGTTCCTATTCTTACCCCTGTCGCCGAGTCATCTGACACTCGGGGCAAGGGGACCACCAGTGATCCTGCCCGGAAGGAGGCGCCAAAGACAATTACTGTCGAAGCTTCTAGACAAGAGATGGAAGATATTTTAAAGATCATCAAAAAGAGTGACTACAATGTAGTCGAACAGCTGGGGCAAACCCCGTCCAAAATCTCTATGCTGTCACTGTTGCTATGCTCTGAGGCCCATGCCAAGGCTCTGATTGCATTCCTGAAGACTGCACACGTACCTCAAGAAACATCGGCTGATCAGTTTAAAGACTGCGTGGCTAGTCTGACGACCGATAATGGGTTGGGTTTCTCTGACGCCGACTTGACTGCTAAAGGGAAGAATCACAACGATGCCCTGCATGTCTCCATTGAATGCAGGGGCACTACTCTTGCTCATGTATTAGTGGATACTGGTTCCTCGTTGAACGTTTTGCCAAAGAAAGATCTAGACCGGTTGGACTGTGAAGGGTTGGAGTTGAAACGAAGCAACATTGTTGTTAGGGCCTTTGATGGGTCTAAGAGGATGGTGCACAGAGAAGTGGATATTCCGATTAAGGTTGGTTCTCAGGTGTTCAACTCTACATTCTATGTGATGGACATTCGGCCATCTTATTCTTGTTTGCTGGGTCGCCCATGGATCCATAAAGCTGGGGCCGTAACCTCAACGCTCCACCAGAAGCTGAAGTACCCAGTGAAGGGGATGATTATGACAGTACAAGGAGAGGAAGAGTACATGGTGAGCCATCTCAACTCTTTCCGATATGTAGAGATGGATGGGGAGTTCATTGAGACCCCATTTCAGCATTTTGAAGAGGTTCCCCAGACACTGGCATCAACTGAGACTATTGTTGAAGATTCTCCTATGAAGATGGCTTCCTTTAAGGATGCTCGGGCTGTTGTCGAGAAAGGCGGGTGTGCGAATTGGGGCCAACTCCCTGATTTTACACAGAAGACTAACAAGTTTGGTTTAGATTTCACTACAGAAGCTCAAAAGGCTGTTCAGAATGCACGGATCGGAAGACCTCCCCGGTTCATCAACAATGCAGGAGTGAATGCCATTGAAGACGATGTGGAAGAGTCTGAGTTCGACAGCTGGATCTATCCTACGACCGACGGTGGACCAAGCAACTGGACAGCAAAGGACTTCATCCCTATTTCTTTTGTTACCCAGTAATGAAACTTTTTGTTTTGAATATGTAACAGACAATGTTTTAAACTCTATGGCCCGGTGTCTTACCCGGGGCACCGTGGCTTCATTTGTGAGGGCTTTATGTGTGTCATTTTTATATATCATTAATAAAAGCATTGGACGTTTCTTGCATTTCAAATTTTGCGCTCCTTGTTTTTCTTTTATTATATATTGCAAAAACAGCTATTTTACACACACTCACATATACAGGTCTACATCCACTCTGGATCTCACTGGTAACGACTCTGCTACTTCCAGTTATAACTTCGAAAGTCCGATCAAGTTAGCCGAAGATGAAGGTGAAGATAATTGCGAAGTGCCTGGTAAACTTGCAAGACTGTTACTTCAGGAAGAGAGGGTTATACAGCCACATGAAGAGCCAGTGGAATCAGTGAATCTGGGTACAGAGGAAGACAAGAAAGAAGTTAAGATCGGTGCAAATCTAGAGCTTAGTGTGAAGCAACGGTTAATTCAGATGCTGCGTGACTACGTTGAGATCTTTGCCTGGTCTTATGAAGATATGCCTGGGTTGGATACCGATATTGTGGTTCACCGATTGCCTACCAAGGAAGATTGTCCTCTAGTGAAACAGAAGGTCCGCCGAATGCGCCCAGAGATGTCTAAGAAAATCAAGGCTGAGGTGATGAAACAGTTTGACGCCGGTTTTCTAGCAGTAACTTCTTACCCGCAGTGGGTTGCCAATGTGGTTCCTGTGCCGAAGAAGGATGGTAAGGTTCAAATGTGTGTTGACTATAGGGATATGAACAGGGAAAGTCCCAAGGATGATTTTCCTCTACCTCATATCGATGTCCTGGTTGACAACACCGCGCAACATAAAGTCTTCTCCTTTATGGATGGTTTCTCTGGTTATAATCAGATTAAAATGGCTCCCGAAGACATGGAGAAGACAACTTTTGTTACTCAGTGGGGTACCTTTTGCTACAAGGTCATGCCCTTCGGATTAAAGAATGCTGGGGCAACGTATCAGCGAGCCATGGTTGCTTTGTTTCATGACATGATCCATCATGAGATTGAGGTATACGTCAACGACATGATTACCAGGTCCCAGACTGAGGAAGAACACCTTGACCATCTGCAGAAGTTATTTGACAGGTTAAAATTGTACAAGCTGAGGTTAAACCCTAACAAGTGCACTTTTGGGGTGAGATCTGGTAAGTTATTGGGGTTCGTCGTGAGCGATAAGGGTATTCAAGTGGATCCTGCAAAGGTGAAAGCTATACAGGAAATTCCAGCTCCTCAAACAGAGAAAGAAGTCAGAGGCTTCCTGGGACGACTGAACTACATTGCCCGTTCATCTCGCACCTGACTGCTACTTGTGAGCCAATCTTCAAGCTACTGAAGAAAGATCAAGTAGTACGTTGGAACGATGAATGCCAGGCCGCTTTCGAAAGGATCAAAGAGTATCTCCAAGAGCCACTAATTCTGATGCCTCAAGTTGAAGGGAGACCTCTGATCTTATACTTGACAGTACTCGACAACTCGATGGGGTGTGTGCTGGGTCAGCATGACGAGTCTGGCCAAAAAGAGCATGCAATTTACTACCTTAGCAAAAAGTTTACCGACTGCGAGACCCGATACTCGTTGCTTAAGAAAACTTGCTGCACTTTGGCATGGGCTGCTCGCCGACTGAGATAGTATATGCTGACTCACACTACCCTGTTGATATCAAAGATGGATCCAATCAAGTATATCTTCGAGAAGCCTGCTTTGTCTGAAAGAATAGCAAGATGGCAAATGATCTTGACTGAGTACGACATCCAGTATACGACCCAAAAGGCAATTAAGGGAAGTGTGTTGGCAGATTATTTAGCACATCAAGCAGTGGATGATTACCAGTCTATGAACTTCGAATTTCACGACGAGAATATCATGTTGGTAACTGATTGTGAGACACCTAGACCGGATGAAGGACCTGAGGAAGGATCCCGATGGTCTATGTACTTTGATGGAGCTTTAAACGCTTTGGGTAATGGCATTGGCGCCGTAATCATATCTCCTAAAGGCTTCCATACTCTGTTCACCACCCGACTATGTTTCAACTGCACCAACAATATGGCGGAGTATGAGGCATGCATCATGGGTCTTCGAGCAGCGATTGACTTAAGGATTAAGTTTCTAAGTGTCTTTGAAGATTCCGCTCTTGTGATCAGTCAGATCAAAGGCGAGTGGGATACGAAACACCCAAATCTTATTCCTTACAAGGAGTATGTGTTGACGTTGCTTCCCCACTTTGAGGAGATAACCTTTGAACACTTCCCTAGAGAGGAGAATCAGTTGGCGGACGCGCTGGCTACGATGTCTTCTATGTTCAAAGTAAATTGGGACAACGAAGCTCCCCGGATTATCATTGAAAGGATGGATGAACCTTCACATTGTTGTGACATTGAGACTGAAGAGGTAGCAGATAAACCCTGGTTTCATGAGGTGAAGAGATATCTTGAGGCTCAGGAGTACCCCGAGGGTGCATCTGTTAATGACAAGAAGTTTCTGAGGAGGTTCGCAGCAAAGTTCTTCATCAGCAATGGCATTCTTTACAAGCGTAACCATGATTCAACCTTACTGCGATGTGTGGATAAGAATGAAGCAGAAAGGATCATGGCAGGGTTACATGAAGGTACTTTCGGAACCCATTATAGTGGACACACCATGGCAAAGAAAATCCTTCGGGTAGGATACTACTGGTCCACTATGGAAGCCGACTGTTATCAGCATTCTCGGACATGTCACAAGTGCCAGGTCTATGCTGATAAAGTGCACATACCTCCAGTTCATCTGAACGTCTTGACGGAACCTTGGCCTTTTGCAATGTGGGGCATTGATATGATCGGCGAGATCAGACCTACAGCATCCAACGAGCATCATTTCATCCTGGTAGCTATTGATTACTTCACGAAGTGGGTTGAAGCAGCTTCCTTTGCTACCGTAACCAAGAACATCGTGGCACGATTCATTCGGCACAATCTAATCTGTCGATACGGTGTACCAGAGAGGATCATTACGGACAATGGAACCAATCTCAACAACAAGATGATCACTGAGCTCTGCAAGCAGTTCAAGATACAACATCACAACTCTTCTCCCTACCGGCCGAAGATGAATGGGGCTGTCGAAGCGGCTAATAAGAATATTAAGAATATTGTGCAGAAAATGACGCTGCCTTACAAAGATTGGCACGGGATGTGACCATTTGCTCTTCATGGGTACCGTACCTCAGCACGGACGTCAACAGGGGCAACACCTTATTCCTTGGTATATGGCATGGAGGCAGTCTTGCCCATTGAAGTTCATATACCCTCTCTTCGGATCATGAAGGATGCAGGTTTGAGTGAAGATGACTGGATTCAGACCCGACTTGATCAGCTAAACCTAATCGACGGAAAGAGACTCACTGCTATTTGTCATGGCCAGACGTACCAAAAGCGGATGATCAAGGCATTTAACAAGAAAGTCAGATGACAAGAGTATCAAGTTGGGGACCTGGTAATCAAGCGTATTATCTTACCTCAAGGTGATCCCAGGGGCAAATGGACCCCTACTTACGAAGGGCCATTTGTGGTTAAGAACATTTTCTCAGGAGGAGCTACGATTCTAACCACCATGGATGGTGACGACCTTCCTCACCCCGTCAATGCAGACATAGTGAAAAGATACTACGCATAACCAAAGACCCGCTAGGTTGACTGGCCTAGGCAAAAATAAGGGCTTCCCGGCGAACCAAAAGGGTTCGGGCAAAAATAAGGGATGAAAATGAAAAAATATGTACACTCGGCAAGTCGAAAACCTGAAAAGGCGGCTTGGGCAAAAAAGGGTATCCCGGTGGACTGAAAACCCGAAAGGGCGGTCCAGGCAAAAACTAGGGATCAAAGCGTAACACTATGTCTCATTGGATCACCTTGCATCCAGACTTCGGTATCGACTATCATGCTCGGACTACGCTAATCAATCTGATCTACCTTCAACCAATAGCAAAGTGATGAGATGCTCGAGGACATAAAGGCCATATCAGAGTTGGAACCCAGTGGGATCATTCACATAACTGTTTTGTTTAGTTTTTCACAAATTGTCTAAATTCTATTTGTTCGGCGGCGTTCTCTTACTAGGACGTCAGCCTCTTGTACAAAAACGCCTATTTTCGGGCCAAACTTCAAAATCAATACAAATTCATTTTCAGACAAATTTCAAACTATTTTTCCTTTATCTGTTTTGTTTTGTAAAGAACGTCCAATGTTCATTTTTTATATATGCATTTGGCATTAATTGCTGCTCACAAATATTTACATGCGAAACAAAAGACGAATTACTGGTAATATCAGAAACAGGGGCAATAGAATTGTCCAAGCTGTATAGTTGCTCTGTCCACCAGGTACGACGGTAAATTCAGCTGAAGAATATGGCTAAGATGCCTTCACTCCCCGCAGAATAAGACAGTAATGGTAGCTCTTCCCCAGCTGAGACTTGCAACTATGAACGAATCAGCAATGCTTTCCCCAAGCAGAGTTTATCTACCATAAATACTAGAAAGGCTTGATATCCCCGGAAGACTTAATATTCCCTAGCGGAGTATAAGAATGTTCCCCGGCAGAATACAAGATACCCCCAGTGGAGTTAAAATTTTCCTAACACAGTCTGAAAAAAGCTTCCCCAACAGAGTTGAAGCATCATCCCCAGTAGACTCTGGAAGTTTATCCCCAGCGGAATACAAAATAAACCTCCCCAGCCGAGTTCAAAGGATCATTCCTAGCTGAATTCAGAGGATTATCCCCACAAAAGTCTAACAGGTTATCCGCAGTAACGTCGCCAATGAGAGATCGTCCCCAGCAAATTTCTTTCCTTTCACAAACAGAATTCAATCCTCAACAGATTCAATATCACCAGCAACGATAAGTCATCCCGACGGAATTTATCAGTGGAATCCTCAGCAGAGCATCTCTTCCCCACAGAGTATCTCCTCGTCAGTTTATTCCCCAACAGAGTTATCTTCTCTTGCAAGTTTATTCTTGCAATCACCTTCGTTCACCATCCCCAACGGAAGCGAAGAATTCAACTCTTGTCTCCAGCAGCTATCCGGGATTTATTTTCCCCAGCTAAAACATTACATTTCCATATACCATGACACGTACATACACACATCATATAGCTCAATCTCATTTATGTTGAGAGCATCATTGCTTGATATATCATGCATTTCATACATCATGACATTGCATATGACTGACTCTTTATCGTTTCAGGGAAAGACGAATCAGTAAATGCCGTTGACTACTCATATGACATGGTAGTCCCCTCAAAAGAAAAATTACATCTATGGAAGACTTTCGTCTGGTTCAGCTAAATCGATTCGAAGATTTTTCTGATTCTTATCTAGCCAAAGTTAATCCAAGACCTTCTCTGGTTCAGTCAGATCGACGCGAAGATCTCTCTGATTCGTATTCCAGTTGAAGATATTCCAAGACTTTTGTCTGGTTCAGCTAAATCGATTCGAAGATTTTTCTGATTCTTATCCAGCCAAAGTTAATCCAAGACCTTCTCTGGTTCAGTCAGATCGACGCGAAGATCTCCCTGATTCGTATTCCAGTTGAAGTAATTCCAAGACTTTTGTCTGGTTCAGCTAAATTGATTCGAAGATTTTTCTTATTCTTATCCAGCCAAAGTTAATCCAAGACCTACTCTGGTTCAGTCAGATCGACGCGAAGATCTCCCTGATTCGTATTCCACTTGAAGATATTCCAAGACTTTTGTCTGGTTTAGCTAAATCGATTCAAAGATTTTTCTGATTCTTATCCAGCCAAAGTTAATCCAAGACCTTCTCTGGTTCAGTCAGATCGACGCGAAGATCTCCCTGATTCGTATTCCAGTTGAAGATATTCCAAGACTTTTTTCTGGTTCAGCTAAATCGATTCGAAGATTTTTCTGATTCTTATCCAGCCAAATTTAATCCAAGACCTTCTCTGGTTCAGTCAGATGGACGCGAAGATCTCCCTGATTCGTATTCCAGTTGAAGATATTCCAAGACTTTTGTCTGGTTCAGCTAAATCGATTCAAAGATTTTTCTGATTCTTATCCAGCCAAAGTTAATCCAAGACCTTCTCTGGTTCAGTCAGATCGACGCGAAGATCTCCCTGATTCGTATTCTAGTTGAAGATATTCCAAGACTTTTGTCTGGTTCAGCTAAATCGATTCAAAGATTTTTCTGATTCTTATCTAGCCAAAGTTAATCCAAGACCTTCTCTGGTTCAGTCAGATCGATGCGAAGATCTCCCTGATTCGTATTCCAGTTAAAGATATTCCAAGACTTTTGTCTGGTTCAGCTAAATCGATTCGAAGATTTTTCTGATTCTTATCCAGCCAAAGTTAATCCAAGACCTTCTCTGGTTCAGTCAGATCGACGCGAAGATCTCCCTGATTCGAATTCCAGTTGAAGATATTCCAATACTTTTGTCTGGTTCAGCTAAATTGATTCGAAGATTTTTCTGATTCTTATCCAACCAAAGTTAATCCAAGACCTTCTCTGGTTCAGTTAGATCGACGCTAAGATCTCCCTGATCCCTATTCAAGTCGAAGTTCAGACCACCTATCAACAGTCTCCAAATGGCATCTGTAAGCCCATTCCCGACATCACCAGGCTGATACCACTTCATGCGAGTGCAAATTTCTGGGCACTCTAGTGTTCAATCATCTTCCACCTTCGGATCACGAAAGGCCCGAAAGCCAATCTACATCCCCAGGTTTAAGAAAATTGAACAGGGGCAGCTGTTGCACCCCAAAATTTTCCCTCTCATATCTCTCAAGACATTGCAAGAAAAATCTCCAAGTGGCTCAAGATTGCTCAAGAGTTGGACAGTCAAGCTATCTCCTAAGGCAGTAAACCTCAAATTAGGGTTTTGTGTTGCATCAAGATCCTTGAATCCAAATTACCTTAAGTGCTCCCCAATGTCCTAATATGCTCTCAAGATCATCCATGCCAAATTTCAAGCCTTGCAGAGGAAGTTTGCTCAATCAATTGCTCAAAGGGTCCAAAAATCGACTGTGCTAGGGAAAAAGTCAACTGTGACCTATAAACAGTCAAACTTCAAGATTTTTTGTCAACATTCTCATTTTGAAGGATATTTCATCAATACTCAAAAGTTGCTAAATTAGGGTTTTGCAGGAAAAGTCAACTCAACTTTGACCAAGCATAACTTTCTCATACTTTATGAGAAATGACCCATCCAAAGCTCATTTTGAAGAGGATTCAATTTCCTACAATCCATGTTCATACCCCAAGATCAACAAATGCACTCATTAGAAGTTACAAATTTGGACACTATAGGTCATTTTTGAAAGTCAACAAAAATAGCTTTTTTGCCAAAGCTTATAACTTGAGCATGGAATATCAAAATGAGATTAGACCAAAAGGGTTGGTTATAGGACATCTCAAGCTTTCTAAAAAGTCTAAGAACACTTCCAAAAGTTCAAAATTAAAGAAGTTATGCATTGTTGAAGTTGGGCATTTTTGCAAAATTGCCAAAAGTTAACTATCCCAAAAACTTCAAATTTTGTCAAATGGGCCCATTCTTTTCCACTTGATTTGGGATTGCCACATTCCACACGTGTCCTAGCTTCAGCCTTGTGTCCATTTATCAATTTTTCTATTTTATTTGATTTTTTATTGAATTATTTCATTTTAAATCAATTTAAATCAAATAAAATCCCAAAACTTGATTACATTAGATCTTTTTTCTATTTTCAGGACCTAATCATCATCAATGTCATGATCTAATTCGTATCAATCATTCCATGTGCAAAAAGATTAGTTTTTTTGGCAAATTAAGCAAGTTTTCGATGGAGGATCAAATCCAATCTCAAGGCATTAATGTACAAGAATTCAAGACCAATTTGTTGACCTAATACATTGCAGCATACATATACAATCCAAAGCACACGAATTTGACACTGCCAGAACACCAAAATCAAACTTGCAAAAATTGACAAAAAGTGTGAGACTGAAATCAAGCTTGGAGGCACTTTCAGGACCTAACAAGCATCACAATCGCTTCCTGGCAATTCTCAGAAGCAAAACCAATCAGAATCACTCATTCTCCAGCCTCCTAGAGCACTGTAAGCATCTCAAGAATCCTCTATGTTCATGAAATCTTAAATCTTTATTCTTGCATCCATTCTCAAAAATGATTGCATATTCTGATTCCTCATGTCATTTGTTAACTTTCTACAATAATCAATTTCATTCTTGTGTTGTGTATCGTAAAACGCCATTGAAGGGTTCTTTAGGTTTTTTTTAGGGCTTTCCATTACAGGAACAATTGGCTTGTGTGAGAGGTACCATCTTGTTCAGGGGAACAAGACGAGTTCAACTATGGTGCCACTTTTCATTTATATGGCCTATGCAAGATTTTGGAACGGACATGGCCTATAGCGACAGACCTTTGTCCGTTGGTATAGATATTTTGATTTTTGGCCACGGTTCAATGACAGGGATGATGGCGTGTTGCATCCTCATTCGTCCATTCAAATCTGGCGCGCTTTATTTTGTTTTCTGATCCATTAATTTGTTTTTGTTTTATTATTATTAGTTTGCAATACTATAACAATTAACGCACAATGGTTGAGTGGAAAATGCGTGTATCCATTGATCAACAGGACCTGGGTTCGAATCCCAGATCCCCCACATTGCATTGTTATTATTTTTTCACAAGTTATCCAGTGTAAACTCAAGCACGTGGCCTATCATACAGCCTCACCCAATCACTTGCCAGATGGCCCCAGGCCAGATCTGGTGGTCCAGAATGAAAGCCTACCATGGGATCCAGTCAACCAATGCATAGGGGATCCAGAAAGTCAAACGAGACCTGCATGTTAATGGGCCACAAAATTGCCATTCTAACCCCCCTAATCAGGCCCAAACCCTAACCCTTTTTCTCTTTTCTTTTATTATTTACTTTAATTATTTATTGTTATTATTTTTATTATCATTAACCAATCAAAACCTTTTTCCTCATAAAATTAAAAAAACCAAAAATATTTTCTTTATTAAATTTAAATTTCAGCATTTTATTTTTGTTAACAAAATTAATTTAATTAATTTAGTTTTAATTAGGAATAACTTTTAATATATTTTATCAATAATTAAAATTAACTTAGACAATTAGATTTTTATTAACTTTGATTAATTTATTTTTATTTCTTTAAATATCAAAACTCCAAAAATATTATTTTCATTAATTAATTAATTAGCTTATTAATTTAATAATTAACTTAGTTTTATTTCTTTTTAATTAAAAAATAAACCAAAAAATCTTTTCTTTAATAAACAAGGGGTCAAAACCCTAGAACTCGCCCGATTTAATTTCCCGCACGCGATCCATTTTATTTCAATATTGTATCTGTTTCCTGGGATGTAATAGTTTAATAGGACGTTACTATTTTATCGCTTTATTTATTTTCCGCATTTTAATTTCAAGGGTTGCTTTTGGCGATGTAAATACCCGACGCCTTGTAATAGTTAGTTTTAATTTTCGCAATTTAATTTCTGCAACTTATAAACTGTTAGATGTTTGGTAATAGGGAATGCATGACAAGATCGAATGTTAAACCTAAAATCAACATGGATCACCATTGACATGTACAAAGGCAAATTAACTGAAAACAACACACTCGCACATGCGCACTCTTAGAGTACACCTCACTTGGTTGCCTTCGAACGCGGTCATTAAGTATATGAAGTTTTAGAAGTCGTCCTCTTGTCCAAAGATCATAGTTGCCTCGAAACGGTTGCCTCGGAAAAATAATCTAAGACATTAGGGTTACTGCTAAGGCGTCCTAACATTGCTTTAGTGACCGCACGTCCCTTAATCGAATTGACCCTTAAACTCCAACGACGATGCTACCTACTAATCAATAGTGGGATGGCATTGTCTAAAGGACATTAGCACATATTGATTCTTTTTTCGAGTAGGTAGATGGTTCTCAAGTACTTGCTCCTTCAAAAATAAAATAAATTTTCACACTTACACTCCTTTTCAAACAAAAAAACTTCTTCAAACCCACAAACACAAAGAAAGCAAATTTTTGAAAACACTTTGAGCAAGTACCTAAGAGCCCATGGATAACCACAGATAGAAAGGGTGCTAACACCTTCCCTTTCTATAATCTACCCCCCGGACCCGAGAAACATCTCGAAAAAGGAATTTTTTTGTGCTTTTTTCCTTTCCTAGTTGGATAAAATAAAAGACGGTGGCGACTCTTGCTTACCACGACATTTTGCAAAAACAAACGTAAAACGCGAACCAACATTCCAAAAAACAGTCAGTTCTTTCCCACCGTATCACAGTAAGGCAACCAAATGGGATAATCCTAGGGGTGCTTGTGTGCAAAGGGTGTTATTTTAATGCTTTTTTTTGTCTTGGATTAGGGTTTTTTATTTGATTGTTTTTATCTTGTCATACAAACCCTAATTACTAGCATGTTATGTAAACGCGATGAATTGCGAAATTTAAAGTTACTACACTATTACAACACTTGTGGGAGGGGGTATACAATTTATGAATGGGGATTGCAATAATATAAACCTAATTAATCTATTACAACCAAATTGACTTTGTGCAAGAATTGGAATAAATAATATACAAGATGAATTAAATATGCAAGAATTATAAATGCAAAGAAAAAAGATTTTCTGTTTGGTTTCTTAAGAAAAAGGGTCTTGATTTTAACCTAATTAGATAAAGAAAAAAATTAGTCAAGTTTAATATTCATTAAGAGAAAGATTCTTGACTAAAACCCTAATTCTTCTTGATTGATTAAAAAGAATGAAGTTTATATAAAAAAAGTATTTTTTATATTTATATTTTTTGTCTTGAAAAATAAATTATAGTGTTATAAAATACTCTTTAGTTTTTTGGTATCAAAAATATATTTTCATTAGTATAAAATAAATAATATTTTAGTTTTAATTAAAACTTTACAAGGAAATTAATAAAAGTAAATAAAGTATGATAAATAAAAAAAATTTTATTTGGGAAAATAATTAAATTATTTCAAAATATAAATCTATATTTTTTATACTTTTTATGATTTTTTTTGATATTTTAGAAAATATATTTAAAAGAAAAAAAAATAAAAATGAAATGGGCCAGGGAGGTGTCACAAGTAAACAATGGGGGTGAGCTAGCAAAAAAAACAATGCCAGGCCCAAAGGGCCTAGCGCCTGCAAAAATGTGTTAGAAAATAAATAAAAAATGCAAAAGGGGGGTTCACATTGGTTCGAACCCTCGCCCTTTAGGTAACATATGCCTTAGTAAGCGCGCGCTTGCCACTGGGGTGGCTATTTCATCCGGTCATATAATCAAAGCATAAATGTATATTAGAAACTGCTTTCTGAATGCAACTTCATCTTCAACCTTGAGCCATGGCCGGACCACCTGTCTCTTCCTCATTTCTCCACAAAAATGGAAAGTTCAAACATGAAAGTTGTGGTGTTTCTTCCCACGAATTCAACCATATAACTTATGTAAACTAAAAGTCAAAGATAAAATCTAATTTTACTGGCCCTAAATTGAAACCTAATTTTCTCAGAAATTTCAAATCCAAAATTCTCTATACACAGTTAATATAAATGGAAATTATGAACATGGTTGGCTTTAGAGCAAGGATATCTACATTTTGTTTTCACAAATCAGGATCAAATGATGCTTGTATGAAGAGATAAAAGTTTGAGCTTTTACCTCTTACAGCTAGAACCGTGAATGGAGTTTGAGCAACTTTTGAGATGGCCTGAGGATCTGTTTAGCTTGCCTGGACCTCCTTGAGTGTATCCCAACTCTTACTTTGCCTTGAATGTCCCTGAATCTCTCTACTCAAGTCAACCTGCAAGCTTGGTTTTTGAAAATGGTGGATAGTGATGGAGGAGCTACAGTCTTGAAACAGGGGCCTGGATTACTTTGGTATGATGTATAGAAGGTGTTTGAGTGATTAGTTTTCAAAACGCACGAGTGGAAATGGAGATCATGAGTTTTGGTTCAAAACTGTATGTTAATGGTATTCTTGAACAGGTTTTTGGTTTTGGAATGTTTGAGGCAGTTTCAGGGTAATAGCATTTGTGTCTCAACTTGCAAATAGTGTGTATACTTATAAGCAAGAGGTTTTAAAACTTGTAACAACTCAGATTTCAAAATTCACATGTTTTGCTTGGTTACTTGTTTTTGAAGCAAAGCTAGCAAGCATGGTTTCAAGGTCAAGTACCAAGCTTGTAGGGGGTTGATACCTTTAAACATACTTGTTTTGATTGTGTAGAGTGTGTTTGTGCAGAAAGTGTAGGTGTTTAGGTATTGGCTTGCATTTTTGGTAAATCCCAAGTGTATGTGTGAATGTCATGACTGATGTCATAACATTCTAGTTCAGGTTGTACTAACTCATTAGGTACATTTGCAGAAAAATATTGTAATTCAAATACTGATGTTTATAAGTGTGTATCTGAGCATTTTGCAAAATGATCACATTTTGCTAAATCAGTAGACAGGTTTTCTCAGATGTCATAACAGATGTTATGACATCCTGTTCTGAACTAACAGGATTGCAGGATTGGATAAGTCTGAGTTTTTTCAGGAAATAACTCAGTCCTTCCTGAACAGAATCCTGCGTTTTCTGAGGGGTAACCTAGCTCAACCCTAACCTGGTTAATAAAGTCCAGTGACCTGGTCTTTAGGTCAAACGGAATTAACCCTAGGTTTTTGGAAACCCTAACTGAAGTTGCAGCTGCTATATATATTCAACAGAGCTGCTGTTTTTCAAGGACTCCTGCTGATTGATTAGAAGATCATTTTGTAATCTGTATAGATTTGTTTATTTGTACTCCAAGCAATTATCACTGTGATAAGTGCCTTGGAATAGGTTTCTATTTGTAAGGTTTGTGTAGCACTCAAAGCTTTGAAGCAAGAGTGTTTGAATGTTCCTTGACTAAAGCTGTGAAGCAGAGTCAAGTTAGTTGTGTACATCACTCAAAGCTGTGAAGCACGAGTGATTGTGTTGCTTGATTAAAAAGCTGTGAAGCTTAATCAAGTGTGTGTTTTTGAAGAGTGTCTTCGTCAATTCTTAAGTCAAAATTGGTTTATGTATCACTGCTGTGATTGAGGGGGAGTGAGTAGGAACTCAGGTTTAAGTTGTACTTAGATTAGAATTGCATTGGGTAGGTCTTAAGTGAAGGAGATAAACTGGTTGGTTTATTCCTGAATTAACATCTCTTATAGTGGATTCTCTCCCTGGCTTGGTAGCCCCCAAAGTAGGTGTTGTTGCACACTGAACTGGGTAAACAATTGACTGTGTTCTTTATTGCTTTTGTATTTACTGTCATATAGTAAGTCAGATACGGTGTCATAACATTGAACGTGACATTGAGTATCTGCAGCCAGAATTTCAATTGGTATCAGAGCAGGCACCCTGCCTGTATTACTGGGTGAGATATAGGGATATCACTTTCTGGAACTATGGACAAAGAAGGAGTTTTTGGAAATAGACCACCCATTCTGGATGGAACTAATTATGATTACTGGAAACCTCGTATGATTGCCTTCCTAAAATCTCTGGACAAAAAAGCTTGGAGAGCTGCTGACAAAGGATGGATTCATCCCACCATAACTGAGATAGATGGGACAATCAGTCTGAAGCCTGAGGAAGATTGGAGTAAAGAAGAAGATGAGTTAGCTCTGGGAAATTCAAAAGCTTTAAATGCCTTGTTCAATGGAATTGATAGAAACATTTTCAGACTAGTACATCAATATGAACTGGCCAAGGAAGTTTGGGACACTCTCAAAACTACTCATGAGGGAACTTCCAAAGTAAAAATGTCAAGGCTTCAGATGTTGACCACCAAATTTGAGAATCTAAAAATGATGGAAGATGAAACCATTCATGAGTTTCACATGAACATCTTGGAGATTGCCAACACCTCAGGAGCACTGGGAGAAAAAATGTCAGAAGAAAAACTGGTGAGGAAGATTCTCAGATCCTTGCCTAAAAGATTTGCAATGAAGGTAACTGCCATAGAGGAAGCCCAGGACATTAGCAAGTTGAAAGTGGATGAACTTATTGGGTCTCTTCAGACTTTTGAGATGGGGATCACTGATAATGGTGACAAGAAGAACAAAAGCATAGCACTTGTATCCAACACTGATGTTGAATACAAGGAGGATGAAGAAGAAAACATATCAGAAGCTATTGCCATGCTTGGAAGACAGTTCAACAGGCTCATCAAAAGTATGGACCCAAAGTCAAGGTCTAATGTTCATAACATTCCCTCTGACATTGACAGTTCCAGCAGAAGACCAAGGTCAGAAGATAAGGGAAACCAAGGCAGAGGTATTCAATGCCATGGATGTGAAGGATATGGACATATTCGAGCTGAATGTCCTACCTTTCTTAAGAAGCAAAAGAAAGGAATGACTGTTACTTGGTCTGACTATGATTCAGAAAGTAATTCTGAAGAAGAATCTGCCAAACTAGTTACTGCCCTAACTAGTGTTTGTACTTCTGAAAGTGACACTAGTGATGAAGAAGTGACATTTGAAGAACTGGCTGATACCTACAAGAAATTGTGTATCAGAAGTGCTGAAGTCTGTGTGCAGAATGAGAAACAATCAAAACTCATTATAAAGCTGGAGGCTGAAAAGAGGGGAAATCTTGAAACTATAAGTCATTTAGAAGGAGAAGTTCAACTGCTGAACTCACAACTGAATCAAATGACCAAATCTGTCAAGATGTTGACCAATGGAACAGACAAATTGGAAGAGATCCTTCAGGTTGGACAAAATGTGGGAAATAAATCTGGACTAGGATTTATGGAAACAAAGAAATCTGGTACTGGTAAGCAAATGTCAAAACGGATGTCTCAACACAACTCTCAACATCAGGAACAGAGACATATGAAGAAAAGGTACCAAAGATGGAAATGCCATCATTGTGGTAGATATGGCCACATAAAGCCCTTCTACTTCAGATTACATGGATACCCTAATCAGATCTCAGGTGTCAAACCTAAGTCTAAAAAGGTACCACATGCTCCTCAATGGAAGAAAAAGGCTACTGCACTGATAGCTCACACTTCCCTGAGGGTCTCTGCAAAGGAAGACTGGTACTTTGACAGTGGATGTTCCAGACATATGACTGGAATCAAGAACCTCCTCAATAATGTTAAGCCTCACACCACCAGTTTTGTGACCTTTGGAGATGGGACTAAAGGTGAAATCAAAGGAGTTGGTGATTTGGACTGCCCTGGAGTTCCAAGTCTGAATGAAGTACTGCTGGTGAAAGGACTGACCGCTAATCTCATTAGTATCAGTCAACTGTGTGATCTAGGATTCAAGGTCAATTTCTCAAAATCTGAATGCCTTGTAATCAATGACAAACAAGAGATAGTAATGAAAGGAGTCAGATCCAAAGACAACTGCTACTTGTGGGAGGCTGAGAACACTAATTCCTCATCTGTGTATTCCATTGCAAAAGAAGAAAAAGAGGTGAAACTGTGGCAGCATAAGCTTGGTCTCCTTCATCTAAGAAGAATGAAGAGAGCTATCTCTATGGAAACTGTCAGAAGAACTCCAAAACTACAGGTTGATGATATCTGTGATGTGGGAAATAAACTTGCAGAAGAATGTGTTGTCAGAACCTTAAGTCATCTTGACAAGGATGTTGGAAATAACAAGTCTCATAAATTCTGTTCTCAAAACATCTGGTCAAAGCAGATGCTCCCTGAGTACAATGTTACACAAGATGTTGTGACATTGTGTTGTGACAATCTGAAAACATTCAACATTTCCTTGAACCCTATTGACTTTGAAGAGAAGAAGTCATTTAAACTAGAACACAGTTTCTCTAAGCTTCAGCTGACTGATTCTTCTACCAAGGCTCTTGTTGGAAATAAACTTGAAAATTTGAGGGGCAGGTTGGGTATTCACCAACATGAGAAATTATAGCAATTAGTTTTGCTTAAAACAAGGGTTGAAGGGATTAATTCTATTAAGTCTATATTTAGTGGGTTAATCATATTCCTTCACAATTCCTTCAAAAGCTTTAAGAAGTTGAAGAGACTCCCTTTTACCCCCTACCTCTCTCATCCTTGCAACCTGTTTCCTCCTCCCAATCAAAGATTTTTCTCAAACTGCTACTATTACTCAAAGTCAATCAAAATGTCTCAGACATCGTCTTCCACCATGGCGGCTTCGTCTTCCTCATCATCGGCATCATCTGATCAAGATTCTAGGGCAATCACTACATGCATAGAATCTGAAGTTCTTGAGGTCACTCCTCTCAGGGAGATGGCAACTGACCCAGCCAGAGTCAAAAAGCTCAGAACCAGACATGCAGGAAGAGCTCAAGCTACAGCCTCTGGTAATTCTTCTCATCCTTCGTCTTTTGTACCTAATAGAGAAGGATCAGTTCAAGTACACCAAGCTATTACTAGGCTGGTTACTAGCATTCTGAGTGGCAACCAATCTGTACCGGGGATTTCTATCCCTTTAAATCAATCAGAAAGTCCAAATGTGGAAGGTTCTGAAAATGTAGATGTCACTGAGGATGTTGTGACACCAAAAGACAACATTCAGAACCCCTCTGAAAAGGCTGCTGATCCACCTATCATTGATGTGGATGAAGATTACTCAGATAATGAACTGATTGCTAATGTGAACCCTAGCATAGCTAGGAGATTGATGAAAAGAAAGAGTAGTCAGAATGATAAACCTGATGCTAAGAAATCCAAGGCTGAAGGCATGACTGAGAAAAGTATTCAGACAAAAGGGAAGAAGGCACAGGTGCAGACTGCTAGACAACCAATCTCTAAGAAAAGTAAAGAACCTGAAACTTCTGATTCTGATGATGAATCAGAATTTGAGATTGATATTGAAGAAACTCCCATCAGAAGGAAGCTCCCCTCCAGCAAGATTGCTAGAGTGCCTGAAGTGCCAACAGACAATATCTCCTTTCATCATCCTGACAATGCAAACAGATGGAAGTATGTTTGCTTAAAGAGAATAGCCCTGGAGAGAGAACTCAACAATGATGCCTTGGAGTGCAAAGACATCATGGATCTGATCAAGAATGCTGGGCTAATGAAGACAGTGATGAAGTTTAACAAATGTTATGAAAATCTGGTTAAGGATTTTGTAGTGAACTTGTCTAATGATTGTGCTGATGGAAGATCAGCTGACTTTGAGAGTGTGTTTGTTAGAGGAAGAAGGGTCAAGTTCTCTCCATCAGAAATCAACAAGTTTCTTGGAAGAACAAATAAGGACTTTCCTGATCTAGAGGCAACTGACAATGAAGTGTGTCTAACCATCACAGCCAGGCAAGTAAAGTGCTGGCCATTGAAAGGGAAGCTGAATGCTAGTAAACTCAGCATGAAATTTGCCATCTTGCATAAAATAGGTGCAGCAAACTGGGTGCCTACAAATCACAAATCAACTATCTCCACAGGATTGGGGAGATTTATCTATGCTGTAGGAACCAAGACTGCCTTTGACTATGGAAGGTACATCTTTGAACAAACTTTAAAGCATGCTGGCAGTTATGCTGTCAAAGGACCAATTGCCTTTCCCTCCCTCCTCTGTGGAATCATCCTTGCACAATTCCCTGATATCCTTGTGGCAAGAGATACAGTCTGCAAAAGAGCTCCTGCCCTTGGCTTGCACTACAAACTGTTTCAGGGATCTCATGCTCCAGACATTGTCATAACATCAGCTGAGACATCGTCTGTGAAGACCCAGTCCAAGACATCAGATGTCATAGCTGTTTTAAAAGAAACTTGCAAAGAGCTGGATACTAGAAAAAGGACCCTAGAACTTCTAATTGCCAGGCTAGAAAAGGAGGAAGCTGAAGAAAACAGAAGGGAAGAAGGTGAAGGACATCTCAACATTGAAGAAACTAGCTCCTCAGAATCTGATGACAGTGCTTGAAGGTTGATTGCTGTTTGGTGGAGTTCGGAAGTGTGTTCTGTTGTTGTCTGCTGCTGATCTTATTATTTTGTTTTGGATAACTGTAAAATTTTCTGAACATGTATCTTTGGCCCATTTGTGGCTAAAGAGGGGGAGAATATTTTGGTACTTGCTTAATTAGTACTTGACATTCTGTGTTCTATTTTTCTGCTGTCACTTATTTCTGCTGCTATCTATCTCTGATTGTTTTAGGGTCTTTAGCCAAAAATCTGCCAAAGGGGGAGTTTGTAGGTGTTTAGGTATTGGCTTGCATTTCTGGTAAATCCCAAGTGTATGTGTGAATGTCATGACTGATGTCATAACATTCTAGTTCAGGTTGTACTAACTCATTAGGTACATTTGCAGAAAAATATTG
This sequence comes from Vicia faba, assembly GCA_948472305.1. Taxonomy (NCBI): domain Eukaryota; kingdom Viridiplantae; phylum Streptophyta; class Magnoliopsida; order Fabales; family Fabaceae; genus Vicia; species Vicia faba. Next base: position 1,684,352,535 of record OX451736.1, on the reverse strand, counting down.
TAATTCAAATACTGATGTTTATAAGTGTGTATCTGAGCATTTTGCAAAATGATCACATTTTGCTAAATCAGTAGACAGGTTTTCTCAGATGTCATAACAGATGTTATGACATCCTGTTCTGAACTAACAGGATTGCAGGATTGGATAAGTCTGAGTTTTTTCAGGAAATAACTCAGTCCTTCCTGAACAGAATCCTGCGTTTTCTGAGGGGTAACCTAGCTCAACCCTAACCTGGTTAATAAAGTCCAGTGACCTGGTCTTTAGGTCAAACGGAATTAACCCTAGGTTTTTGGAAACCCCAACTGAAGTTGCAGCTGCTATATATATTCAACAGAGCTGCTGTTTTTCAAGGACTCCTGCTGATTGATTAGAAGATCATTTTGTAATCTGTATAGATTTGTTTATTTGTACTCCAAGCAATTATCACTGTGATAAGTGCCTTGGAATAGGTTTCTATTTGTAAGGGTTGTGTAACACTCAAAGCTTTGAAGCAAGAGTGTTTGAATGTTCCTTGACTAAAGCTGTGAAGCAGAGTCAAGTTAGTTGTGTACATCACTCAAAGCTGTGAAGCACGAGTGATTGTGTTGCTTGATTAAAAAGCTTTGAAGCTTAATCAAGTGTGTGTTTTTGAAGAGTGTCTTCGTCAATTCTTAAGTCAAAATTGGTTTATGTATCACTGCTGTGATTGAGGGGGAGTGAGTAGGAACTCAGGTTTAAGTTGTACTTAGATTAGAATTGCATTGGGTAGGTCTTAAGTGAAGGAGATAAACTGGTTGGTTTATTCCTGAATTAACATCTCTTATAGTGGATTCTCTCCCTGGCTTGGTAGCCCCCAGAGTAGGTGTTGTTGCACACTGAACTGGGTAAACAATTGACTGTGTTCTTTATTGCTTTTGTATTTACTGTCATATAGTAAGTCAGATACGGTGTCATAACATTGAACGTGACATTGAGTATCTGCAGCCAGAATTTCAGAAAGAACAAATGCAAGGCTCAATCCAAGCTGACTTTGCATAAAGCTTGCTTTTCTAAAATGGTAATGTTGCCTTTCTTCCCAAAATGGAATTAAATTTGTATAATGCATTGAATGCTTGGGTTAAAGCTTCCAACAGCTGTGAAAACATTTAATTATGGAGTAAAAGTTAAGTTAGAATCCTGAAAAGTGGGATTTGTACAGCATGCTTGAGGATTGGATCCAATGTTCTTCACAAAATGGCTTGTAATCCAAGTGATAAACACCAACTTCATCTCTTTAATTCTCCATACTCAAGAATGATCTCAAGGAGTTCTGGGACATTTTGGAAAGCTTGCAATGTGCTCTACAACTTATCTTTTAATTTCTTTGGAAGATTCCCCTTGGAACTATGTGAAAAATTGCCATGAAGTTAGGTCAAAAATCTGCCTAACTAGGGCAAAATTTTACTAAGTCATTTTTAGTTCATGGGTATGTATTCACAAAATTATAACTTGAGATCCAAGCATTTTTAGGAGAAATTGTGTGAATAAAAGTTGTAGATTTCATGGAGATCTACAACTTTCATGTTGGAAGTTTCCTTTGAATCATCTTGCATCATGATGAAAACTTGGCTCAAATTTGTGAAAAAATAAGAAATTTTCTTTACTTAGAAAAATTTCTAAGTTAAGAAATTTCATCTTTTCAAAATAAAATCTTGAATTATTGATTTCTTGATGAACAAGTTTCATATTTTGGCATGTTTTGATGAATTATGATCCTTGGCATTTGATTTTGACCAAAAAGTTAAAGTTTGACTTTTCATTATACAATTGACTTTTGATCAGTTGACTGAAAAATTCATCTGTCAATCCAATGGACTTGTAGTGTTTTGAATCATGTAATTAGGTCAAAGTGATGCAATTGGACTCTTGAGATCATGCCTTAATCCAATTGATCAATTGCTAGGTCAAAAACACGAAATTGCCCTTTCCTAGTCAAAACCCTAATTTTGACCATTTTCCCCTTTTGATGATTTGATCAAATTTCTTGAGGAGTTGTGGTCCAAACATGATCAAATGCTACATATGAGTTTAAAATGTTGGTTTGGATAAAAAATTATGAAGTTTGAATGTAAATTGTCCATGGTTGACTTTTCCCCAATACAACTGATTTTTAGGTCAATTGTTCAATTGACTGATCAAAAGTGTGATCCAAGGCTTGAAACTTGACATGAGTAATCTTGGGGGTCCATAATGGTACATGAAAGTCATATGAAGCATTGATAGTTCAAAAATACTTGTGAAAACTCAAACTCTAATTTTGGTCATCAGTGCCTAAGGAGGTGTCTTGAGCTGATCAAACCCTAGTGCAGTCTTGAGCCCAAGGAGATCTTGTGAGTAAATTCTTGATAAGTGAGAGGGAAAATTTTGGGGTACAACATATGCAAACCATCTGTACTTTTGTAACTTCTAAACATTAATTTTTTCATTAAGAGCATTTGTTACAACAAACCATACGCAAACAACAAATAAAAACACGATAAAACGTCTAAGAAATTACAACCGTCAAAACAATTTCATCTGAGCCATGCATCATCACCATTACGTCTCTGTCTATTTTGACTTCCTCCAACCAAAAATTAGGTCTTCCAGTTGCAAGTGAGGTGGTTCTTCTTCTTCTCTGGATCCTTCTAATTTGTTCCCCAATCTGGATGTCTCCCTCTAGCCATCGCATCAACTCTCTCTTCAGACGCTCCATGGAGTGAATGTGCCAAAATTTCATTTTATCGGAGGTTTGGTGGTCGAGAAAATAACGTATCCCTCTCTGGTGAAAATCATGGGAGATATCATGACGCAAATAACAGAGAAAAATAAGAAGACAGTGCGAGAAAGTGTGAAGAATGATGGAGAAATTGGTGATTTATTTATAGAAAACACAATTGTACGTAGTAGCCATCTCAGATGGCGCCTCCTCTCCTTTTTATAGTGCATGCGCCATTTCACTTGACTAAAACAAAGTGCATGCGCCAAGTGAGATGACGCCTAGGGCAAAAAGGTGAGTGCATACGCCATCTCACTTGACTCCTCTATTGTAGGATTTTCTGAAACATGATTATTTGGTTAATTTTCTCCTAAATATAGTTATTTGTTTATTTTTTTTCAATACTTATTATTGCTAAAAAAAAATTCGTAAATTGAGTATTAATCCCATACAAATCTTTAAGTGTAAAAGCAAAAATCAATTAACTATTATGGAGAATAAAGTGTACCGTTTTCACTAACATTTAGGTCAACTTTTCTCTTTTACTTTTCATTTTTGTAATGTTTTTCCTTTCTTTTCCTCTATTTTTCTAATGTTTAATTTTTTTATTTTATGTTTCTATGTATTTTCTGCTTTTATTTATTATTTACTTTATTTAAAATTCATTGTTATGAAATTGGAATTTTTATGGTACAGCAAATTCAAGAGTTGCTTTAATTAGATTTGGAATGTTGGTGCTATATTTATCATGAGTCGAATTCTTATGTAGATGTTTGTTTTAATATGAATTGCGATAGAATTCGTAATTTGATGTTTTATGATAAAGTTCTTACTCAAATAGGTTTTCTTTTGTTAGCTCATTGTATTGGAGATTTTATTCTTAAATTGATTGCTTTCATCCACTTTATTCCCCCAGAAAAATATATTAATAGAATAAATTTATTAAATTGAGATTTTCTTAAAATGTACCATAGTAAGCTCAATCAAATAAAAATAAATAGTTCCTTTTTATAACACTATATTTTTTAAAGTTGTGGAAAAATTATCAAATTCAAGCTTTAAATAGTAATAGATAAAAATTTTGTTATCATCGGTCAAATGCAAAAGCAAAAGTATGGTTTATGATTACAACTATTAATTAAGAGGGTTGAAATTCAAACCGATTAAAATAAAAATAGTAAAATATATAAAAAAGACTAAAAAAAATCAAATTTTATTAAATATATTTGAATGTTATTTTGTAAAAATTTCTTCGGTTCGAATTTTAAATTGATTTTTCAAAATCGATTCAAACTAAACCGAATTAGATATATATATTTTTATGTTTTATATTTTTAATTAAAAAACACATTTTATTTATTTCCTATTATAAATGATAATAATAATAATAATAATAATAATAATAATATATTAACATGGATTCATTTAGAGAAAAAAATCTTTTTTGGTACATGAATTGTCAAGTCTACAAATATTCATATCTTCAATAATTTTCTTCAAATCAGTTTTTGAAAAACATTATCTTCCATAACTAGCTACCAAGAACAATGATGTATCTTACTATTGTTTGTGTCATGATCTTGTGGACATGTCCATACGCTGCCATGTCAAAAACATTGCATGAATCATCTGTTGTTGAAGCACACCAACAATGGATGATTAAATATGGACGCAAATACACAAATAATGATGAGATGGAAAAACGCTTGCAGATATTTAAAGAAAATTTAGAATACATAGAGAAGTTCAATAACGCGGGTAATAAGAGTTACACGCTTGGCCTCAATCAATTTTCTGATTTAACTTCTGAAGAGTTTACGGCTACATATACTAGAAATAAACTTCCAAGCCAACTTTTTTCCTCCAAAATGATATCAAATACAAAATTATTCAATGTGAGTGATGAAGTTCCAACAAACTTTGATTGGAGGCAACAAGGAGCGGTCACCGATGTTAAGAGACAAGGCACTTGTGGTAATATTATAATGACTCTTTTGCTTAATTTTTTGAGTAATGCCAATTGTTTTTAATTAATTTAATCCATATATATTTGTGTTGTAGGATGTTGTTGGGCTTTTGCAGCGGTGGCAGCTGTAGAAGGTATTGTCAAAATCAAAACTGGCAATTTAATTTCATTATCAGAGCAACAATTGGTTGATTGTGATTACAAGAGTAGAGGTTGCATCGATGGACACATGGAATACGGCTTCGAATATATAATACAAAACCATGGTATTGTTAAAGAAAGTGATTATCCATTCCAGGAAAAAAAACAAACCTGCCAAATAAATGGTAATATACAACCAGCAGCTCAGATAAGTAAATGGCAATCTGTAACTTCCAATGATGAAGAACAATTACTGCAGGCTGTGGTACAACAACCGATAGGAGCTCTTATCGCAGTCGGTGGGGAATTTTATGCATACAAAGAAGGAATATATTCAGGATCATGTGGAAAATTTATTAACCATGCGGTAACGATAATTGGTTACGGTGAAAGTGAAGGGAAGAAATATTGGTTGATTAAGAATTCATGGGATAAAGGATGGGGTGAGAATGGATACATGAGGTTGCTAAGAGAAGGTGATGGAACTTCAGGTCATTGTGACATGGCTACATATGTTGCTTACCCTGTTGTTTAGTACTTCTTTTCAAATGAATATCGTTGTTACTTTTTAAATAAATAAGTTTCATAATTTGTCCATTCAGACAATTATGATAAATAAAATTATAATACGTTGTTCTCTAAAAGACATCTCTTGTTCTCTCCATTCCATTCAAGGTTTTAAATAAAATTCTGTTACAACAAAATAGCTGCTATAAAATGATATCTCTGAACATGTTAGTTATTCATACTGTTATTCACTGTTTTTTGATAAAGAATATATTGTGATTAATCTATACCACGACAACCGCAATTTCTATAGTAATATTTATACTAACTAAAATTGCAAAAGTTTTTATGCCACCGGAACACGATCAATATATAAAATCTTAATTCCAATTATTAATGATCATTTTACGTGTTATAAGATTGAATGATATCTAGTATCACTACTATAAATAATATATTTTATGACGACGATCACCCAACAAAAAACTGAGGTATAAGTCCATGACGTATTAAGTTTTAATTTTTTAAGAAAAAAAACACCATTTATTCCCTCGGTTTTTGAATATAACCGAGGGGAAAGTGATTCAAGACATGTTTCGAAACCCATCAAATGTAATTTATATTTTTATTTCTTTTAAATTGATGTCTTTCTTTTTATTTTATTATTTAATTATAAATTAAATTCCCCCGTTTATTTAATAATAACCGAAGGATTATGTTGTGAATCTTGTTGTTAATTACGAAAAAAATTCAATATCAATTTGTGAGGCAAAGAATAATAGCAACCAAAATAAATGATCTTCAACAATAATAATTCATACACAAATAATATAACCGAATAAGGCGAGAGAAAAAATTAAAGTTTATTTACCTAGTTCGATCAAACGATCTACTCTGGAGGAGAAAGTAACTCTCTAATTCACTACACTCAGAAAGTTGTTACATGAGATTATAGATGAGTTACAAGAAAACAGCCTTCGCCTTTAGGTTCTTATGAACAACCTTGAAGATGCCCAAGAACTACCCAAGTATTTCCCAACCTCATTAACCTTCGACATATGAATATCTCAAACCCAAAGTGTAAACAAGTGTTTCCCAATTCCCAATAACCTTAGATAACTCCAAAGGTTTCTAAAACCCTTGTCTTTATAATGTTTCCCTTGAGAATAGCCAAAAACCTATGATATGCCTTCAAAATATTATTCTCCCTTGTTGGTGTAAACTCTAAGACTGTCACACCTGCAAGCATATAAGAGATACATATTTATAATAACAAATACCCAACAAACAAAGTCCAAAATCACAATCCAATTATACATGGATCCATGGACCGAACTGAAAAAGACAGAAAATCTGAAATCACTATTCTCTGTACAAACAACACTATTCACCATACTGACAACATTGTTCATCCGTATGGGATAACACTATTCATTCGTACGATGCTATTCACCGACCGATTTTTTTTCTTTGATTTCTATTTTTTAACTTTCCGTCCGACTTTCTAAAACTTCCGATTTTTGCAATAAATACAATCTCCAAAATATGTTTTCTTTCTCTTCATCGACAAAGGTTTTAAGGCACATTTACAATAATCTCCACCTTGACTTTAAATCGTGTTGATACCAATTTAACAATCAACAACATTACTGCTCTCTACCAAGTTGAAACTCTAATCAATAACCTTGATCAAATTCAAGCAACCCTTGAATCTTGATCTCGCAACTTGCATCCACTTGTTTTCAATTACCCTTTTCTGCCTAGGTAATTTAACAAGCCTACAAGTATGATTTTCCAACGACCCTTGACTCCACCAGTTTTCAAATGCCTCCCTGAAGGTTTTTCTTCTTTTATTTTTTAGTCCTTCAGCCACATTAAAAACATAATATTCAAAACTAGCATAAGTGTCCCTTTGAGATGTTACAATAACCCTCATTACCTTATCATGAGTCAAATTATAATTAGAGATCTCTGTAACCATTCCCTCACTACTACTAGCATCCATAGTGGGAAACTCCACCTCAAACTGAGTTTTCTCTGTTATAGTTTCTACTAGTTTTCTCCCTTGGTTTTCACTATTCTTCTTTTGAAGAAATTCTCTACCAACCAAGTAAGTTGTTTTAACCTCATCTCTTCCCCAAAAACTCAATAACAACTCAACGGCAACATGTATTTTTATCCATTGATTTCTGCAAAATTCATTATAATTCTCTGAAACTTTCTTAAGGCATTTATAACGCCTTAAACCCAAATCCCATAGTTCTTCCTTGTCATTAAAGCCTCCACTAGTTACCGACGAATTAATAACAACATTTAAACCACATATTTTAGACCCTTTAACAATAATCAATTCATCATGCGAAATCTTCAAAACTCCATGTTGAACTCTAGTATAATAGCCTAGATCATCAAACATACTTATATATAACAAATTTTGCTTGAGTTCTGGAACATACCTCACGTTGTGAATAAGAAGTTCACGATCATAAAACATTTTAAGTCTGACCGTACCAATACCATGAACCTTGCAAGCCTTATTATCACCAAGGTGAACAACTCCACCTCGAACCATCTTCAAAGTTTCAAAATATTCTATTCTTGAACACATGTGATAAGAGAAACCTGAGTCAATGACCCAACTATTTTCAGTTTTCAAACTCGATATAACTAGTGCATCCGTATCCTCATAACCTTCCTCACCCAAGGTAACTACAACTTGAAAAGAATCGTCAATGCTTTTTCTCTTAGGACAATCCCTTTTAAAGTGACTGATTTTATGACAATTAAAACATTTTACCTTTGACATGTCAGATCTCTTTGATTTGGACATCCCTTTATGATCACCTCCTCCTCTTGATACATTTAAGCTTTTACCACTATCTTCAATCTTAAAATTTTTTGACTTTGAAAATTCTTTGAATTTCACCGTCGTCTGGATTTCATCCAAAGTAATAGTACCTTCCTTACCATAAAGAAGGACACCCTTAAAGTTCTCAAAGCATCTGGGTAATAAACTCAACAAGAGTAAAGCCTTGTCCTCATCTTCAATCTTCACTTCAATATTCTCAAGATCATCAATAATCTTGTGAAATTGTGTAAGTTTCTCAACTATGGATTTGTGCTCTACCATTCAGAATGAATAAAGTTGTTGTTTCAGATACAACATGTGAGCCAAAGACTTAGTCACATACAATGATTCAAGTTTTTCCCACATAGCAACTGCAGTTTTCTCCTTGGAGACCTCTCTTAGAACTTTATCCTCGAGGCACAAGATAATGACACTTATGACCTTATCCATCATCTCAGTCTTCTGTACCTGTGTAAGAGCTACAAGCCTCAATGTTTCACTCTTCAAAGCATAATACACTTCTCTTGAATTAAGATTGCTTGCATCTTAAATTTCCACAACCCAAAGTCGTTGTTACCAGAAAATTTCTCGATCTCCCACCTGCCCATGGTGCTCAATACCTCTTTGCTCCATGCTCACTGCACCACTTATTGTAAATCTTGTTTTTAATTATGACAAAATTCAAAATAAATTTGTGAGGCAAAGAATAATAACAACCAAAATATATGATCTTCAACAATAATAATTCGTAGACAAATAATATAATAGAATAAGGCGAGAAAAAGACGAGAGTTTGTTTACCCAGTTCGCTCAAACGATCTACTCTAGAGGAGAAAGCAACTCTCCAATTCACTATAATCAGAAAGTTGTTATAAGAGATTACATATGAGTTACAAGAAAATAGCCTTTGCCTTCAGGTTTCCAAGAACAACCCTGAAGGTGCCCAAGAATTACCCTATTTTCTATCCAAGTGTTTCCTAACCTCTTCAATCTTCAATATATGAATAACTCAAATCCAAAGTATAAACAAGTGTTTTTCAATTCACAATAACCTTAGATAACTCCAAAGGTTTCCAAAACCCTTGCCTTTCTAATGTTTCCCTTGAGAATAGCCAAAATCCTATTCTATGCCTTCAAACCCTTGTTCTCCCTTGTTGGTGTAAACTCTAAGATTGTCAAACCTACAAGCATATAAGAGATACAAATTTATAATAGCAAATACTCAATAAACAAAGCCCAAAGTTACAATCCAATTATACATGGATCCACAGACCGAACCGAAAAAGACAGAAAACCCAAAATCACTATTCACTGTACAAACAATACTATTCATCATAATGACAACACTTCTGATTTATATATTTTTTATTTATATTTTTTGACTTGTCATCCGACTTTCTAAAACTTCTGATTTTTGCGGTAAATGTAATCTCCAAAATATGTTTTATTTCCCCTCATCAATAAAGGTTTTAAGGGACATTTACAACTAGTTAGGTAATCTGATTTTAGTATTTTTAATTTAGGGTTTTGAATATAGTTTAGTTTGAATATATTCTTTTATTATTTTCAATTTTTTGTTACCATTCACCATTTTTTATAAGTAATGTATTACCTCGGTTCTTTTATAAAATTAAGGGGAAATTTCTATTTTATTTTATTTTATAGTTAAAAAAGAAATAAATTTTATCCTCGATTAAAAAACCGAGGGGTATAATTACTTACTACAATAAATCTATGTCGTACATTCATAAAGTAACAACGTTCAAGATATTTCTAATACATCAATCCACAAGAAACTCCCTACATCTAATAAGAACATGAATACTACCACTATATATCTTGGATGCTATCTTATGAAATTCAACCATTGATAATGAAAGCATTTGTCATGAAAAGAATGATATTTAAAGAAGCTTGGAAAAGTTATCTGTCATGGATTGCAAGTGCAGAAAAAATTGTTTCAAGATTAGTGTTCTTGCATAATATCTTTTCTTTTAACTGAAATTTTATGTTATATATCTAATTTTTTTATGTAATATCAGAAATTGGATGTGTGCACAACCATTGAACTTGAAAAGTAACGGGTATGCAACAAAATCTGGATTATCTTCTTCAAGAATAACAATGATGAAGATGAATCGAATTTATAAAAAATTTGTACTTGTAGATTTATACCAAAAGAATGTAACATAAGAAACTTTATATTTTAATTAAAAATGGATATTTGTAAGAAATATAATTTAATAATCTGTGTGTAATACGGTGGGAGAACTGACTTTACTGGTTTTGCATTTTATCGCAAATTTGGGATTAGCAAGAGTCACCACCGACTTTTATTTTATCCAACAAAAGAAAGGGTGAAAAGAATAAGGAGGACCTTTTTAAAAATTTTGAGTTCGTGGGGGTAGATTATGGAAGAAGAGGGTGTCAGCACCATTTCCATCCATAGTTATCTACTGGCTCTTAGTTGCTAGCTCACTTTTGAAAAATGCTTTGTGTTTGTGGGTTTTTGAAAATATTTTTGAAAAGACGCCTTAGTGCGGGGAACTTTGTAATGTTTCTTCTTTAGTTGAGAACGTATACAAAGTGTTTTTGTCTTTAAAAATCATTTAGAAAAGGATTTGTGTATGTGTGAAAAATTATTTTATTTGTTTTTGTGAGCAAGCAACTATAAGCGGTCTACCTACTCGAACGATCTTTATTCTTTTCCTCTTTTCCTTTAGACAGTGATATCCTACTATTAGTTAATAGGTAGCCCCATCGTTGGATGTTTTGAGGGACAGGCGAGGGTCATCGTCAGTCACGAAGGCAACTCGTAAGATATTTTAGCAATTACTCTAAGGTCTTAAGATCATTTACCGAGGCAACATCAAAAGGATCATCGAGGGACTTATGATCTTATAACCAAAGGGTCACTGCTAAAGTCTCTCAAATTCGAGAGACGTGACTATTTATTTCGAAGGCAACGAGTAGAGGTACCTTAGTGGTGCGCATGTGCGAGTGTGTTGTGTTTCTGTTATGTTTATCTTGAGTGTTAGGTTTGCTAACGTTTGTTTTTAGTCTTTCCATATAAGCCTATTAACATACATCTAGCAGTTAATTGTATATAAGTATGGAAAATAAAGTGCGGAAAATTGAATCTACACTATTACAAACCAAAAAACGGGGGAAAGAAAAATTAAAAAAGGTCCTAGTTAAAGTCTATTACATCTCATGTACAATTACATAATTGTGAAAAATAATGCGAATAAATAAACGAGCGGGGAAGAAAAGAGAAAGATGTAAAGAAAACCTAAAAAATCTTAAGTGGAGGAAAATGTTTTTGTTGTTTTTAATTTTTGTTTAGAAAAAAAATAATTAAATTATGAGAACCTAATTCTAATTAGTTAATTAATTAAAAAAAGTGATTAAATAGTTGATTAATTTAATTAATAAAACTTAAATCTACTATTTTTGTGATTTTTTTGATTTTTTAATGATTTTTAATAAAAAAAGAATTAATTGAAAGAAAAGAATAAAATATTAAATGAAATAATAAAATAAAAAAAGAAATATAAATGAGCTGCTGCAAAAAAATGTTAGGGGGTGAATGTGATACAGTGGGAGAACTGACTTGAGAGTTTTGCGTTTGATCGCAAATGTTGCGGTTAGCAAGAGTCACCATCGACTTTTCTTTTATCCAAAAATGAAAGGTGAAAAAACACAGGAAAGACCTTTGAGATTGTTTCTTGAGTTCAGGGGGGTAGATTATGAAATGGGAAGGTATTATCACCCTTTCATCCATGGTTTTCCATGGGCTCTTAGTTACTCGCTAGATCACTTGCTTTTGTTTGAAATTGTGCTTTGTGTGGTTTTTGAAAGTATTTTGTAAAGAGGCCATTGTTTAGGTGATCTTTGTAATGATTCTCGTTTGTAAGAATGTATACAAAGATGTTGATCTTTTTTGAAAATGTTTTCAAGTTTGTAAGATGTTTTGAAAATGTGTATGATTGTTTTGAAAATAGCAAGGATGTTTGTTTTGAAATGGAGCAAGTAATTAGGAGCAATCTACCTACTCAAATGTCCTTCTTGTTCATTTTATTTTCCTTTAACAGTGTTGTCTTACCATTGATTTGGTAAGCAACCCTATCTTTGGATGTAAACGGGACGGGCGTGGGTCATCGTATAACCATGATTAGTAATGTTGCAAGGTATCTTAGCAATCTTTTTGAGGGACTAAGATCATTTGTAAGGCAACTTAGATAGCGTCATCTAGGGACTATGATCTTGTATTTGCTTGTTTTTGCTAAGATACCTTACATGTGTAATATGGCCATTTTGTATAAGGTAACCAAATGGGATAATCCTAGGGGTGCTTGTGTGCAAGTGTATTATTTTCATGCTTGATTTTGTCTTGAATTAGGGTTTGCTATTTGGTTGGTTTTAATCTTTCCATACAAAACCCTAATTACTAGCATTTGTTATATAAAGCGATAAATTGCGGGAATTAAAATTTATACGCTATTACATCATTTAGGGGAGGGGTATGCAAATTACAAATGGGGATTTGCAAGAAAATAAATCTATTTATCTATTACAACCATATTGAATTGCATAAATATACAAGGAATGAAATGAATATAATATACAAGTATAAAAAATGAATAAATGTACAAGGACTCAAAATGTAAAGAAAATGAATTTTGTTTGTTTTCTTTTATAAAAATGATTTTTGTCTTAACCTAATTTAAATAAAGAAGATAGTTAATTAAATTTGAATTTATTAAGAAAAAGATTTTAAAAGAAAACCCTAATTCTATTAATCAATCAAAAGAAAATAATTTAAGGAAAATGTTTTTTTGCATTTTTTATCTTGAAAATATTTACAACATTAAAAATATTTTTAGTCTTTTTTTGGTATTTAAATAATATATTTTTAAATGGTATGAAGAAAAATAAATAATATAATATTAATTAAGTCTATAAGATTTAGTTAATAAAAATAAAGTATTGTAAATAAAATATTTTTTTTATGGAAAAATAAAATAAAATAAGTCAAAGTATAAAATATATCATTTTTTTTTTAGTATTTTTATGATTTTTTAGTATTTTAGAAGATATATTAAAAAAGAAAAATGCAATAAATAAATAAATAAATACAAATGGGCCAGGGGGGTGCATGAAGTTGGCAGGGAGTTAATCAACAAAAAAATAAGAGAGCCAGGCCCAAAGGGCACAGCGCCTGCAAACAAAAACAAATCAGAAATGTCAAAAAAAAAATGAAAAAAAATGAAAAAGGGTACCACTGGGGCTCGAACCCAGGTCCCATAGGTTAACAGGCGCGCGCTTTACCACTGGGGTCGCTATACATCCGTTTATATAAACAACACAATAAATATATAAGGCAAATCAAGTCCTGATGACTTCATCTTCAACCTCCATCCGGTGTACCTGTAACTTCTTCATTTCTCAACAAAAATGGAAGATGACAAAATGAAAGTTGTTGCATTCTTCCTCACGAATTTAACCATGTAAATAACTAAAGCTAAAAGTCAAAGATAAATGAGAATTTCTCTGGCCCTAATTTGAACCCTAAAAATTCATAAACTTCAACTCTAAAATTCTCTAAGCTCAGGCCATGTAAATGCAAACTATGGATATATACAGCTTCGTGGCAATGAGGTCTACATTTTATCTTCACAAATGCAAGCCTAACAATGCCTAAGTAATGAGATAGAAGTTCAAGAAAAATACCTCAAAACAGGAAATCGTGAAATGCAAATGAGCTTGATTCAAAGTGCTTCAAGGATCAGGTTAGCTTCCTTGAGGTCCCAGGAAGCTAATCCAATGATTAGCTTGAGCTGAAAGTGGCTGAGGAGCTCTAGAGAAGTCAAGGTGCAGACCCCTATTTTTGAAAATGGAACTTGATGATGGAGGTGTTACAGTTGAGCAAATGGACTTTGGATGGTTTGTATTTGATGTTTAGAAACTTTTGGAAGTGAAAGGCCAAAGAACGCACAAGGGGATTTGGAGTTTGGTATGTAAAGTCAAAACTTGCACAACAATGGTGTTTTGAGACAATTTATGGCTAGAGGGAATTTGAGTGAGTTTAAGGGTCTTCCAGCTCCTGTCCTAGCTCAAAAATAGTGCTTCTATTTATAAGCAATAAGTTTGGAGACTTGTTGTTAATCAGAATTTGAAATTACATGTTTATGCATAACATGTGATTTTGGAGAAAATAAGTTTCAATGCCTTGTGTACTTGCTAAGATAGAGTGGTTATGCTTTAAACACACTTGTTTCTGACTTTGTAGATAAAGTGTGATAAGAGGGAACAATTTAGAGGCTCAAGAGTGGACTTTATGCTTAAATCTTGCTTTTCAAGAATGGTATTGTTAACTTTCTTCCCAAAATGGCAATGTGAATTGGATAAAGCTTAAATCACTTGGATTATAGCTCAAACGTTTGTGTAATCCATTAATTATGGAGTGAAAAACAAGTTTGAGGCCTGAAAAGCAAAGATTATGCAGCCTAACATTGATTTGCATTTGTGTTCATCATGAAAATGACCTATAATTGAAGTGACAAAACACCAACTTCATCTCTTCGATTATCCCTACTCAAGAATGATCTCAAGGAGTTCTTTGACATTTTGGAAATCTTGCAATGTGCTTTTCAACTCATATTTGAATTTCTTTTAAAGATTCCACTTGGAACTATGTGAAAAATTTCCATGAAGTTAGGTCAAAAATCTGCCTAACTAGGGCAAAATTTCACTAAGTCTTTTTTAGTTCATGAGCATGTATTCATAAAATTATAACTTGAGATCCAATCACTTTTAGGAGAAGTTGTGTGAAGAAAATTTGTATATTTCATGGAGATATACAACTTTCATGTTGGAAGTTTCCTTTTAATCATCTTTCATCGTAATGAAAAAATTGCTCAACGTTATGAAAAAATAAGAAATTTTTTACACTTAGAAAAATTTCTAAGTTTAGAAATTTTGACTTTTCAAAATGAAATCTTGATTTATTTATTTCTTGATGAATAAATTTCCTATTTTGACATGTTTTGATGAATTGTGATCTTTGGTACTTGAATTTGACCAAAAAGTCAAAGTTTGACTTTTCAGTATACAATTGACTTTTGGTCAGTTGGCTGCAAAATTCATTTGTCCATCTAATGGATTTACAATGTTTTGAACCATGTCATTAAGTCAAAATGATGCAATTGAACTCTTGAGATCATGACTTAAACCAATTGACCATTTGCTAGGTCAAAAATCAGAAATTGCCCTTTCCCAGTCAAAACCCTAATTTTGACCATTTTTCCCTTTTGGAGATTTGATCAAATTTCTTGAAGAGTTGTGGTCCAAACTTGATCAAATGATACATATGAGTTTAAAATGTTGATGTGGATAAAAAATTATGAAGTTTTACTGTAAATTGGCCATAGTTGACTTTTTCCCCAATACAACTGATTTTTAGGTTAATTGTTCAATTGACTGATCAAAAGTGTGATCCAAGACTTGAATCTTGACATGAGTAATCTTGGGGGTCCAAAATGGTCCATGAAAGTCATATGAAGCATTTATAATTCAAAAATCCTTGTGCAAACTCAAACCCTAGTTTTAGTCATCAGTGCCTAAGGAGGTGTCTTGAGCTGATTAAACCCTAGTGCAGTCTTGAGCCCAAGGAGATCTTGTGAGCAAATTATTGATAAGTGAGAGGGAAAATTTTGGGGTACAACAGTTGCCCCTGTTCAATCTTCTTAAGCTTGAAGAGTTAGATTGGCAAGCTTTGTCGTTCGTGACTCGAAGGTGGAAGATGATTGGACACTAGAGTGCCCAGAAATTTGCACTCGATGATGTGAAGGTTGAGGGAATGGTCTTAAAGATGCCATTTGGAGAGGTGATAGAAAGTTGTTGGAGATGGGCTTGTAGATTCCATCCAAAGTGATTGCTGAATCGTAATTTGTAAGTTGAAAGAATGAGCATCAGAATGGCATCCGTGTATGGAGCGCATCTATACCGCATCTAGAGGCTGATTTTGAATGAGTATCAGAATGGCATCCTGAAAAGGGTAAAATGTTAGCTAAAATGCAAAGTCATGTTGTATGAAATGTATGATATAATGAATTCGTTTTATCAATGTTTATGATATATGGATGCAATGTATGCGTATGTGAGATAATTTGCTGCACTGCTGTTGGATTGGGAAAAATAAATCCCTGACTGCTGCTGAGGATATGTAAGTCTTCATGTCTTGAGGTCGAAGTGTTGATGAATTTCCATTCAGAGAAATAAACTCTGTTGTGAGGGAAATTCCATGTACTTCTTGTAAAATCCTGTTGGGAAATCCTGAGAAATTGAACGACTTATACTGGGGATTGATAACTGGAAGCTTTGTTCCGCTAGGGATTAAACTTCGCACTGCGGGGAAATTTTTTTATGTAAAATAACTTGGAGAGATTTCCCTATCCCTTAAAGCCATCAGTAATTGTCTTTTATTTTGTTTATTTGTAAACAGTGATTATGTTCAAATGCATATGTTCAATAATGAATCATTGGACGTTTTTATAAACAAAACACAAGAGTAAAGAAAAATAGATAGTTTTGCATTGTCAAAGGAATATCTTTGTATTGACTTTGAGAAAATATTTTTGTACAGTGAGACAAACATTCTAGTAGGAGAACGCCGTCGTAAAAAAATGAAAATTTTAATACAAAGAAAAGATAGCTACGTATAATCATCCCATGGGGTTCCCATTCTAGTATAGCCTTCGTATCTCTGATCATCTTGTCTATTTGTTGCCTTGTCCGAAGATGATTGAATTTGTCAGGAATGTCGAGTTTGTAAGTTGTCCGTAAGGTGATCCAACAAGACATAGTCCTATGCTTTAATTCTGTAACTTTTTCCTGGACCTACCTTTCGGGTTTTCAGTCCACCGGGAAACCCTTTTTTCCCCAAGTCGCCCTTTCGGGTTTTCAACTTGCCGGGTGTACAGATTTTTTTGTTTTATCCCTAATTTTTCCTGAATCTTTTTGGTTCGCCGGGATGCCCTTGTTTTTCCTAGGTATGTCAATCTAGCGGGTCTTTTATGTGTAGTATCTTTTGACTATGTCCGCGTTCGTAGGGTGCGACAGGTCGTCGCCATCCATGGTGGTCAAGATCATTGTCCCACAAGAGAATATGTTTTTGATTACAAATGATCCTTCATAAGTAGGAGTCCATTTTCCCCTGGGATCACCTTATGGAAGTATGATGCGTTTAATCACTAGATCCCCAACTTGATACACTTGGCGTCTGACTTTCTTGTTGAAAGCCTTGATCATCCATTTTTGATACATTTGACCATGGAAAACAGCAGTAAGTCTCTTCTCATCAATCAAGTTCAGTTGATCAAGTCGAGTCTGGATCCAATCGTCTTTGTTCAACACTGCATCCTTCATAATCCTCAGAGAGGGGATCTGGACCTCGATAGGCAAGACAACCTCCATACCGTAAACCAGAGAATAAGGTGTTGCCCCGGTTGATGTGCAAGCTGTGGTACGATACCCGTGGAAAGCGAATGGTAGCATCTCATGCTAGTCTTTGTATGTGACTGTCATTTTCTGTATGATCATTTTAATGTTCTTATTTGCAGCTTCAACAACACCATTCATCTTCGGCCGGTAAGGAGAAGAGTTGTGATGATGAATCTTGAATTGCTCGCACAAGGCGGTGATCATAGTGTTGTTGAGATTTGTACCATTTTCAGTGATGATCCTTTCCGGGATACCGTACCGGCAAATGAGATTTTGCTTGATGAAACAGGCAACAACATTCTTGGTAACAGAGGCGAAGGAGGTTGCTTCAACCCACTTTATAAAATTGTCAATGGCCACTAGGATGAAGAGGTGTTCATTGGAGGCTGTTGGCTTGATTTCCCCAATCATATCAATCCCCCACATAGCAAAGGGCCAAGGAGCCGTCAAGACATTCAGAGGAACCGGAGGTACGTGCACCTTATCAGCATAAATCTGACACTTATGGCAGGTTTGAGAGTGTTGATAACAATCTACTTCCATGGTAGACTAGTAATAGCCTGCCCGTCGGATTTTCTTAGCCATCTGTGATACGGTGAGAGAACTGACTTGAGGTTTTGTGTTTGTGTTCGCAAATGTTTCAGTTTAGCAAGAGTCGCCACCGACTTTTTATTTTATCCAAAGGAAAGGTCAAAAAGCACAGGAAAGACCTTTGAGATGTTTTCTTGGATTCGGGGAGTAGATTATGAAAAGGGAAGGTGCTAGAACCCTTTTCATCCATGGTTTTCCATGGGCTCTTAGTTACTTGTTTAGATCACTTGCTTTTTCTTTTCAATTGTTTGAAATGGTGCTTTGTGTGTGGTTTTTGAAAATGCTTTGAAAAAGAGGCCTTGTCTAGGCAACCTTTGTAATGATTCTTGTTTGAATATATACAAAGGTGTTTGTCTTTTGAAAAGATATTTCAATGTTTGGAAGTTTGTTTTTGGGAAATGTTTTGAAATTATGTTGTGAGGTGTGTTTGAAAATAGCAAGGATGTTTTTGCAAGTTTTGATCAAGTAACTAAGAGTTGTCTACCCTATTTTACTCAAAGATCTTTCCTACACATTTTAACCCTTTTGAAAGTGTTGTTTTACCACTGCATTTGGTAAACAACTTTGTATTTGGATGTTAAACGGGACAGGCGCGGGTCATCGTATGGACCATGATAGCAATTGTGCTAAGTATCTTTAGCAAATTTTTGAGGGACTAGATCATTTTGTATAGGAAACCAAGATAGCATCATCGAGGGGCTATGATCTTTTGTTTTGTTTTTGTTTTGCCAAGATACTCAACATGCATAACATGGCCATTTTAAAGGCAACAAGTGGATGAAACCCTAGGAGTGCATGTGTGCATTGTGTTGTCAATTTTCATGCTTTTTGTCTTGCATTAGTTCTAACTATTTGTTTTGATTTTGGATATTGCATACAAACCCTAATCTCTATCATGACATATTTGAATGGGGATTATTTTGCAAGAAATTAAAACCCTAAGTTATTACAACCAAATTGAATCTCTTTACTCAAATGATAAATAAACAATATCTAAATAAGCAATAAAATGTGAATATGCACAATATTATGAATATGCAAAAAATGTTTTGTTTATTTCTATGTATGTAAAAATATAATTTTTTTAATGTAAAAAGAAAATAAAAAAAAAGGTATTTTTGTTAAGGCTAAAACCCTAATTTTAGGTTTAAGAATATGTTTGAAATTTGTAATATTATTTATTTATGTACAATAAAATAAATAAATAAAAAAGGGAAATATATTCAAGTGTCAAAAAATAAAATATATTAGGAAAAATATTATTTTTAATAAGGGTGGAAACCCTAGCTTTTTTGTTTTAAGATAATATATATATATATATATATATATATATATATATATATATATATATATATATATATATATATATATATATATATATATATATATATATATATATATATATATATATATATATATATATATATATATATATATATTATGTTATTTAATTTATGTACAAGTAAAATAAAAAAAATATACAATTGTTTAGAAAATAATAATATATGAGAAAATAATATTTAAGTATATAGATACTAAAAAAAAGGATAAAAATATAATATTTTTATATGTTATTTACGAGTTTTTTATTTGTGAAAATAAATATAGTAAACCTAATAAACTAAATATTGTGTCAAAATAAAATAAAATAAATAATAAAAATATGAAAATTATAGGAAAATATTTTTAGCAATTTTTTATATTTGGAAAAAATAAAATGAAGCTAGAAATAAAAAGAAATGAAAATAATATGAAAATATAAAACAAATGGGCCAGGGGATGCAGTCAGCAAAGGGGGAGGTGTCAAAAGCAAGCCAATTCAAGGCCCAACCCAGATCAGCTTCATCTTCAACCTTTGTCAAACAAAATACGCACGCCTATACAAAATCTGGAAAACCTACATACGTGCTCTAATGCAAAAACTCATAACACAAAAGTTATAGCATTTTTCAAGACGATTCCAACCATGTAAAGAACTCAATCTAACTCTCAAAGACCAGAGCGAATTTATCTGACCCTAAATTCTAACCTAACTTTTTTAGGAATTCATGAATCAAATTCTCTTAACACGATTAAAAGAAATGAAATCTAAGCATATGTACAGCTTCAGGGCTATGAGTACTACATTTTTTATTCACAAACCTAAGCATACTGATTCCTAAATAGAGAGATAGAAAGTTGACAAAAACCTGTTTCAGTTGAACTCGTGTATGGTAATGTGGAGCTTTTCAGTGAGACCTGAGGTGCTTGGGAGCTTGCCTGAACTTCCTCTGATCTTCCCCAATGCTCAGTTTGCTTTGGATTTGCTTGAACAAGCTTGTAGAACTCAACCTGCACAAGCTGAAAACAGAAATGGTGAAGCTTGCAAATGGAGTTACAGTCAGTGGCCAATGATTGGGATAGCTTGGATAAGTTATATGGAATGTATTGGAACAAGTTTGGGGGCAAAACACACGAGTAACTTGTGAGATGGAAGTGAAACTGCAGGGAGTGCCCTGTTTTGCAAGAGGAAGGTAATTTCGTGTTTTGGAAGGTTTAAGGGTTCAATGACTCGTGTTTCTGGCTCAAGGAAAAGTGCAAAACTTGTTTGGAATGGTCACTAAGCTTGGTTATAACCGATGTGCAACTTATGGCTCTTTGGCAAGTTTACTTGTTTATGAAGCAAAAAATGAGAAGTGACAAAGAGCAGGCATGTACAGGCTATCTCTAACCCTGCA
Organism: Vicia faba; assembly: GCA_948472305.1. Lineage (NCBI taxonomy): Eukaryota > Viridiplantae > Streptophyta > Magnoliopsida > Fabales > Fabaceae > Vicia > Vicia faba. The sequence continues at coordinate 1,684,331,545 of OX451736.1, read as the reverse complement.
TACATTGTGTAAGCTTAGCCCCAAGTTTGTGGATTTGGTTTTCTGCCTAGGATTTGGTTCAAGGCTCAAGGATGCAATTTGACATAAAGCAAATTTGACAAAAATGGCAATGTTGCCTTTTTGCTATTTTTGGATTAATCTCTTGTGTAATCCTTTAATGATCAGAAAAAAGCTTTAAACCATTGGATTTGAATTTAATTATTTAGTATGGAAGGGTTTAGGGACCTTTAATTAAGTACAAACAATGCTGGATGGAAGTTGCAACTTGTATCAACATGAAAATGCCATGGATCAAAAGTGAGTTTTTTCCAAATTCAAACATTCGATTCTCCCTAACCATAAATGATTTTGGAGAGTTCTTGGACATTTTGGAAAGATTTTAACATGCTATACAATATTTGAAATGCATTTTTAGATTCCAAGTGGAACTAGGTGAAAAATTTCCATGAAGATAGGTCAAAATCCTGCCTAAACTAGGGCAAAATTTCACTAAGTTAAAAGTTTCATGGACCCTTGTTACAAAAATCATAACTTGAGATCCAAGATTCTTTTGAGAAAACTTTGTGAATAAAAGTTGTAGATTTTTTGGAGGACTACAACTTTCATGTTGGAAGTTTTGTTTGAATCTATTTACATCATGGTGAAAATGTTTGGCAAAGTTGGGAAAAATTAAGAAAATTTCATAACTTAGAAAAATTCTAAGTTATGAAAATTTTCAACCTTAAACCCTAATTTGCAAAATTAGGTTTCTTGATGAACAATTTTCATGTTTTGACACATCTTGATGAAAAATGACCCTTGGCACTTGATTTTGACCAAAAAGTCAAAGTTTGACTTTTCAGTGTACAGTCAAATTTTGATTAGTTGACTGGAAAATTCATCTGTCAATCCAATGCATTTGAGATCTTTTGAATCTTATCAATAGGTCAAGATGATGCCATTGAGTCCTTGAATCCATGCTTGAACCCAATTTTCCTTTGGCTAGGTCAAAAAGTCAGAAATTGCCCTTCTACAGTCAAAACCCTAAAAATGACCATTTTGCCCTTTTGATGATCTGATCAAATTTCTTGAGGAGTTGTAGTCCAAACTTGATCAAATGGTTCATATGAGTTTATAATGTTGATGTGGATCAAAATTTATGAGGTTTGACTGTAAATTGGCCACAGTTGACTTTTTCCCCAATACAGTTGATTTTTAGGTCAACTGTCCAATTGACTGGGCAAAAATTTGATTCAAGGCTTGAAACTTGGTATGGGCAATCTTATAAGTCCAACATGAAGCATGAAGGTCACATTGAGCATTAGAAGTCCAAAATTCCTTGTGCAAACTCAAACCCTAATTTAAGTCAACAATGCAAGGAGATGTCTTGAGCAGAGCAAATCCTAGCTTGGTCTTGAGTTCAAAGAGTCTTGTGATGAGAAGTATTGATAAAATAAGAGGGAAAATTTTAGGGTAAAACACCATCGTATGCCCACTGGAATGGGTGCCAAAAGTGCCTTCATGCAATTCATCGATGATCCTTTCAACTTCAACCTTATCTACGCACCGAAGTAACACAGAGTCATGATTGCGTTTATACAGGATGTCATTACTAAGGAAGAACTTAACATAGAATCTTCTTAAGAACTTCTTATCATTGACTGAATCTCCTTCTGAATATTCTTGAGCCTCGAGATACCTCTTGACTTCGTAAAACCAAGGCTGGTCCACTACTTCTTTAGTATTAATCTCATGACAGTGTGCTGGTTCATCCATTCGTTCAATGGTGATTTGGGGAGCCTTGTTATCCCAATTAAGTTTAAACATATATGAAATTGTGGCTAGTGCGTCTGCTAGCTGATTATCTTCTCGCGAGAAATGCTCGAAGGTAATCTTCTCAAAATGTGGTAGCATTGTTAAAACATGTTCTTTATAAGGGATAAGGTTAGGGTGTTTGGTGTCCCATTCCCCTTTGATATGACTGATGACCAAAGCTGAATCTCCAAATACATTTAAGGATTTGATCCCCAAGTCTATGGTAGCTCTGAGACCAAAGATGCATGCTTCGTATTCCGCCATGTTGTTTGTACAATTGAAGTAGAGACTTGTGGTAAAGGGAGTATGACACCCTTCAAGAGATATGAGTACAACACCGATACCATTTCGAAGTGCGTTGGATGCTCCATCAAAGAATAGGGTCCATCGGGATCCTTGTTCAGGTCCGTCATATGGCCTGAATTCTTTACAGTTGTCTAACATCATGATGTCTTCATCCGAAAATTTGAATTTCATGGACTGGTAGTCTTCTACAGCTTGGTGAGCAAGGTGATCGACTAATACACTGCCCTTTATTGCTTTCTAGGTAGTATACTGTATGTCGTATTCCTTCAGGATCATCTGCCATCATGCTATTCTCCCGGAGAGAGCAGGTTTCTCGAAGATGTATTTTATCGGATCCATTTTAGATATCAACAAAGTAGTATGAGTCAGCATATACTGTCTTAGCCGGCGAGAAGCCCATGCCAGAGCACAACAAGTTTTCTCGAGAAGTGAATATTCGATTTCACAATCGGTAAACTTTTTGCTCAGGTAGTAAATAACATGCTCTTTTCGGCCAGACTCATCATGCTACCCCAATACACACCCCATTGAGTTTTCTAAAACAGTCAGATACATGATCAATGGTCTTCCCTCCACTGGTGGCATTAACATAGGAGGCTCTTGCAGGTATTCTTTGATTTTGTCAAAAGCAACTTGGCATTCATCATTCCATTTGACTACTTGATCTTTCTTCAATAGTTTGAAGATTGGTTCACAAGTAGCTGTCAGGTGAGAGATGAATCTGGAAATGTAGTTCAAACGCCCCAAGAATCCTCTAACTTCCTTCTCAATACGAGGAGCAGGCATCTCTTGTATTGCTTTAAATTTGGAAGGATCAACCTCGATACCTTTGTTGCTGACGATAAAGCCTAGGAGTTTACCATATCGTACCCCAAATTTGCATTTGTTTGGATTCAACCTTAGCTTGTACTTCTTCAGTCTCTCAAACACTTTTTATAAGTGATCAAGATGCTCTTCTTCTGTTTGAGATCTGGCTATCATATCGTCCACATAGACCTCTATTTCGTGATGTATCATGTCATGAAATAAAGCTACCATGACACGTTTATCGGTTTCCCCAGCGTTCTTTAGTCCGAATGGCATCACCTTATAGCAGAAAGTCCTCCACTGCGTGACAAACGTTGTTTTCTCCATGTCCTCATGCACCATTTTGATTTGATTATAACTTGAGAATCCGTCCATGAAGGAAAACACTTTGTGTTGTGTCGTACTTTCAACTAGAATATCAATGTGGGGGAGTGGAAAATCATCCTTAGGGCTTTCCCTATTCAAATCTCTGTAGTCCACACACATTCGTACTTTACCTTATTTTTTGGGTACGAGAACAATATTGGAAACCCATTGGGGATAAGAGGTGACAGCCAGGAATCCAATGTTGAATTGCTTCATGACTTCTGCTTTAATCTTTTCTGACATATCAGGCCTCATGTGGCGAACCTTTTGCTTTACTGGCGGACAATCTTCTCTTACAGGCAGACGATGTACCACAAGGTCTGCATCAAGTCTCGGAATGTCTTCATACGACCAGGCAAAGACTTCAACATAATCGTGTAATAACTGAATCAGACGCTCCTTGACATTGGGTTCTAGATTGGCACCCACCTTGACCTCTTTTTTGTCTTCTTCGGTACCTAGGTTGATTGTATCCACGGGTTCCTCGTGAGGTTGAATGGTCCTCTCTTCTTGTTGTAGTAGTCTAGAAAGTTCCCCTGGTACTTCATAATCTTCTTCACCTTCATTTTCAGCTTGGTAGATTAGATTCTCAGAGTCACAAAAGGCCATAGCAGTATCGTTACCCATGGGATCCCGAATGGATGTATACCTGCATTGTGAGTGTGGGTGTATGTAAGGGTATAACTATCTTTGAAAGAAATAAAAAAAAGAGAAAAAAAAACAATGAGTGCAAAATTTTGTATGCGAAAACGTCCATGATTCATTGATGTCATATGAAAATGAGATAATAACCTTTACAAATGGACCATTGTGTCTCGGGTAAGACACAAGGTTTTAAGAGTGTGAATTGTTTAAATATTACAGATCCGACAAAATGTAAAGACTAATTACTGTGGGATAAAAGTGATCGGGACAAAATCTCTAGCCTCCCAATTACTGAGCCCTCTATTGACAGTCGGGAAGATCCAATCCTCCAGGTTGCAGCCATCTTCACCATCTTCTACCATGTTAACTTCACTGTTGCTTATCTTCAAGGGTGGTCCTCCGGCACGAGCGTGGCACATAACCTTCTGGGCACCTGAAGTGAAACCCAGGCCAAACTTGTCAGACTTATATGGGATATCTGGGAGTTGTCCCCAGATAGCGCACCCACCTTCTTCTACCACTACTTTGGCATCCTTCAGAGATGACATCCGGAGTGGAGGCCTTGTAATCTTGGGAACCTGAGACATAGCTTTGGTCACTGCCACATCTTGGGGGACTTCTTCAAAGTGTTGAAATGTAGTTTCAATAAATTCACCATCTAATTCCATATATCTGAAGGAATTGAGATGGCTATTCATGTACTCTTCCTCTCCATGAACAGTGATAATCTACCCTTGAATTGGATACTTCAGCATTTGGTGCAACGTAGAAGTAACAACGCCAGCATTGTGGATCCATGGTCGGCCTAGCAAGCAGGAGTATGAAGGGCGGATGTCCATTACATAAAAAGTTGAATTGAAAGTTTGGGTTCCAACCTTTATGAGGATATCCACTTCCCCATGCACCATCCTTTTCGAGCTGTCAAAAGCCCTTACTACTATGTTTCTTGGATTTAATGTCAATCCCTCACAGTCAAGTCTATCAAGAGCTTTTTTAGGTAATACATTCAGGGATGAACCCGTATCGACTAACACATGACCCAACGTCGTGCCCCTACATTCAACTGAGACATGCAATGCCTCATTATGCTTCCTTCCCCTTGGCGTTAGATCATCATCTGAAAAACCTAAGCCATTATCTGCAGTCAAGCTGGCTACGCAATCTTGGAACTGATTGGAAGAAGTTTCTTGAGGTACATGGGCGGTTTTTAAGAACTTTACCAAGGCCTTTGCATGCGCCTCAGAGCACAATAATAAAGCCAGCATGGAGATTTTAGATGGAGTTTTCTCCAGTTGTTCAACTACATCGTAGTCACTTCTTTTTATGATTTTTAGAATCTCCTCCATCTCTTTCTTGGAGGTCTCAGGGATAGTCAATGATTGTGCCTTCGTCCAGACAGGCTCAATCAGAATACTTTTTCCTCGAGTCTCGGTTAACTCGGCAGCCGGAGTATCAGTAGGGGTGATAACAGGGATTGTAACAGTTTCGTCAATAGGAGTACTTGTAGACATGATTATGGGATTGGGAGTAACCTTTGGAGGGGCAACAACAACATGAATGATTACGGGTCCAGAAACAGCTTTTGGGGGAGCAATTTCTGGAGAGAAGATCCTACCACTTGGGGTAATCTTACTAGTCCCTGCAATATTACTAACGTCGGGATCCACTTTCTCAGAACTTGAATCTTCGGCATCTGGCCAATCTTGCTTAATACCGTGGTAGTAGACATCCCCTCCATAATTCCATGGTACAGTTTTGTCCGACGTATACGGGACTGGTCCAGGAATTGTAATTATCAAAGGAGTTGCTTTCGGAACTGGTGTAATTCTAATGGGTCTTTTGGTGGAGACCCTGGAACAATTGGCAGAAATGGTGATGATAGAAACATCTTTAAAAGGAACAGGTGGAACTGAAGTGTTTTCAAACAAAATTTATTTGTTATCTATTAGGCACTGAACGCCTGTTTTCAACAAAGGACAGATGGTTGGTGATGACAAACAAAAATGACAGCCTTCATCACAGCCCGGGAACACACTGGCATTCAACGAGTTTACTTTAACAGTCAGGAGTGGGGTCATAAGTTCATCAACTGAAGTAACAAACATTTCTTCTTCAATGGAATTGGTATTATGGCCATGTTTGGGCATAAGGGAAGAAATGACATTTTGTTTTTCGGGCGCATCGAATTCAATCTCTTTTTCTTCAATGAGGTATTGTATTTTGTTCTTTAGTGCCCAACAGTTATTAGTATCGTGACCAGGACTTTCAGACTGATATGTGCAATGGGCATTGGGATGATAGTGAGGAGATGTTATGTTGGGGTTTTTCGGAGCTTCTTTCAAGGTCACCAAATTGGATCTTAGTAGATGCGATAATACCTGAGATAGGGTCATGTTAATTCTGGTGAATTACCTGACCGGTCTTTCCATCCTTGGTTGGTTGTTTCTTTGCTGATCAGGTGTAGGTTTAGGAATAATAACAACCCCTACCATTAGATGGTGCTCGATTCTATCTTGATTTCTCTGAGGATAAACAACAACCACTTCTTTCTTTCCGATAAATGGCTTCCTTATAGCAGCAGAGGATGTATCTTTCTAAATATTTCCACTCTTTATCCCGGCTTCTACCCTTTCTCCGATCAATATCAGTTCAGTAAAACCCGCCGATGAACTCCCAATTAGGTGATTAAAGAAGGGACCAAACAAGGTGCCCAAAAACATGTCCACTAATTCTCTTTCAAATAGGGGAGGTTAAACTCTTCCAGCCAAGTCTCTCCATTTTTGCACATATTCCTTTAAACCTTCATTGGAAACCATGGCCATACTATGGAGTTGAGTACGGGTAGGCGCAAGATCAGCATTGTATTGGTATTGTTTGTAGAAGGCTGCAGCAAGATCTTCCCAGTTGTGAATGTTGGCTCTTTCTAGTTAGTAAAACCAGTCAAGTTGAGTTCCAGACAGACTGTCTTGGAAGAAGTGTACCCATAAGTCTTTGTCAGCGGTATGGGGTTGGATTTTCCTCACATATGACCGGAGATGCATTTTAGGGCATGAAACTCCGTCATATTTGGCGAACACAGGTGCTTTGAATTTCAGAGGAATAACAATCCTCGACACTAAACCCAATTCCTCAAAGTCCAAGCCAGGCACTTTTTGGATTTCCATCGCACTCAACTGCTCTTCGAGATGTTTATACTTGTTATCAACTGGAGGGTATTGTTCTTCAGAATAGTCTTCTTCTTCCTCTTCTTCTTCCGATTCTGACGGGATAACTGTTTCCTTGCCTTTCCCATCTTGGATGTCTCTTTCACCAGATGTCGTTGCAAAGTTTAAGGTCCTTCTTGTCTGCTCATGAAATCTTCTTCCCATGTTTAGGACTCCGGTTACCTTCTTTGTCTTCTTTTTCTTCTCCTCCGCCAGAAAAGTCTTCAACTCTTCTTGTCCTTTGGCTAGGGTCAAGAGCAACTGTTAAAACTGTGTATTCTGAGCTTGGAGGTCCTTCACTGTTTGCTCGAGATCCATCTCAATGAAATAAATAGTAGAGATATGAGGATATGATGAATGGTAAATGCATATGCAATGTTTTCAAGGATTTTAAGATTCAAATTTGTTTTATAAAAAAAGGAAACACACGTTATATTAATAGATTAAAGCTCAAGTACAACAATGACTTCTTGGGAAAAACAAATACAAGAAAATCTAAGATAAAAAGGTAGTGCACATCCTCTTTGGTGCAATGTAGGCATTCAGAGTCTGCTCCTCATGAAGTAGCCTAGTGAGTTCCAAAACCTTCTTCTCGCTTGCGTAGAATTGGGCTTCGAAAGTATCTCGCTCTCCCTTGAGTAGTATCCAATCCCTTTGTAAGTCTTCAAGAGATGTGGGCATGTCAGGATGGAGGATTGTGTATGGGACATCTCCTTCCACGACATGCTCAATAATTACCGGGAGAACAGAGGGATAAGGCATCATAAGACTCTGAGTGCGAGTTCGTACCCATTTGAGGTAAGGCTCAAGAGGGATGGAATTATTGTGCCCCAAAGTATTGCTATCCACCTTGTTCGAAATCCTCCAAGCTCGGATAAATCTCTGGCGAAGACCTTGATCGTTGTTGTCGTAGTCAAATACCAAACCTTGAATTAATATCTCATGCGGGCCATCCCTTCGGGTATAACCAAACTGTCTTAAGGCTAAGCAGGGGTTGTAGGTGATACCTCCCCTAATGCCAAGTAAAGGGACATTATGGAATTCTCCACAATGGTCGACAATGATAACATTCTCTTTGGATCGGGAGCACCAATGAATATCTGAATGTTTGAGCGTCATCAACCTTCGTGACCACCTTGAACCTTGCTCATTCTTTAATACAGATTGGGGAAGATGAGAAATAAACCATCTTGCCAAGAGAGGAGTGCAACACATAAGGACACCTCTTTTCCTCATTGTGCGAGTGTGAACAGAGTGTAGGATGTCTTCTAGAAAAGTAGGCACCAGATTACGGGATATGAAGATTTTGATGGTGTTAACATCTATGAGTTGGTCAGGGTTTGGAAACAAAACCATCCCATATATGAGGAGAGAAAAATTTTCCTCAAAGGCTTGCAGGTCCAAATAATTCCAACAGCTTTGGGCTTTTTCAAACAAGAACTTTGCTAAGAAACCTTTGACACCACTCCTTGTTTCCCAATGAGTTGTGATATCAGATGAGTGCAAGTGTAGAGCTTGAGCAATCTCTTCTGGCTTTGGGTCTCTTTCCATACCGTTGAAAGGTAGTTGATTGAGAATGAGAATCCTCAAGAGTTGGGAGAATTCTTCCAAAGTAGGCACAAGTTGATAGTCGAGAAATGTGAAGCAATGGTGTAATGGATCAAAGAACTGAAAGAGCACCTTCATCATGTCCTCATCTGTGTTAGAGGTGACCAAGTTGAGTAGGCGACCATGTCTTTCAGTGAATGGAGAGTTTTCAGGAATCCTTGAAGCTAGCTCGTTAAGTTGTGGAGGGATCCTTACAAGATTGACCTGAATAGTTTTCCCGCGAAGTGTGTCCATATCCTACAAAACAAGAACAAAGATGAATCCCAAAAATCCTTGAAATTGTTAGTGAATGTATATGATGTTTATGATGTTCATGATGTTATGTACAAGTGTGTATATACAAACAAAACAAACAAATCCTTAGTTTTAGGCTTGCATGGAGTTTTATAGGTAAGTACCCTCTTAAAGTTTAGTTGGCTTAAACCTGTCCTAGTAATAGTAACCGGGTTCTAAGGAGCTCAATATCACTGGATTGTTTCCTTGGTCATTGTTTCAGCTCAAGCCTCTTTAATGGAGACCAAAATATCCCAAGAAATCAAACCTCAATGAGTATAGTATCGAGTATCTACCAACTTCGGACTGCAACAAAGCCGGTCATCTCACTACATCCTAAAGGCCAAGTTGGTCAAGTAAAGGTTCTAAAAGTTCATTAGTGCTTCATGACATCACTCAGCGGCCCCGTATTCTCTTTGATTAACTCAAAGGCTACCGGTACCCACAAATATGTCGCACTAACGTAGCTATTGCTTAGACCATGTCGATATACCCCGCACAGTTTCCGCAACGTATTTCTACTTACCTATAATTGTATCCCAAATCCGGGTAGAGGATTCAAACCCAAACAAAGACCATAATGTAAAGCATACAAGTCAAACAATGTAAGCAAATAAATGTGATCTAGCCCTAAGGTAACCCCACTTTTAGAATTTTCCCAGCAGAGTCGCCAATTCTGTGATACGATGGGAGAACTGACTTGAGAGTTTTGTGTTTGATCGCAAATGTTGCGGTTAGCAAGATTCACCACAGACTTTAATTTTATCTAAAAAGGAAAGGTGAAAAAGCACAGGAAAGACCTTTGAGATTGTTTCTTGAGTTAGGGGGGTAGATTATGAAAAGGGAAGGTATTAGCACCCTTTTCATCCATGGTTTTCCATGGGCTCTTAGTTACTTGCTAGATCACTTGCTTTTGTTTGAAATTGTGCTTTGTGTGGTTTTTGAAAGTATTTTGTAAAGAGGCCATCGTTTAGGCGATCTTTGTAATGATTCTCGTTTGTAAGAATGTATACAAAGATGTTGATCTTTTTTGAAATTGTTTTCAAGTTTGTAAGATGTTTTGAAAATGTGTGTGATTGTTTTGAAAATAGCAAGGATGTTTGTTTTGAAATGGAGAAAGTAATTAGGATCAATCTACCTACTCAATGTCCTTCTTGTTCATTTTCTTTTCCTTTGACATTGTTGTCTTACCATTGATTTGGTAAGCAACCCTATCTTTGGATGTAAACGGGACGGGCGTGGGTCATTGTATAACCATGATTAGCAAAGTTGCAAGGTATCTTAGCATTATTTTTTAGGGACTAAGATAATTTGTAAGGCAACTTAGATAGCGTCATCGAGGGACTATGATCTTGTATTTGCTTGTTTTTGCTAAGATACCTTACATGCGTAATATGACCATTTTGTATAAGGAAACCAAATGGGATAACCCTAGGGGTGCTTGTGTGCAAGTGTATTGTTTTCATACTTGATTTTGTCTTGAATTAGAGTTTGCTATTTGGTTGGTTTTAATATTTCCATACAAAACCCTAATTACTAGCATTTGTTATATAAAGCGGTAAATTGCGAGAATTAAAATTACTACGCTATTACATCATTTAGGGGAGGGGGTATATAAATTACAAATTGGGATTTGCAAGAAAATAAATCTGTTTATCTATTACAGCCATATTGAATTGCATAAATATACAAGGAATGAAATGAATATAATATACAAGTATAAAAAATGAATAAATGTACAAGGACGCAAAATGTAAAGAAAATGAATTTTGTTTGTTTTCTTTTATAAAAAAGATTTTTGTCTTAACCTAATTTAAATAAAGAAGATAGTTAATTAAATTTGAATTTATTAAGAAAAAGATTTTAAAAGAAAACCCTAATTCTATTAATCAATCAAAAGAAAATAATTTAAGGAAAGTATTTTTTGGCATTTTTTATCTTGAAAATATTTATAGCATTAAAAATATTTTTAGTCTTTTTTTGGTATTTAAATAATATATTTTTAAATGGTATGAAGAAAAATAAATAATATAATATTAATTAAGTCTATAAGATTTAGTTAATAAAAATAAATAAAGTATAGTAAATAAAATATTTTTTGTTTATGGAAAAACAAAATAAGTCAAAATATAAAATATATCATTTTTTTGTATTTTTATGATTTTTTAGTATTTTAGAAAATATATTAAAAAAGAAAAATGCAATAAATAAATAAATACAAATGGGCCAGGGGATGCATGAAGTAGGAAGGGAGTTAATCAGCAAAAAAAGAAAAGAAAAAAAGAGAGCCAGGCCCAAAGGGCCCAGCGCCTAGAAACAAAAACAAATCAGAAATGTCAAAAAATATGAAAAAATGAAAAAGGGTACCACTGGGACTCGAACCCAGGCCAAATAGGTTAACAGGCGCGCGCTTTACCACTGGGGTGGCTATACATCTGTTTATATAAACAAAACAATAAATATATAAGGCAAATCAAGTCCTGATGACTTCATCTTCAACCTCCAGTCGATGCACCTGTAACTTCTTTATTTCTCAATAAAAATGGAAGATGACAAAATGAAAGTTGTTGCATTCTTCCTCACGAATTTAACCATGTAAATAACTAAAGCTAAAAGTCAAAGATAAATGAGAATTTATCTGGCCTTAATTTGAACCCTAAAAATTTCAGAAACTTCAACTCTAAAATTCTCTAAGCTCAGGCCATGTAAATGCAAATTATGGATATGTACAACTTCGTGGCAATGAGGTCTACATTTTATCTTCACAAATGCAAGCCTAACAATGCCTAAGTAATAAGATAGAATTTCAAGAAAAATACCTCAAAACTGGAAATCGTGAAATGCAAATGAGCTTGATTCAAAGTGTTGCAAGGATCAGGTTAGCTTCCTTGAGGTCCCAAGAAGCTAATGCAATGATTAGCTTGAGTTGAAAGTGGCTGAGGAGCTATGGAGAAGTCAAGTTGCAAACCCCTGTTTTTGAAAATGGAACTTGATGATGGAGGTGTTACAGTTGAGAAAATGGACTTTGGGTGGTTTGTATTTGATTTTTAGAAGCTTTTGGAAGTGAAAGGCCAAAGAATGTACGAGGGGATTTGGAGTTTGGTATGTAAAGTCAGAACTTACACAACAATGGTGTTTTGAGACAATTTCTGGCTAGAGGAAATTTGAGTGAGTTTAAGGGTCTTCCAGCTCCTGTCCTAGCTCACAAATAGTGCTTCTATTTATAAGCAACAAGTTTGGAGACTTGTTGTTAATCAGAATTTGAAATTACATGTTTATGCATAACATGTGATTTTTGAGAAAACAAGTTTCAATGCCTTATGTAATTGATAAGATAGAGTGGTTATGCTTTAAACATACTTGCTTATGACTTTGTATATGAAGTGTGATCATAGGGAACAAGTTAGAGGCTCAAGAGTGGACTTTATGCATAAAGCTTGCTTTTCAAGAATGGTATTGTTAACTTTCTTCCCAAAATGGCAATGTGAATTGGATAAAGCTTTAATCACTTGGATTATAGCTCAAAAGTTTGTGTAATCCATTAATTATGGAGTGACAAACCAGTTTGAGCCCTGCAAAGCAAAGATTATGCATCCTAACATTGATTTGCATTTGTGTTCATCATGAAAATGACCTATAATTCAAGTGATAAAACACCAACTTCATCTCTTCGATTCTCCCTACTCAAGAATGATCTCAAGGAGTTATTGGACATTTTTTAAAGCTTGAATTGTGATTTTAAACTCATATTTGAATTGCTTTTGAAGATTCTCCTTGGAACTATGTGAAAAATTTCCATGAAGTTAGGTCAAAAATCTGCCTAACTAGGGCAAAATTTCACTAAGTCTTTTTTAGTTCATGAGCATGTATTCATAAAATTATAACTTGAGATCCAAGAACATTTAGGAGAAGTTCTGTTAAGAAAAGTTGTATATTTCATGGAGATATACAACTTTCATGTTGGAAGTTTCCTTTGAATCATCTTGTATCATAATGAAAAAATTGCTCAACGTTATGAAAAAATAAGAAATTTTTTACACTTAGAAAAATTTCTAAGTTTAGAAATTTTGACTTTTCAAAATGAAATCTTGATTTATTGATTTCTTGATGAATAAATTTCCTATTTTGACATGTTTTGATGAATTGTGATCTTTGGTACTTGAATTTGACCAAATAGTCAATGTTTGACTTTTCAGTATACAATTGACTTTTGGTCAGTTGACTGCAAAATTCATCTGTCCATCTAATGGATTTGCAATGTTTTGAACCATGTCATTAGGTCAAAATGATGCAATTGGACTCTTGTGACCATGCCTTAAGCCAATTGACCATTTTCTAGGTCAAAAATCAGAAATTTCCCTTTTCCAGTCAAAACCCTAATTTTGACCATTTTTTTTGAGATTTGATCAAATTTCTTGAAGAGTTGTGGTCCAAACTTTATCAAATGATACATATGAGTTTAAAATGTTGATGTGGATCAAAAATTATGAAGTTTGACTGTAAATTGGCCATAGTTGACTTTTCCCCAATACAACTAATTTTTAGGTCAATTGTTCAATTGACTGATCAAAAGTGTGATCCAAGGCTTGAATCTTGACATGAGTAATCTTGGGGGTCCACAATGGTCCATGAAAATCATATGAAGCATTGATAATTTAAAAATACTTGTGCAAAATTAAACCCTAATTTTAGTCATCAGTTCCTAAGGAGGTGTCTTGAGCTGATCAAACCCTAGTGCAGTCTTGAGCCCAAGGAGATCTTGTGAGAAAATTCTTGATAAGTGAGAGGGAAGATTTTGGGGGTACAACAGTGAATAATTAGATTTTGCAAGGCCCAACATCTCAGGCTCAGGTGTCTGCAAAAGGAAATGGGGAGTGCAGTCCCGAGTTTGGCTAGGCCCAAGACAACTGAGCCCAGGAGCTTCGTTTGATCCAATACATCTGAATTCCTGCATCTATGCTTACATGTAAGATGTTAGATTCGCTCAAAACATCAATAGTAATAAGAATGCATGCATAAAACTAATTTAAATTACATGGTAAGAGAGTTTGAGATTCAAAATTTTACCAAATCTGTGGGATGATTATGAGGATGATCTGGGATGCTTAGGGGTTGAATTTGGACTCTGGAAGACTCTTGGGGATCTCAGGAATGTATTAGTGGCCTTGGTTTGGATTTATAGCGCATGGAAGTGAAGTTACAAAATTTTCAACTTTTCTTTGATTTTTGAGAATTTTGAGAGGGCTCTTGTATGCAAGGATTTCATAGTCCATTGCTTCTAAATGTATTGTGTATTTATAGAGTGAAATAAGAGGGTGAGGGTGAACCAATATAGAAGGAAACAATGCATTCATGGCTTATGAAACAAAAATCCAACACATTGAAAACTTGCCATCTTTGAGATATTGCTTGCCTCTTTTGAATTTTCATGAACCTGGACATATTGTGGAATGGCTTTCACGAATTTGTTGGGCTTGCAAAAGGTTTGAAATCCAAAGGCCCAACATCACATTCTATTTTCATCTTTTTATTCAATTTTATTCATTTTTAAGTGAATAAAAAATCAAATAAAAAAGTAATTAAAATCACGAGCATGTGTGATTGTTTTTTAGAGGTCCTATCTCATCTTATAAACATGATTGAATATCAAAAACTAGGCCCATTAGTTCAATATTGTAATTTTGCTCCATTTGCATTTCATGAATTTCTTTAAAATCTCCCGACTTGTGCAACTTATAACTTGCTCAATTTTCATCTTTTGAAGATGATCTGTGACTTTTAGAAAGCTCAAGATATCCTATACAATCTATATGTTAATCATTTTTGCTTTTGAAGAATATATCTTGATGTAAGTTGCCTTGACAAAAAATGTTTTTTGTTGACTTTTGAAAATGACCTATAAAGTTTTAGCTCATATCTTTCAAATGAAGCATTTTTTGGACTTGAGCATAAAAACAAAGTTGTAGAGAATTGAATTTTCTTCAAATTGAGCTTTGTTGGAAAAAATTTGATGAAGCATGTGAAAGTTATGCCTGGTCAAAGTTCAGTTGACTTCTCCTAAAGAAACCCTAATTTGACAATTTTTAACTTTTGATGATTTGAGGGCTTTCCTTAAGGAATCATGATCAACCCTTGATCAAATGATGAATATCACCAAAAGTCTTGAAGTTTGACTGTATGTTGACTACAATTGACTTTTTGACCAATATAGTTTATTTTCAATCATCCGAGCCATTGACTAAGCAAACTTATGATGTAGGGCTTAAAACTTGACATGAACCTTGTTAAGGACCTATGAAGAACCATGGAAGCCACTTGAGAATTTTGCAAACCAAATTTATTTGAGAAACTCCAAACCCTAGTTGTAGGCCTTTGGTTTAGGAGGTGTATCTTGACTAGTCAACCCCTGAGTGTTTTGAGAAGCCTTGAAAGAATGTCTTGAAGAAAATGGGAGGGCAAATTTTGGGGTACAACAGCTACCCCTGTTCATTCTTCTTAAAATTGAAGAGTTAGATTGGCTTGCTCGCCATTCGTGACTTAAGGGTTGAAGATGATTGAACACTTAATTACCCAGAAATTTGCACTCTCCTGTGCAAGAAGTAACGTTGTTGGTTGATTGTACCGGGAATGGACTTAGAGATGCCATTCGGAAAGGTGAAAGAGAATTGTCAGAGATGGTATTATAGACGCCATCCAAAGGTCATGGAGAGTCGTCGGAGATGGGCTTATTGATACCATCCAAATTAACTATTGATAGAAATATAAGAATAAGTTTATGCTTGACTTGGTCTTTAGAGATGTATCCGGAAGGGGTCTACGCCCTACTACTACTTCAATAGGTAATGGAAGGAGTCTATGCCCAACTACTACTTCAATAGGTATTAGAAGGAATCTATGACGACTACTACTTTAAAGGGTACGAGACGGAATTTATGGCGACTACTACTTCTAATGGTACCAGAAGGAATCTATGGCGACTACTACTTCACAAGGTACTGGAAGGAATCTACGGCGACTACTACTTCAAAGGGTACTAGAAGGAATTTATAGAGACAACTACTTCAAAGGGTACCCGAAGGAATCTATGGCGAATACTACTTCAAAGGGTACCAGAAGGAAACCACGCTTGATTTCATCTAAATGATGCACTAGAAGATGTCTACGCCTGACTTCAGCTAGAAGAGATATTTTTTAGAATGACTTGATGGGGAAAGTATTTGAGGGAAATACTTGTCAGCATTTAGTTTCTGAAGAAATTTGTCTGGTCATATAGATAGTTGATGATATTCGTCTGTTTATAGACTTTACCTGAAAAGATAAAGGGTTAGTTGTATGCAATGTCATGATGTATGAAATGCATTGCGTAATGACGTTCTCAAAATAAATTAGACTGTGATATATGCGTTTGGAATGCATATGATGTGATATTGGTAAATGATGGTGAATGTGAAATGTTATTGAAGTGTATTCGCAAATTTGAGCACCATCTTAGTATGGGGAAAATAAATCCCTGATTGTTGCTGGGGATGGAGAGTATATGTATCTTCGATGTTTTGGGGATTGTTTCTGCTGGGGACTCCTGCTTTCTTGTTTGAGGAAACTTCGCCGGGGAACATTGATTTCTTGCTTTTTGCTTGGGGAAAGTCGATTGGAGAGTGTTAATTCCTGCTTGGGAGAAGAGTTTAAGAATGTTGGTTGCTCATTGCTCTACTGGGGAGTTTATATCCTGACTGGGGATAAAAGAGATGAATATTCCTTCTGACTCGCCTGGGGAGGATAAAGTTGATTCACATATAGTCCGGTTTCAGGTTCTGTAGCAACTCCGTGGGGACAGTGACGAATTCACTGGGGAGAGGAATTTAGCCGGTGATTTATGGTAGAAGCACACTCAAGTTAGGGAGTGTCAGAATAAATCTATGCCTTGATTGTATCTGAGGATGTATTGAATGGGTATCAGAATGATATCCATATCTGGAATGTATCTGAACCGTATCTGGAAGATGCACTGGATGAGTATCAGAATGACATCCATATCTGGACCATATCTGAA
Source organism: Vicia faba (assembly GCA_948472305.1). Taxonomy (NCBI): domain Eukaryota; kingdom Viridiplantae; phylum Streptophyta; class Magnoliopsida; order Fabales; family Fabaceae; genus Vicia; species Vicia faba. The sequence continues at coordinate 1,684,314,493 of OX451736.1, read as the reverse complement.
CTTATCTGGAAGATGTACTGAATGTATTAGAATGACATCCATATCTGGATTGTATTTAAACTGTATCTGAAATAAGTACTGAATGAGTATTAGAATGACATCCATATCTGGATTGTATCTAAACTGTATCTAGAATGAGTGTTATATATATATATATATATATATATATATATATATATATATATATATATATATATATATATATATATATATATATATATATATATATATATATATATATATATATATATATATATATATATATATATATATATATATATATATATATATATATATATATATATATATATATATATATATATATATATATATATATATATATATATATATATATATATATATATATATATATATATATATATATATATATATATATAATGAACTGTATCTAGGAATGGATCTAGAATGAGTGTAAAAATGAATCTATATTTAGACTGTAACTGAACTGTATCTAGAAGTGGATATGGAATGAGTGTCAGAATGAATCTCTATTTAGATTGTATCTGAATTGTATCTAGATGATGATCTAGAATGAGTGTTAGAATGAATCTATATTTAGATTGTATCTGAATTGTATCTAGAAGTTGATCTAGAATGAGTGTCAGAATGAATATATATCTAGATTATATCTGAAATGTATCTGGAAGAGAATCTGTTTGGGGAAATAAACCCTGTTGATGGAGAAATACTCTTGCTGAGGAAACACCCTTGTTAAGGAAATGAACTCTGCTGGAGAGAAGAAGTCTGAAGGGGTTTTACAACCTTAGAGGAACAAGCTCAATTGGGGAAGAGAAACTCCATGAACTGTAGTGGTCGGAACTCCATAGGTTGGTGATATTTCTGGGGAGAAAATCATACTCCTTTATCACCCAAAGTGATCGGCCGTGGCAATTGCGGGGAATGTATGAACTTGTGAAGATTACCCTGTAGGGATAATATCATGGAAGTGGCTCTGTGGGGATCCGTGGAGACTTGAACATACCTCTACTTCTAGAGCCCTTGGTGAATGCTGACCAGGAAGAAATATCTTCTATTGATAGATAGGTGACGAGATGACGGGGCATAGTCATACGCTTTAATCCATAACTTTTTCCTGGGCTGTCCTTTCAGATTTTCAGTCCACTGGGATACCCTTTTTTGCCCAAGCCGCCTTTTCAGGTTTTCGACTTGCCGGGTGTACAGTTTTATTTATATATCTCTAATTTTTGTTCGAACTCTTTTGGTTCTCCGGGATTCCCTTATTTTTGCCTAGGTCAATCAACCTAGCGGGTCTTCTTCATGCATAGTATTTTCCGACTATGTCCGTGTTCACCGAGTGCAGAGAATTTTCATTGTCCATAGCAGTAAGTGTTGTAGCACTGTCAGAAAAATGTTTGCTCGATCGTACATGATCCTTTGCTGGAATTCATGTCCAATGCCCCAAGTGATTTAGACGGAGATCTACCCCTGGATATTCAACACTTTTATAAGATTCCTTGAATCTTGAATTGACTGCCCTCAGATCAGTTGTACCCCATGCCATGGCCCTTGATTATGAAAGGCCTATTATTGGAAATGTATTTCCATCTGAGGTGATTCTGTTTATTGAGAGGATTTCCGTTCATTGAATATTCGTCATGCAAATTTCTCTGCTATCGAACAATTAGTCATATGCAAACAATGTCATTTAAAAATGCAAAACTTATGTCTGTCTTGAAGTTTTAAAAATGCATTTTTAGTAAGCAAACAGAATTTTTTAAGAATATGAATTCAACTCAGGATTTATAGTAAACCTTACAGGAGTCAAGATACCTTTTGTAACAATATGCTTTGGAACTAACCCATGCTTCAGTTAGGACTTTTAAGGGTTGTAATGTGGCCTGGTTCATAATTTAAGAAACAAATGATAAAAGGCTCAAAATTTGTTTGTACCTAACCCGTTCTTCATGATGTTCTTCAGTCCTACACTCAGTTAATTGTGCGTTTAGATTCCAATTGAGTATGGAATCTTTGCCCTGATATTTCGGTGATGGTTCAGATACTGAAAGTTTATTTGAGAAGACAATCATCATTTTTTTGTAATATTTTTTTTTCTTGAGGATTTTTATCGACCTCTTTTTTTTATATTTTATTATCCCTACCTTTTTTTCCTGAACTGTTTTGAGATCGCAATTAGCGCGATGCCCCAATTTGTCCTAAGTTTCCTTCATAGGTTTTGACTTAGCGGGCTTTTCTTTTGCGAGATGATGACTGCATGTTTCGGTGATTACGGGGAACCATCAATATCTTTTGATTTAGAAGAGCATCTTTGACACTATTCATCATGTATGAAGGTAAAGCTTGCGGTTGAATGCACCAATGAATTAACTGAGAAAATACCCCGCCCCAAGTTATAATTAAAGGTTTCAATCGCGTGACAAAGAGAACACCTACTTCTTAGGCTCAATGGGGTTGACTAGGGATTAACTTCCTGATAACTCCACTGACTAGGATTTGAAATAACATCTGTACATCGTCAGTAAGGTCTGTCCAAAAGCATATTGTATGAAATTATGGCATTGTTTTTGTCATCCTCCCTCTAAAGGCTTATAGCTTTTAACGAGATTCGAATATCACAAAAAGGAAGTAAAAGCATATTTCTAGTATAGTGAAAATGAATGGATTAAATCAAGACAAACATATGCAATGCATTAATGAAATAACAAAGTTTGACGTAAGTTTTCGAACAATCAAAAGAAATTACAATTTGAAAATTCTAATGAACAAAAAGCCTTTCCGTCTGAACTTGTCACATCGGATGGTGTGCCTTTGAGGGATGACAGGAGAATCCAGTATGACCATCTTGTGTGAACTCCATCACTCCCTCATCGATCAAGTATTGAATCTTATTTTTCAATGCCCAACAACTATTAGTGTCATGCCTAGGACTATTGGAATGATAAGCGCGTCTCACATTAGGATTATACCGAGGAGAGGAAGTGTTGGGATTCTGAGGAGGATCCTTCAACGTAATCAACTCCATCCTTAACATGTTTTTCAATACTTGAACCAATGACATATTGATTTTGGTGAATTTCCTTTTGGGCGTGTCCTATTTATGCTGATTGCCTTGTCGTTGTTGTTGCATCGGTGTTGGATTAGAGATCCACAGTGCCCCCACAGATTGGTTGAGATCACTCTTATTACGATCCTTCGGGTCGTACTCAGTACTGGACTCCTTATTTCCATTGTATTATGTAGTCCCCTGAATTTCACTGCTCCTAAGTTTATTTTCAACATGTTCCCGCATGAACATATCAACCGATTCCCTTCTGGCCAAGAGAGGTTGATCATTGATTAGATCCCAAATTCTAGCAGATTGCCCCAGACGGTCATATCTGTCTTGATGAAGCTTGCTGATGAGAATCCTCAACTCTTCTTGTCCCCGAGATAAATTTTGGATAAGAGCCATCTGACTACTCATCTAGATTCTCATCCTTTCCATCTCAGCTTGCAGTTGTTCCAACTGGTCCTCCTTGTTATCTTCAGGATTTTTCTTAGCCATGTTCTCAGCGAGGAGTGTTTTCAATTCTTCTTGCCCCTTGGATAGATTCAGGAACATTTCCTTAAACTGAACATCTTGAGCTTGGAGATCTCTATCGTTCTGTTAGAGATTCATTTTCCTTATTGAAATGAACAACGAGAAAATGATAAACTTGTCTTGAGAATACCTGTTATGTAATGACATGCATGCAATGTCTTCAAGGATCTTGCGGGGTAAACACAAGAAAATGTTTGACTTCTGATTGTAGCTTTGATTGAAGAACTTCGTATCATTGAATGCCCTTCTACGAGAATCAAGCTCACCATGTCGAGTGGGTCATAGCCTCTGACTCAAAACATCGTGCTTTGACGGTATTGGCTATAGGAAAATTAATCCTCTTGACCCTTGCTAGACGTTTGGTTTATCATAACCTGTATCACAGGCTCTTTAAGATCCTTAAAATGGTTAATGAGAATGATGTCATGATGTGTATGCTATGCACCAAACAAAAGTGAAAGGTAACATAAACAAGTTAGTCTTGCAAGAAGTCTGGGTTATTTGATAATGACTACAAACAAGTCCTGTAAGGAATTCACGTCGTTATATGATGAATACAAACAAGCCCTGCAATGAGTTCAAGTTGTTAGATAGTGAATGAAAACAAGTCACACAAGTAGCCATAGGTTTAAGATTGCATGGAGTTTATAGGTAAGTACCCTCTTGAAGTTTAGTTGGTTCAACCTTCCCTAAAAGAAGTAACCGGGTTCTAAGGAATCTTAATATCATTGATCTTTCTTCACCGGGCATTGTTTTAGCTCAAGCGATCTTTTCTCGCGGCCAAAATATCCCGAAAGTCTAATCTCAATGAGTGTAGTATTGAGTATTAACCAATCCTCAGTTTTGCATCGAATCCGGGTATCTCACTACTTTCTAATGGCCATGTTTGTTCAACTAAGGTTCTAAGGTCAGTTAGTGCTTCATGACACCACACAACGGCCTTGTATTCTCCTTGATTTAACACAAAGGATACCGGTACCAACAAACGTGTCACACTAACGTAGCCATCGCTTCAACCATGTCGGTATTACGTCGCACAGTCTCTATGATCTATTTCTACTTACCTAATATGCCCCATATTCGGGTATATGATCTATACAAGAATACCCAAACATAAACCTGAAATGTAAAACAAGCAAGTCAAACAAGTTAAGAATTTTAAATATGACCTAGCTCTAAGGTAATTCGACTTTTTTTAGATATTCCCCAGCAGAGTCGCCAGTTCTGTAATACGGTAGGAGAACTAACTTTATTGGTTTTGCGTTTTATCATAAATGTTGCGATTAGCAAGAGTCGCCACTGACTTTTCTTTTATCCAACAAAGGAAAGGGTGAAAAGAACAAGAAAGACGTTTTTAAAACTTTTGAGTTAGGGGGGGGGTAGATTATGGAAGGGGAAGGTGTTAACACCCTTTCCATCCGTAGTTATCTACAGGATCTTAGTTGCTAGCTCACTTTTAAAAAATGCTTTGTGTTTGTGGGTTTTTGAAAATATTTTTGAAAAGACGCCTTAGTGCGGAGAACTTTGTAATGTTTCTCCTTTAGTTGAGAACGTATACAAAGTGTTTTTGTCTTTAAAAATCATTTAGAAAAGGGTTTGTGTATGTGTGAAAAATTGTTTTATTTGTTTTTGTGAGCAAGCAACTATAAACGGTCTACCTACTCGAACGACCTTTGTTCTTTTCCTCTTTTCCTGTAGACAGCGATATCCTACTATTAGTTAGTAGGTAGCCCCATCGTTGGATGTTTTGAGGGACATGCGAGGATCATCATACAGTCATAGAGGCAACTCATAAGATACTTTAACAATTACTCTAAGGTCTTAAGATCATTTACCGAGCCAATGTTGAAAGGGTCATCGAGGGACTTATGATATTATAACCAAAGGTTCATTGCTAAAGTCTCTCACGTTCAAAATGCTTTATAAACACTCTTGAGGACTGATACAAGAGTTATTATAAAGCAGACTGTCTTACAATGGCATCTTTAAAACAATTTTCACAAAACAACACTTTTCCGATAAATATTTTCAAAATAAATATTTTGTATACATTCTCAACGATACGAGAATCATTACAAAATTTCTGCACTTATGCATTTTCAAAATATTTTCAATCACACAAAGCATTTTTCAAAAGTGAGCTAGCAATTAAGAGTCCGTAGATGACTACGGATTAAAAGGGTACTAACACCTTCCCTTTTCATAACCTACCCTCCGAACTCAGAAAACTCTCAAAGGTCTTTCCTGTTCTTTTCACCATTTCCTTTATTGGATAAAAGAAAAGTCGGTAGAGACTCTTGCTATCTGCAACATTTGCGATAAAATGCAAAACCAAAAGTCAGTTATGTCACCTTATTACACCAAGTACCTTGAATGATAAAAGGATCACCTAGAGGTAGTTTGGAAATGTTGAAAGTTCATAAACTATCCATAAGCTTAGATGATCATAAAGTTCAAATGCCTTATCAAAATTGATAAAAAAAGAAAAGGTAGAAGAATTCCTTGCCAGAATTTTTTCAAACATGTCTCAACATCACACATCATCTTCCTAAAAATCTGCAAATGAAAATCTTTCTCTTGACAGAGTACTAGATGTTACTCCTCTTTCAAAGATCCCTCCGCTTGATAAAAAGGTCAAGAAACCTAGATCATCACCAGCTAAGAAATCTAAAGATGATAAAGGTAACCCCTCTTCTGCTACTGACAATAGAAATGAAGAAGAAATTGTCAATGTTGATAGAAGCATCAAAAGGCTCATGGAAAGAGTTTTAAATGAAGGATTTGTTGTGCCTGGGATTTCTACTCCCCTTGCTCGCATGCCCCCTGTGATCGGTGGATCTGGAACTGACTGTTTAACGCTGGTTCGCGAAATGTCGCGGAAGCAAGAGTCGCCACCATCTTTTATTTTCTCCAAATGGAAAGGACAAAAGCACAGAAAAATTCCTTATAGAGATTGCTCTCGGTTCGGGAGGTAGATTATAGAAAGGGAAGGTGTTAGCACCCTTTCTATCCATGGTTATCCATGGGCTCTTAGATACTTGCTCATTTGTGTTTTCAAAATTGTTTGTTTGCTTTTCAACTGTGGGTTTAAAAAAGTTTCTTTGAAAATTTCAGTTCGACTCTTGTATCAGTCCTCAAGAGTGTTTGAAAAGTTACTTTCGAAAGCTTTTTGAAAGTGTCGGTGTGAAAAGAGTTTTGATTTTGTTTTGAAATTAGAGCAAGTATCTAGAGTCGTCTACCTACCCTAAGGAATTCGTCTGTGTAAATGTCCTTGAAGTAGTGCCATCCCACCATTGAGAGGTAGGTAGCACCACCATTGGAGGTGTTCGGGTCAATTCGAGGGTTCGGGACATGGTGATCACCGGAGCAATAGGAAGACACCTTAGAAGCTACCCTCATGCCATGTTCATGGACATGAGGACTTACTAAAACATCCTCTACTCGACGACCACCTTTCGAGGGGCAAGGCAACAGTGAGACGTACCCTAGGGGTGGTGTGTGATTTGTGTGTCGTTTTCAGATATTTTTGTCTTGTTCATGCATTGGTGATCTACGCGTTGCTTTTATTTTGGCATTCATTCTTTCATGCCAATTATTAACAGTTAAAAGATGCGGAATTAAAAAAAAAGGTCCTACGCTATTACAAAGACGCGGGTCTACATCGCCAAATTAGTCCAAGACCCGATTTGAATAAAATAAAGTGCGAAAAAATAAATATCCTAATTAATCCATTACACGGCTTTGGGATTATTACATGAAATTTATAAAAAGGAAATAAAATAAGCGCGCGAAATAGAATTATGATCGAATGCGAGGGTGTTGGACCCTTTTAAGGAAATTAAATTACAATTAATAAATTAATTAAGTTAAATGAGAAAAGGAAATTATTTTTGAGTTTTTTGTATTTATGGACTTAGTAAGAAAATTAAATGAAATTAAAACCCTAATTCTAAACTATTTTTAATTTATTAAAAAAAATATTTAAATTTGACCTAATTTTAATTAATTATTTACATGGCAATTTATTTACAAAATAAATAATTAATTATTAATAATGGTAAAAGAAAAGGAAAAAAGGATAAAAGTATAAAACCCTAATTCTACATTTTTTAGTTTATTACAAAAATATTAAGATTAAAACCTAGAATTAGAACTAAATTAATTAACAAAATTTATTCACAAAAAAAACATTTAAATAAAATATATTTATATTTTTTGACTTTCTGATTTTTTGGTATATTTTTTTTATGTTATGAAAAATTAATTTAAAGAATTAAAAAAAGAGAGTAATTAAATTAAAGCAAATAATAAAAAATAAAACAAAGAATGAAGGGAAGAAGTACAAACAAAGGGGGTGGTAGACCCAATTATGGAGGTAAATTGCCAGCAATCTGGCCCATTTATTGGAGGCCTGGTTGACTTTTGGTGCTCACGTGTGGACTCCTGGACTGAGGTGCACCATGGAACTCATGCCTTGGCTTTTGGATTGATCTCAGTGGCCATGTGGCAAGCACCAGCGCTAGACTTTTGGTGGACTTCAAGACATGTTAGGCACCTGATCACATTGTAAGGAAAAATAGAAAGAAATATGGGGGACCTGGGGATCGAACCCAGGTCCCAAGGCTTGCAAATGCTCTTCTCCACCAACTGTGCCATTCAACGCATTCGTAAGTATTACGCAAAACAAATAAAATGAATAATAAGTCACGCTAATGGTAAAAACACGCTAAAAATTCAAACGATCCAACCATGAGAGGACACGCAAGCTTCTTCTCCATTGTACCTGTAATCAGAAAAGAGATAGCGGGGGTTTTAAACCCCCACTAAATATGCCCTGCGAAAAATAGCGATTACGCCATGGTTGCTCATAAATTGAGCGCGACATGGTGGTTGTGTTCGTATGAAGGTCATGAGTTCAGTGGTCCAGGTCTTGTTGGCCAATTTTTCCCCAAACGCAAAGCCCTAATTTTACAGCTTTGAAAACCTAGCAAGCTCCAATGGTAACTTTGCATATAGGCTATGAAAACTCAATTAAAAAATATCAATGGACTCAGAAGGTCCATGTTAATAGAAAACAACAATCAAAGTGTATGAAAAATGTCCAGAAATTCAGATACGATTATGCATAAAGTATGAGAAATTTTGACTTTGTTATACCACTTCTTGATGCGTGGGGACTGGAAAATAATGCAGAAAGCTTCCTTGATGCCTTGGCAAGCTATTGGAATCCTTATTTCGCTTTGAATTGTCCTCTAATGCAGTTTTCAGTTTTGACTTTTTCACAAAAAATTGCAAAGTGTGTATGAGTTTTTAGGCGCAGCTTCAAGGTTTTATGCACTAGGGTTGTGTTCTGACTTATGTATGGGACGAATTAGGGTAAGAATTTGAGCCAAAAGATCAATGTTTTGATGAATCAAATATTTGATTTTTTTATGAAATCTTTTCAAATCTTTTTCATAAAGAACATGCCAAGTTTGGAAGATTTTGCTCTTGTTGATTGGCACACGAAATAATGAGCATGTGATAGACCTATTTTCTGCACAAAAAGATTTAAAACCAATGATTTGATATTTTTCTTATATTTAAAACTAATTAAATGAATAAATAAAAATAAAAATTCAATTAATTAATTAAAAATAAGAAAGTAAATCCCTTTGGGCTTAATGGGTCGTGCATATGCTTTGGATAATGATTCTTGGAAGAATTTGTGGCCCATTAGCAATTTTGAGGCATTTGAAGCAAAGTTGACTTTTCAAAATTCCCAAAAATTTCCCAACTTCCACAAGGCATATCTTGCTAAAATTTTAATCTTTGATCATGTTCTTGGACATTTTCGAAAGGTCTTGAAGTCCTATAACCAATGCCTTTGGTCCCATGTCATTTTGATTTACCAATCTCAAGTTATGGTCTTTGACTTAAAGTCCCTTTTTGTTGACTTTTGAAAATGACCTATAATGTTGAAATTGATAACTTTTTGTGAGAGCATTTCTTGGACTTGAAGTGTGAAGAGGAGTTGTAGGAAATGTTTTTTTCTTCAAAATTAGCTTTGGATGGAATTTTTCTGATGAACCATGTGGAAGTTATGCCTTGGTCAAGTTACAGTTGACTTTTTCAACTGTCCAAATATGGAAACTTTTGCATCTTGAGACTGTTTGAGCCATACCTTGAAAATCATGATCAAGAATTGATCAAATGATGTTTGTGGCTTCAAAATGAGATTTTTACCAAAAATTTGGACTTTTGACTGTCAAATGACCATTTTGCCCCTACAGTTGACTGTTGAGCAATTAGGGTTTTTGACTGTGCAATTTTGTGCTGTAAGTCTTGAAACTTGGCATGAGGATACTTGACAATGTTTGTAGGCATGTGGGACTTGATTGGACCCTTGGAAACTTCAATTTCTTTGCCAGACCCAAAACCCTAGTTTTTGACTGTTAGGAGGCCCTTGAACTGTGCAACCCTTGGGGAGATTTTGAAGCTTTGACTTGGCAAATCTTGAAGAATATGGGAGGGCAAATTTTGGGGTACAACAGTTGCCCCTGTTCAATCTTCTTAGACCTGAGGATGCAGATTGGCTGACGTGCCTTTCGTAATCCGAAGGTGGAAGATGATTGAACACTAGAGTGCCCAGAAATTTGGGCTCACATAGTAGTGTGATGGTGGGAATGGGCTTATAGATGCCATTTGGAGATTGATGGGTAGGATGATGGGCTTATAGATGCCATGCTGAGAGATGATGGAAGGTGGATGGGCTTATAGATGCCATCTGGGTGTCGATCGCGTAAGAGATTCCTTAGCGAGAACTTGCGTACCTGAAAAAGAAAATGAGTACCTGGCCTGTTACAGGAGTTGGTCTTCAAACTCTTTGTATAGATGTGTCCTGACTGGTTACAGGAACTGAATCTGGAACTTCAAAAAGTGATGAATGAACCAGGGATGGTTACTACCTCAGCGGGACGGTGAGAGAACCTTGGACGATTACTACCTCAGCAAGAACGCTGAGAGAACCTTGGACGATTACTACCTCAACAGGAACACTGAGAGAATCTTGGGGCGATTAATACCTCAATAGGAACGCTGAGAGAATCTTGGATGTCTTCTACTGGGATAAGAATCAGGGAGATCTTAGGGTCGATCTGACTGAACCGGAGAAGGCCTTTGACTAGATAAGAATCAAGAAAAATCTTAGGGTCGATTTAACTGAACCGGTCTAGGTCTTGGAATCTTCAACTGGGTAAGAATCAGGGAGATATTAGGGTCGATCTGACTGAACCAGGGAAGGCCTTTGACTGGAAAAGAATCAGGAAAATCTTAGGGTCGATTTAACTGAACCGGACAAGGTCTTGAAATATCTTCAACTGGATAAGAATCAGAGAGATCTTAAGGTCGATCTGACTGAACCAGAGAAGGCCTTTGACTGGATAAGAATTAGAGAAATATTAGAATCGATTTAACTGAACCAGACAAGGTCTTGAAATCTTCAACTGGATAAGAATCAGAGAGATCTTAGGGTCGATCTGACTGAACCAGAGAAGGCCTTTGACTGGATAAGAATCAGGAAAATCTTAGGGTCGATTTAACTGAACCAGACTAAAGTCTTGGTATATAGCTGAGAACTTAACTAGATCTTTCCTGAAAGGTAAAGGTCAGTCATATGCAAGGCATGACATGAATCAAGCAATGATGTTCTCATAAATGAGATTTGTAAGATATGATGCATATATGCATGCTATAATGTATGGAAATGTGATGTTTATGAATGTGTATTTTCGTCTTAGGAAAATAAATCCTTGATGGGTGCCGAGAAGTCACTCCTGGGTTGATGTTGAAGAATAGATCTTTGCTTCCGCTGGGGGTGATAGTTGCAAGAATACCGGTAGGAGAAGATAACTCCGTTGGGGAATAAACATGGCGAATGGATTACTCTGCGGGGAGAAAAGTACTCTAACGATCTTGCTGGGGAACAATACTCTGTGGGGAGAGAGGTACTTTGCTGAAATGTTGATGGTAACTTCGCTGGGGATACCATTGTTGTGTTGGAAGTGCTAATAGACTTCGCTGGGGATAAGAAGACTGTGCCGAGGACGATCTTCTCATGGATTTTGGCTGAGGATAACCCAATTATATCCTGGTAGGGAAATAACCTTTGAATAAAGCCGGGAGACGCGTTCGTGCTCTGTAGGGGATAAGCTTCTAGAATCTACTGGGGATGAGCTTACTGCTTGGGGAGATGGATTCCAACTTTCCTGGGGAAACTGGATTGGACTCTCCTGGGGAAATTTTGAGATGTATTGGAAGTAACTCCACTGAATGTTTGATATACCACCGGGGAACAATCTTTAGACCAAGACTGCCGGGGATGCTTGTTAAGAATGCATGTATATTGCTGGGGAATGTTGAGATCTGCGGGAGGACACCCAACTTCCTTAAGGCTGATAATAGCTTTGCTTGGGGAGAGTGCATTGACTTGCTGACGCGCTCTCTGGGGAATTAAGATATACTGGTTATGTTCTTCAGCTGAACCTACCTGGATACCTTGCAGGACAGAACAATTAGATTGCTTAGACAACTCTTTATTGCCCCTGTTTCTACTGTTACCTGTAATTAATCCTTTGTTTCGTATGCAAATATTCATGAGTGAGCAAATTATTGTCAATGCATATATCACAAATTGAACCTTGGACGTTCTTCGCAAAGCAAAACAGAAAAGGAAAAACAATTGGCAATTTTAACTGAAAAGTGATTTTTGTATTGATTTTGAATTTGCCTGTAAATAGGCGTTTATGTACAAGAGGCTGACATCCTAGTAAGAGAACGCCGCCGAACAAAAGGATTTATACAAGTTTGTACAAAAGAAAATAAAACAGCTGTGTGAAATGAATGATCCCACTGGGTTCCAACTCTGCTATCGCCCTTATATCTCCGAGCGTCTCATCACTTGATGACCTAACCGAAGATGAAGCTGATTGATCAATGCCGTCTGAACTTGATGTAGATACCGGGTTCTGGATGCAGAGTGATCCAATGAGACATAGTATTACGCTTTATCCCTAACTTTTGCCTGGACCGCCCTTTCAGGTTTTCAGTCCACCGGGATACCCATTTTTTCCCAAGCCGCCTTTTCAGGTTTTCGACTTGCCGGGTGTACAGATTTTTTCATTTCATCCCTTCGTTTTGCCCAAACCTTTTTGGCTCGCCGGGAAGCCCTAATTTTTGCCTAGGTATGTCAACCTAGCGGGTCTTTATCATGCGTAGTATCTTTTTACTATGTCTGCATTGGCGGGGTGAGGAAGGTCGTCACCATCCATGTTGGTTAGAATCATGGCTCCTCCTGAGAACACATGTTTAACCACAAATGGCCCTTCGTACGTAGGGGTCCATTTTCCCCTTGGATCACTCTGAGGAAGGATGATTCGCTTGATTACCAGATCCCCAACTTGATATTCTTGTGGTCTGACCTTTTTGTTAAATGCCCTGATCATCCGTTTCTGGTACGTCTGACCATGACAAATAGCAACAAGTCTCTTTTCATCAATAAGGTTTAGCTGATCAAGTCGTGTCTAGATCCAATCATCTTCGTTCAGATCTGCATCCTTCATTATCCGGAGAGAGGATATTTGCACTTCGATCGGTAAGACTGCCTCCATACCGTAGACCAAGGAGAAAGGAGTTGCCCCGGTTGACGTCCTGGCTGAGGTACGGTACCCATGTAGAGCGAACGGTAACATCTCGTGCCAATCTTTATAAGTCACTGTCATCTTCTGCACGATTTTCTTAATGTTCTTATTTGCTGCTTCTACAGCCCCATTCATCTTCGGTCTGTAAGGAGAAGAGTTGTGGTGCTGTATCTTAAACTGCTCGCAGAGCTCAGTGATCATCTTGTTATTGAGATTGGTACCGTTGTCTGTAATGATTCTTTCAGGGACCCCGTATCGACAGATCAGATTATGCCGAATGAACCGTGTCAGAACAGTCTTGGTTACCGTAGCGTAGGATGCTGCTTCAACCCACTTCGTAAAGTAATCAATCGCTACCAGGATGAAGCGATGCCCATTGGACGCTGTAGGTTTAATCTCACCGATCATATCTATGCCCCACATCGCAAACGGCCAAGGCGCAATCAGAACATTTAGAGGAACTGGAGGAACGTGCACCTTGTCTGCATATATCTGGCATTTATGGCATGTCCGAGAATGTTGGTAGCAGTCAGCTTCCATTGTGGACCAGAAATACCCTGCCCGAAGGATTTTCTTTGCCATAGTGTGTCCACTGGAATGTGTTCCGAAGGTCCCTTCATGTAGCTCTTCCATAATCCTTTCTGCTTCTGTCTTGTCCACACAACGCAGTAAGGTCGAATCATAGTTTCACTTATACAGAATGCCGTTGCTAAGGAGGAACTTCGCTGCGAACCTTCTCAGAAACTTCTTATCATTGACAGACGCACCTTCAGGGTATTCCTGAGCTTCCAAATATCTCTTCACCTCATGGTACCAAGGCCTCTCAGTCACCAATTCAGTCTCAAGATCACAACAGTATGCCGGTTCGTCCAGTTTCCAGATAATGATCCAGGGAGCCTCATTGTCCCACTTGACTTTGAACATGGAAGACATCGTAGCTAATGCGTCCGCCAGCTGATTCTCCTCTCTTGGGAAATATTCAAAAGTTATCTCTGTGAAGTGGGGGATCAAGGTCAACACACATTCTCTGTAAGGAATAAGATTCGGATGTTTCATATCCCACTCTCCTTTGATCTGATTGATCACGAGAGCGGAATCTCCGAAGACACTCAGAAACTTGATCCTTAAGTCAATCGCAGCTTGGAGACCCATGATGCATGCCTCATACTCCGCCATGTTGTTGGTGCAGTTGAAACATAGTCGGGCAGTAAGTGGAGTATGAGTGCCTTGAGGGGATATGATCACAGTGCCGATACCGTTACCCAAAGCGTTGGAGGCTCCGTCAAAGTGCATAGACCATCGGGATCCTTCCTCAGGTCCTTCATCCGGTCCAGGTACTTCACAATCAGTCACTATCATGATGCTCTCGTCTGGAAACTCGAAGTTCATTGACTGATAGTCGTCTACTGCCTGATGTGCCAAGTGGTCTGCCAATACACTTCCCTTGATGGCTTTCTGGGTCGTGTACTGAATGTCGTATTCTGTCAAGATCATTTGCCATCTTGCTATTCTCCCAGACAGAGCAGGCTTTTCAAATATGTACTTTATAGGATCCATCTTTGAGATCAACAAGGTAGTGTGAGTCAGCATATACTGTCTCATCCGGCGAGCAGCCTATACCAAAGCGCAGCAAGTTTTCTCGAGTAGTGAGTATCGGGTCTCACAGTCGGTAAACTTTTTGCTAAGGTAATAAATGGCATGCTCTTTTCGGCCAGACTCGTTATGCTGCCCCAGCACACACCCCATTGAGTTGTCAAGCACTGTCAGGTATAGTATCAGAGGTCTCCCTTCAACCGGTGGCATAAGGATGGGTGGTTCTTGGAGATACTCCTTGATTCTGTCAAAAGCAGCCTGACATCCATCATTCCAACGTACTACCTGATCCTTCTTCAGCATCTTGAAGATTGGCTCACAGGTAGCGGTTAGGTGCGAGATGAATCGAGCAATGTAATTCAGGCGTCCTAAAAAGCCTCTGACCTCTTTCTCTGTCTTAGGAACTGGCATCTCTTGAATAGATTTAACCTTGGCAGGGTCCACTTGAATACCCTTATCACTTACAACGAAGCCTAGCAACTTTCCAGATCTTACCCCGAAGGTGCACTTGTTCGGGTTCAACCTCAGCTTGTACAACTTCAGTCGGTCAAACAATTTCTGCAGATGATCTAGGTGTTCTTCCTCAGTCTGGGACCTTGCGATCATGTCGTCAACATACACTTCTATCTCATGATGGATCATGTCATGAAATAAAGCAACCATGGCACGTTGGTAGGTTGCCCCAGCATTTTTCAGTCCAAAAGGCATGACCTTGTAGCAGAAGGTGCCCCACTGAGTAACAAAGGTAGTTTTTTCCATGTCTTCAGGTGCCATCTTGATCTGATTGTAACCTGAAAAACCATCCATGAAAGAGAACACCTTATGCTGAGCAATATTGTCAACCAGGACATCAATGTGAGGTAGAGGGAAGTCATCCTTGGGGCTGGCCCTGTTCAGATCCCTGTAGTCAACACACATTCTGACTTTCCCATCTTTCTTAGGTACCGACACCACATTAGCAACCCACTGAGGGTAAGAAGTCACTGCAAGAAACCCGGCGTCAAACTGTTTCATAACCTCGACTTTAATCTTCTCAGACATCTCTAGACGCATACGGCGGACCTTTTGCTTGACCGGAGGGCAGTCTTCCTTGGTAGGCAAGTGATGGACCACAATGTCGGTATCCAACCCGGGCATGTCTTCGTAGGACCAGGCAAAGATCTCCATATAATCATGTAGCATATGAGTCAACCGTTGCTTCACGCTGAGCTCTAGGTTGGCACCAATCTTTACCTCCTTCCTGTCCGTCTCAGTACCCAGATTTATTGTTTCCACCGGCTCTTCATGTGGTTGAATTGCCCTCTCTTCCTGAAGTAACAGTCTTGCAAGCTCGCCAGGCACTTCGCAATCATCTTCACCTTCGTCTTCGGCTAAGTTGATCGGATTTTCGAAGTCATAACTGGCAGTAGCAGAGTCGTTACCAGTGAGATCCAGAGTGGATTGAAACCTGTATGAGTGAGTGTGTGTAAATACAGCTGTTTTGCAATATATAAAGAAAGGAAAGAAAGAAAAGGAGCATAAGGTTTGAAATGCGAGAAAACATCCAAGGTCTTTATTCATGATATATGAAATGACAATTAATATACCCTCACAAATGAAGCCACGATGCCCCGGGTAAGACACCGGGCCATAGAGTTTTAATTCATTATTTATTACAAATAACAAAACAAAAGAATTCATTACTCAGTAACAAGAGAAACAAGTAGGTTGCCTTTGCAATCCAATTGCTAGGTTCACTGTCGGTTGCCGGGTAAATCCAGCTGTCGAACTCAGCTTCATCCACTTCATCATCCTCCCTAATAGCATTTACTCCATGGTTAGGCATGGGAGCAGTCACCACATTGGGCTTCTCAGGTGCCTCAAACTGTACCTCCTTGGCGTCAATAAGATCCTGCACCTTATTCCTCAAGGCCCAGCAGTCATCAGTGGAGTGCCCCGGGCTATCAGAATGATAAGCATAGCGGGCATTTGGATTGTACTTGGGAGAGGCAGTATTCACAACCGTCGGGGCCTCTCTGACAGTCACCAAGTTGGTGGATAGCAACTGCGGCAAGATTTGCGATAAGGTCATACTTAGACGGGTAAACTCTCTTCTGGGTCTTTCACCCCTTTGTGGATTGGTTTGCCGAGGAGCGGCAGCAGGCTTAGCAATCATCATCGCGTTGACAGATTGGTGGCGCTCAGGTTTATCATGTCTTTTAGGCCCATATACAGCACTGGCCTCCTTCTTAAAGGGCTTCTTCTCAGAACTTGCAGATGCCCCTTTCTGGATTTTTCCAGACTTCATTCCAGCCTCTATTCTCTCTCCAGTCAGAACAAGATCAGTAAACCCTGCAGATGAGTTACCTATAAGATGATTGAAAAATGGCCCAGATAGGGTCCCCAAGAACATATCCACCAGCTCACGATCTGTTAACGGAGGCTGCACCCTGCCAGCCAGATCCCTCCACTTATGTGCATACTCTTTGAAACCTTCGCTTGACCCTAGCGACATACCCTGGAGTTGGGTACGTGTAGGGGCAAGGTCGGCATTATATTGATACTGCTTATAAAAAGTAGTAGCCAACTCCTCCCAGTTACGAACTTTGGTCCCATCCAGCTGATAGAACCATTCGAGATGAGTCCCTGAAAGACTCTCCTGGAAGAAGTGGATCCACAAGTTCTTATCCACAGTGTACGGTTGAATCTTCCGCACGTAAGATCTGAGGTGTAGCTTGGGACAGGACGCCCCGTCATACTTGGTGAAAGATGGTGCCTTAAACTTATGAGGAATGATCACACCAGTAGACAAACCCAAGTCTCTGAAATCCAGCCCAGGCACTTGTTGGATCTCCATTGCATTCAGTCTGTCTTCCAACTGCTTATACCGATCTTCAGCAGGAGGATACTGTTCCTCATTAAAGTCAGTCTCATTGTCAGAGACTACCGGACTAGGACCTTTTCCCCCTTGGGGACTGCTCTTGCCTATAGAAGAACCAGCTTCTTCATTCTGCAGAGTGTTGCCAAACCTTCGGCCCGAGTTGAAAAGAACAGTTCTCTTCTTCTTCTTCTTCTCTTTCTTCAGGAGTAAAGCCTTCAGCTCTTCTTGGTCTTGAGCCAAACCCATGATCAGTTCCTGAAATTGCGCATTCTGCGCCTGAAGAGCCTTGATAGACATCTCGGTTGATGATGAGTCAGGGTTCATGATGCTGAAATAAATAGCGAAGAACAGTAAGCAACCTGAAAAGAAGTAAACCTGCTATGCACATGATGAATGGAATGCGTATGATTTATGTTTTCAAAGACAATCGGGAATCAACTTTGTAAACAAAAAAGGAACACACTTCATTAGATTCAACTTTGAAACTTAAATTGTTCAACAGGTTGCCCTTAGGCGTTACATAAAAGGGAAATACTGTAAAGGGAAATAAAACTGTAAAAGAACATCCAGAGCTCCTTATTGATCCCATGGTCTCCTCTTCTCAGTACGGATGTAATCATTCAGAGCTCCCTCATTCTCCAGCTGCTTTGTCAGCTTCTGGATCTTCAATTCCTGCTCGTTGAACTTTTCCCGGTAAGAATCCCGCTCTTCTCGCAGTTGCGACCAAGACCTCTTTAATGTCTCATAATCCGTAGGTATCTGAGGAGGGAGGACAATTGGAGGAGTCCCATCTTTGTCAGGATACTCAAGAATGACGGGTCTGACAGCTTCGTACGGCATACCTAACTTCTGAGCACGGACGCGAACCCAGTTGTAGTAGGCTTCCATAGGTAAAGAAGTCTTTGGCCCCAATTCTTGTGGGTCAGCTCTATGAACTTTGTCCCAAGCCTTAACGAACCTCCGACGCAGCTCGTCACTATCCAACTGAAACTCAAAACTGATGTGAGGCACCAACATCTCATGAGGCCCTACTCTTCTGGCCCTTCCAAACTGACGGAGCGCTAGACATGGATTGTAAGAGATTCCTCCTTGAGTACCAATCAACGGAACATTAGGGTATTCTCCGCAACGATCAATAACAGCTATCTCATCCAAACCTCTGAAAGTCCAAATGATGTCCTTATTAGTGAGAGACATTAACCTATGAGCCCAACCTCTTCCATCTTGGTTCTTCATTACGAACTTAGGGAGGTGCGAAATAAACCACCTCACCAACAAAGGGATACAACACCATAGGGTTCCTCGTCTTCGGGCAGTACGAGCATAAAGTTGTTGCAGGATGTCACCCAAGAGAGTGGGCACAGGGTTCTGAGACATAAAGATCCTTATGGCAGTGACATTGATGAAGTTGTCAGGATTAGGAAACAAGACTAGCCCATAGATTAAGAGAGCCAAGATGTCTTCATATGCCCTAAAGTCCAGGTCATTCCAGAAACTGTTAGCTTTACCAATCAGAAACTTGGCCAAGAAACCCTTAACTCCGCTTCTAGTCACCCGGTTGCCCATTACTTCTTGGTGGGTCAAGGGGAGAGCTGCAGTAACCTCCTCAAGCCTGAGGGTCTTTTCCCAACCAGTGTAGGGAGTCTGATCCAAGATAGGGATGCCAAGCAAATCAGAGAACTCTTCCAGGGTAGGGACCAGCTGGAAGTCTTGAAAGGTGAAGCATTGCTACAGAGGGTCATAGAACTGGGTCAGGACACTCATCAACTGTTGATCCTGCTTTGCAGTGACTAAACTGAGAAGAGAACCATGCCTCTGGATGAAGGAAGTGATATTTGGAATTCTGCTAACCAACTCTTCAAGCAACTCAGGTGGGTGAACAAAGTTGAACCGGATAGTATTCCTTCGCATAGGCATCATGATGTCCTACAAAACAGAGCAAAGGTGAAACCCTATTGTCTTTGAAATGGTCAGTCCTTATGCAGGATGCATGCAATGCTCATGATGTTATGATGTTATGATAAAGCACACCACAAATAGTTACAAAGGCACACATGTAAAGGCACACAAGTCACACAAGACAAGCCCTTAAAGTTTAGGCCAGCATGAGGTCTAGGTATTACCCTCTTTCAGTTTGTTGGTTCATACCTGTCCTATCAAAAGTAACCGAGTTCTTAGAGGATCCCAATATCATTGACTACCCTCAATCGGTCATAACTCCAGCATCGCAATCTTTTCTTGCAGCCAGAACCATCACGAGAGTTTAGCCTCAATGGGCGTAGCATACTGCTACTGTTCTAATGGCCAAGTTGTGTCATTTAAGGTTCTAAGGTCTGTTGGTGCTTAATGACTCCTCAAAAGACCCATATTCTCCTCGTTGCAACACAAGGGATAGCGGTACAGACCAAGGTGCCACACCAACGTAGCCACTGCTTCATCCGTGTCGGTCTACGCCGGACAGGTCCCTCACAGTTATGCTACCTAAACAGGGTATCCCCAGATCCGGGTTAGGATCTATGTAACTCCCATGCAACCCACAATTTAAAGCAAGCAAGTCAATACAATTGAAACCACAGTTATGAACTATCCTAAGGTACACCTCACTTTATACATTCCCCAGCAGAGTCGCCAGTTCTGTGATCGGTGGATCTGGAACTGACTGTTTAACGCTGGTTCGCGAAATGTCACGGAAGCAAGAGTCGCCACCGTCTTTTATTTTCTCCAAATGGAAAGGACAAAAGCACATAAAAATTCCTTATAGATATTGCTCTCGGTTCGGGAGGTAGATTATAGAAAGGGAAGGTGTTAGCACCCTTTCTATCCATGGTTATCCATGGGCTCTTAGATACTTTCTCATTTGTGTTTTCAAAATTGTTTGTTTGCTTTTCAACTGTGGGTTTAAAAAAGTTTCTTTGAAAATTTCAGTTCGACTCTTGTATCAGTCCTCAAGAGTGTTTGAAAAGTTGCTTTCGAAAGCTTTTTGAAAGTGTCGGTGTGAAAAGAGTTTTGATTTTGTTTTGAAATTAGAGAAAGTATCTAGAGTCGTCTACCTACCCTAAGGAATTCGTCTGTGTAAATGTCCTTGAAGTAGTGCCATCCCACCATTGAGAGGTAGGTAGCACCACCATTGGAGGTGTTCGGGTCAATTCGAGGGTTCGGGACATGGTGATCACTGGAGCAATAGGAAGACACCTTAGAAGCTACCCTCATGCCATGTTCATGGACATGAGGACTTACTAAAACATCCTCTACTCGACGACCACCTTTCGAGGGGCAAGGCAACAGTGAGACGTACCCTAGGGGTGGTGTGTGATTTGTGTGTCGTTTTCAGATATTTTTGTCTTGTTCATGCATTGGTGATCTACACGTTGCTTTTATTTTGGCATTCATTCTTTCATGCCAATTATTAACAGTTAAAAGATGCGGAATTAAAAAAAAGGTCCTACGCTATTACAAAGACGCGGGTCTACATCGCCAAATTAGTCCAAGACCCGATTTGAATAAAATAAAGTGCGAAAAAATAAATATCCTAATTAATCCATTACATGGCTTTGGGATAATTACATGAAATTTATAAAAAGGAAATAAAATAAGCGCGCGAAATAGAATTATGATCGAATGCGAGGGTGTTGGACCCTTTTAAGGAAATTAAATTACAATTAATAAATTAATTAAGTTAAATGAGAAAAAGGAAATTATTTTTGAGTTTTTTGTATTTATGGACTTAGTAAGAAAATTAAATGAAACTAAAACCCTAATTCTAAACTATTTTTAATTTATTAAAAAAAATATTTAAATTTGACCTAATTTTAATTAATTATTTACATGGCAATTTATTTACAAAATAAATAATTAATTATTAATAATGGTAAAAGAAAAGGAAAAAAGGATAAAAGTATAAAACCTTAATTCTACATTTTTTAGTTTATTACAAAAATATTAAAATTAAAACCTAGAATTAGAACTAAATTAACTAACAAAATTTATTCACAAAAAAAAAACATTTAAATTAAATATATTTATATTTTTTGACTTTCTGATTTTTTGGTATATTTTTTTTATGTTATGAAAAATTAATTTAAAGAATTAAAAAAAGAGAGTAATTAAATTTAAGCAAATAATAAAAAATAAAACAAAGAATGAAGGGAAGAAGTACAAACAAAGGGGGTGGTAGACCCAATTATGGAGGTAAATTGCCAGCAATCTGGCCCATTTATTGGAGGCCTGGTTGACTTTTGGTGGTCACGTGTGGACTCCTGGACTGAGGTGCACCATGGAACTCATGCCTTGGCTTTTGGATTGATCTCAGTGGCCATGTGGCAAGCACCAGCGCTGGACTTTTGGTGG
This sequence comes from Vicia faba, assembly GCA_948472305.1. Taxonomy (NCBI): domain Eukaryota; kingdom Viridiplantae; phylum Streptophyta; class Magnoliopsida; order Fabales; family Fabaceae; genus Vicia; species Vicia faba. Next base: position 1,684,292,436 of record OX451736.1, on the reverse strand, counting down.
ACTTCAAGACATGTTAGGCACCTGATCACATTGTAAGGAAAAATAGAAAGAAATATGGGGGACCTGGGGATCGAACCCAGGTCCCAAGGCTTGCAAATGCTCTTCTCCACCAACTGTGCCATTCAACGCATTCGTAAGTATTACGCAAAACAAATAAAATGAATAATAAGTCACGCTAATGGTAAAAACGCGCTAAAAATTCAAACGATCCAACCATGAGAGGACACGCAAGCTTCTTCTCCATTGTACCTGTAATCAGAAAAGAGATAGCAGGGGTTTTAAACCCCCACTAAATATACCCTGCGAAAAATAGCGATTACGCCATGGTTGCTCATAAATTGAGCGTGACATGGTGGTTGTGTTCGTATGAAGGTCATGAGTTCAGTGGTCCAGGTCTTGTTGGCCAATTTTTCCCCAAACGCAAAGCCCTAATTTTACAGCTTTGAAAACCTAGCAAGCTCCAATGGTAACTTTGCATATAGGCTATGAAAACTCAATTAAACAATATCAATGGACTCAGAAGGTCCATGTTAGTAGAAAACAACAATCAAAGTGTATGAAAAATGTCCAGAAATTCAGATACGATTATGCATAAAGTATGAGAAATTTTGACTTTGTTATACCACTTCTTGATGCGTGGGGACTGGAAAATAATGCAGAAAGCTTCCTTGATGCCTTGGCAAGCTATTGGAATCCTTATTTCGCTTTGAATTGTCCTCTAATGCAGTTTTCAGTTTTGACTTTTTCACAAAAAATTGCAAAGTGTGTATGAGTTTTTAGGCGCAGCTTCAAGGTTTTATGCACTAGGGTTGTGTTCTGACTTATGTATGGGACAAATTAGGGTAAGAATTTGAGCCAAGAGATCAATGTTTTGATGAATCAAATATTTGATTTTTTATGAAATCTTTTCAAATCTTTTTCATGAAGAACATGCCAAGTTTGGAAGATTTTTCTCTTGTTGATTGGCACACGAAATAATGAGCATGTGATAGACCTATTTTCTGCACAAAAAGATTTAAAACCAATGATTTGATATTTTTCTTATATTTAAAACTAATTAAATGAATAAATAAAAATAAAAATTCAATTAATTAATTAAAAATAAGAAAGTAAATCCCTTTGGGATTAATGGGTCGTGCATATGCTTTGGATAATGATTCTTGGAAGAATTTGTGGCCCATTAGCAATTTTGAGGCATTTGAAGCAAAGTTGATTTTTCAAAATTCCCAAAAATTTCCCAACTTCCACAAGGCATATCTTGCTAAAATGTTAAGCTTTGATCATGTTCTTGGACATTTTCGAAAGGTCTTGAAGTCCTCTAACCAATGCCTTTGGTCCCATGTCATTTTGATTTACCAATCTCAAGTTATGGTCTTTGACTTAAAGTCCCTTTTTGTTGACTTTTGAAAATGACCTATAATGTTGAAATTGATAACTTTTTGTGAGAGCATTTCTTGGACTTGAAGTGTGAAAAGGAGTTGTAGGAAATGTATTTTTCTTCAAAATGAGCTTTGGATGGAATTTTTCTGATGAACCATGTGGAAGTTATGCCTTGGTCAAGTTACAGTTGACTTTTTCAACTGTCCAAATATGGAAACTTTTGCATCTTGAGACTGTTTGAGCCATACCTTGAAAATCATGACCAAGAATTGATCAAATGATGTTTGTGGCTTCAAAATGAGATGTTGACCAAAAATTTTGACTTTTGACTGTTAAATGACCATTTTGCCCCTACAGTTGACTGCTGAGCAATTAGGGTTTTTGACTGTGCAATTTTGTGCTGTAAGTCTTGAAACTTGGCATGAGGATACTTGACAATGTTTGTAGGCATGTGGGACTTGATTGGACCCTTGGAAACTTCAATTTCTTTGCCAGACCCAAAACCCTAGTTTTTGACTGTTATGAGGCCCTTGAACTGTGCAACCCTTGGGGAGATTTTGAAGCTTTGACTTGGCAAATCTTGAAGAATATGGGAGGGCAAATTTTGGGGTACAACACCCCCTCTAGCTGACAAAGGAAGTAATCCTAAGAATGATGCTGCTGAATCATCCAAAAATGATGTTACTGATAGAAAATTTGAGAAGCTTGCTACCTCTACCCTAAAAGATGTGGAAGAAGAAAATGTTGACCAAAATGTTGAAGAAAATTCCGCTACCTCTAAGGATGGAGAATGTCACAATGTTGTGGATGTTGTCAATGTTGAAGAGCTCTCTAACAATGAGCTCATCACTAATGTTGTACCTAGTATTGCTAGAAGGCTAAAGTCCAGGAGAGTAAAAGATGCAAGCATCACACCCCCTCCCAAGACAATCAAGAAGAAAACCATGTATGGACCCCCAAAAGCAGGAAATAAAATGGTCCCTCCATCTAGCAAGAGAAAAGCTAGACCTGTTACCTCTACTTATGATGATGATGTTGTAAAAAGGTTCAAGAGTAAGAAGAAAGTTGTTCTAGTTGAAGAGACTAACTCTGAGTATGATGTTGAGCAAGATGCTTTCAAAATAACTACTTTCAAAATGCTTTATAAACACTCTTGTGGACTGATACAAGAGTTATTATAAAGCAGACTGTCTTACAATGGCATCTTCAAAACAATTTTCACAAAACAACACTTTTCCGATAAATATTTTCAAAATAAATATTTTGTATACATTCTCAACGATACGAGAATCATTACAAAATTTCTGCACTTATGCATTTTCAAAATATTTTCAATCACACAAAGCATTTTTCAAAAGTGAGCTAGCAATTAAGAGTCCGTAGATGACTACGGATTAAAAGGGTACTAACACCTTCCCTTTTCATAACCTACCCTCCAAACTCAGAAAACTCTCAAAGGTCTTTCCTGTTCTTTTCACCATTTCCTTTATTGGATAAAAGAAAAGTCGGTAGAGACTCTTGCTATCTGCAACATTTGCGATAAAATGCAAAACCAAAAGTCAGTTCTGTCACCTTATTACACCAAGTACCTTGAATGATAAAAGGATCACCTAGAGGTAGTTTGGAAATGTTGAAATTTCATAAACTATCCATAAGCTTAGATGAACATAAAGTTCAAATGCCTTATCCAAATTGATAAAAAAAGAAAAGGTAGAAGAATTCCTTGCCAGAATTTTTTCAAACATGTCTCAACATCACACATCATCTTCCTAAAAATCTTCAAATGAAAATCTTTCTCTTGTCAGAGTACTAGATGTTACTCCTCTTTCAAAGATCCCTCCACTTGATAAAAAGGTCAAGAAACCTAGATCATCACCAGCTAAGAAATCTAAAGATGATAAAGGTAACCCCTCTTCTGCTACTGACAATAGAAATGAAGAAGAAATTGTCAATGTTGATAGAAGCATCAAAAGGCTCATGGAAAGAGTTTTAAATGAAGGATTTGTTGTGCTTGGGATTTCTACTCCCCTTGCTCGCATGCCCCCTCTAGCTGACAAAGGAAGTAATCCTAAGAATGATGCTGCTGAATCATCTAAAAATGATGCTGCTGAATCATCCAAAAATGATGTTACTGATAGAAAACTTGAGAAGCTTGCTACCTCTTCCCTAAAAGATGTGAAAGAAGAAAATGTTGACCAAAATGTTGAAGAAAATTCAGCTACCTCTAAGGATGGAGAATGTCACAATGTTGTGGATGTTGTCAATGTTGAAGAGCTCTCTGACAATGAGCTCATCACTAATGTTGTACCTAGTATTGCTAGAAGGCTAAAGTCCAGGAGAGTGAAAGATGCAAGCATCACACCCCCTCCCAAGACAATCAAGAAGAAAACCATGTATGGACCCCCAAAAGCAGGAAGTAAAATGGTCCCTCCATCTAGCAAGAGAAAAGCTAGACCTGTTACCTTTACTGATGATGATGATGTTGTAAAAAGGTTCAAGAGTAAGAAAGTTGTTCTAGTTGAAGAGACTAACTCTGAGTATGATGTCGAGCAAGATGCTTTCAAAATAACTACTTTCAAAATGCTTTATAAACACTCTTGAGAACTGATACAAGAGTTATTATAAAGCAGACTGTCTTACAATGGCATCTACAAAACAATTTTCACAAAACAACACATTTCCGATAAATATTTTCAAAATAAATATTTTGTATACATTCTCAACGATACGAGAATCATTACAAAATTTCCGCACTTATGCATTTTCAAAATATTTTCAAACACACAAAGCATTTTTCAAAAGTGAGATAGCAATTAAGAGTCCGTAGATGACTACGGATGAAATGTGTACTAACACCTTCCCTTTACATAACCTACCCTCCGAACTCAGAGAACTCTCAAAGGTCTTTCATGTTCGTTTCACCATTTCCTTTATTGGATAAAAGAAAAGTCGATAGAGACTCTTGCTATCTGCAACATTTGCGATAAAATGCAAAACCAAAAGTCAATTCTGTCACCTTATTACACCAAGTACCTTGAATGATAAAAGGATCACCTAGAGGTAGTTTGGAAATGTTGAAAGTTCATAAACTATCCATAAGCTTGGATGAACATAAAGTTCAAATGCCTTATCCAAATAGATAAAAAAGAAAAGGTAGAAGAATTCATTGCCAGAATTTTTTCAAACATGTCTCAACATCACACATCATCTTCCTAAAAATCTGCAAATGAAAATCTTTCTCTTGACAGAGTACTAGATGTTACTCCTCTATCAAAGATCCCTCCGCTTGATAAAAAGGTCAAGAAACCTAGATCATCACCAGCTAAGAAATCTAAAGATGATAAAGGTAACTCCTCTTCTGCTACTGACAATAGAAATGAAGAAGAAATTGTCAATGTTGATAGAAGCCTCAGAAGGATCATTGAAAGAGTTTTAAATGAAGGATTTGTGGTGCCTGGAATTTCTACTCCCCTTGCTCGCATGCCCCCTCTAGCTGACAAAGGAATTAATCCTAAGAATGATGCTGCTGAATCATCTAAAAATGATGCTGCTGAATCATCCAAAAATGATGTTACTGATAGAAAACTTGAGAAGCTTGCTACCTCTTCCCTAAAAGATGTGGAAGAAGAAAATGTTCAAAATGTTGAAGAAAATTCTGCTACCTCTAAGGATGGAGAATGTCAAAATGTTGTGGATGTTGTCAATGTTGAAGAGCTCTCTGACAATGAGCTCATCACTAATGTTGTACCTAGTATTGCTAGAAGGCTAAAGTCCAGGAGAGTGAAAGATGCAAGCATCACACCCCCTCCCAAGACAATCAAGAAGAAAACCATGTATGGACCCCCAAAATCAGGAAGTAAAATGGTCCCTCCATCTAGCAAGAGAAAAGCTAGACCTGTTACCTCTACTGATGATGATGATGTTGTAAAAAGGTTCAAGAGTAAGAAGAAAGTTGTTCTACTTGAAGATACTAACTCTGAGTATGATGTCGAGCAAGATGCTTTCAAAACAACTACTTTCAAAATGCTTTATAAACACTCTTGAGGATTGATACAAGAGTTATTATAAAGCAGACTGTCTTACAATGGCATCTACAAAACAATTTTCACAAAACAACACATTTCCGATAAATATTTTCAAAATAAATATTTTGTATACATTCTCAATGATACGAGAATCATTACAAAATTTCCGCACTTATGCATTTTCAAAATATTTTCAAACACACAAAGCATTTTTCAAAAGTGAGATAGCAATTAAGAGTCCGTAGATGACTACGGATAAAAAGGGTACTAACACCTTCCCTTTACATAACCTACCCTCCGAACTCAGAGAACTCTCAAAAGTCTTTCCTGTTCTTTTCACCATTTACTTTATTGGATAAAAGAAAAGTCGGTAGAGACTCTTGCTATCTGCAACATTGCGATAAAATGCAAAACCAAAAGTCAGTTTTGTCACCTTATTACACCAAGTACCTTGAATGATAAAAGGATCACCTATAGGTAGTTTGGAAATGTTGAAAGTTCATAAACTATCCATAAGCTTAGATGAACATAAAGTTCAAATGCCTTATCCAAATTGATAAAAAAGATAAGGTAGAAGAATTCCTTGCCAGAATTTTTTCAAACATGTCTCAACATCACACATCATCTTCCTAAAAATCTGCAATGAAAATCTTTCTCTTGACAGAGTACTAGATGTTACTCCTCTATCAAAGATCCCTCCGCTTGATAAAAAGGTCAAGAAACCTAGATCATCACCAGCTAAGAAATCTAAAGATGATAAAGGTAACTCCTCTTCTGCTAATGACAATAGAAATGAAGAAGAAATTGTCAATGTTGATAGAAGCATCAGAAGGCTCATGGAAAGAGTTTTAAATGAAGGATTTGTTGTGCCTGGGATTTCTACTCCCCTTTCTCGCATGCCCCCTCTAGCTGACAAAGGAAATAGTCCTAAGAATGATGCTGCTGAATCATCCAAAAATGATGCTGCTGAATCTTCCAAAAATCATGTTACTGATAGAAAACTTGAGAAGCTTGCTACCTCTTCCCTAAAAGATGTGGAAGAAGAAAATGTTGAAGAAAATTCCGCTACCTCTAAGGATGGAGAATGTCACAATGTTGTGGATGTTGTCAATGTTGAAGAGCTCTCTGACAATGAGCTCATCACTAATGTTGTACCTAGTATTGCTAGAAGGCTAAAGTCCAGGAGAGTGAAAGATGCAAGCATCACACCCCCTCCCAAGACAATCAAGAATAAAACCATGTATGGACCACCCAAAATCAGGAAGTAAAATGATCCCTCCATCTAGCAAGAGAAAAGCTAGACCTGTTACCTCTACTGATGATGATGAAGTTGTAAAAAGGTTCAAGAGTAAGAAGAAAGTTGTTCTAGTTGAAGAGACTAACTCTGAGTATGATGTCGAGCAAGATGCTTTCAAAATAACTACTTTCAAATTGCTTTATAAACACTCTTGAGGACTGATACAAGAGTTATTATAAAGCAAACTGTCTTACAATGGCATCTACAAAACAATTTTCACAAAACAACACATTTCCGATAAATATTTTCAAAATAAATATTTTGTATACATTCTCAACGATACGAGAATCATTACAAAATTTCCGCACTTATGCATTTTCAAAATATTTTCAAACACACAAAGCATTTTTCAAAAGTGAGATAGCAATTAAGAGTCCGTAGATGACTACGGATAAAAAGGGTACTAACACCTTCCCTTTACATAACCTACCCTCCGAACTCAGAGAACTATCAAAGGTTTTTCATGTTCTTTTCACCATTTCCTTTATTGGATAAAAGAAAAGTCGGTAGAGACTCTTGCTATCTGCAACATTTGCGATAAAATGCAAAACCAAAAGTCAGTTCTGTCACCTTATTACACCAAGTACCTTGAATGATAAAAGGATCACCTAGAGGTAGTTTGGAAATGTTGAAAGTTCATAAAATATCCATAAGCTTATATGAACATAAAGTTCAAATGCCTTATCCAAATTGATAAAAAAGAAAAGGTAGAAGAATTCCTTGACAGAGTTTTTTCAAACATGTCTCAACATCACACATCATCTTCCTCAAAATCTGCAAATGAAAATCTTTCTCTTGACAGAGTACTATATGTTACTCCTCTATCAAAGATCCCTCCGCTTGATAAAAAGGTCAAGAAACCTAGATCATCACCAGCTAAGAAATCTAAAGATGATAAAGGTAACTCCTCTTCTGCTACTGACAATAGAAATGAAGAAGAAATTGTCAATGTTGATAGAAGCATCAGAAGGCTCATGGAAAGAGTTTTAAATGAAGGATTTGTTGTGCCTGGGATTTCTACTCCCCTTTCTCGCATGCCCCCTCTAGCTGACAAAGGAAGTAATCCTAAGAATGATGCTGCTGAATCATCCAAAAATGATGCTGCTGAATCATCCAAAAATAATGTTACTGATAGAAAACTTGAGAAGCTTGCTACCTCTTCCCTAAAAGATGTGGAAGAAGAAAATGTTGACCAAAATGTTGAAGAAAATTCTGCTAATCATCCAAAAATGATGCTGCTGAATCATCCAAAAATGATGTTACTGATAGAAAACTTGAGAAGCTTGCTACCTTTTCCCTAAAAGATGTGGAGGAAGAAAATGTTGACCAAAATGTTGAAGAAAATTCTGCTACCTCTAAGGATGGAGAATGTCACAATGTTGTGGATGTTGTCAATGTTGAAGAGCTCTCTGACAATGAGCTCATCACTAATGTTGTACCTAGTATTGCTAGAAGGCTAAAGTCCAGGAGACTGAAAGATGCAAGCATCACACCCCCTCCCAAGACAATCAAGAAGAAAACCATGTATGGACCCCCAAAATCAGGAAGTAAAATGGTCCCTCCATCTAGCAAGAGAAAAGCTAGACCTGTTACCTCTACCGATGATGATGATGTTGTAAAAAGGTTCAAGAGTAAGAAGAAAGTTGTTCTAGTTGAAGAGACTAACTCTGAGTATGATGTCGAGCAAGATGCTTTCAAAATAAATACTTTCAAAATGCTTTATAAACACTCTTGAGGACTGATACAAGAGTTATTATAAAGCAAACTGTCTTACAATGGCATCTACAAAACAATTTTCACAAAACAACACATTTCCGATAAATATTTTCAAAATAAATATTTTGTATACATTCTCAACGATACGAGAATCATTACAAAATTTCCGCACTTATGCATTTTCAAAATATTTTCAAACACACAAAGCATTTTTCAAAAGTGAGATAGCAATTAAGAGTCCGTAGATGACTACGGATAAAAAGGGTACTAACACCTTCCCTTTACATAACCTACCCTCTGAACTCAGAGAACTCTCAAAGGTTTTTCATGTTCTTTTCACCATTTCCTTTATTGGATAAAAGAAAAGTCGGTAGAGACTCTTGCTATCTGCAACATTTGCGATAAAATGCAAAACCAAAAGTCAGTTCTGTCACCTTATTACACCAAGTACCTTGAATGATAAAAGGATCACCTAGAGGTAGTTTGTAAATTTTGAAAGTTCATAAACTATCCATAAGCTTATATGAACATAAAGTTCAAATGCCTTATCCAAATTGATAAAAAAGAAAAGGTAGAAGAATTCCTTGCCAGAGTTTTTTCAAACATGTCTCAACATCACACATCATCTTCCTCAAAATCTGCAAATGAAAATCTTTCTCTTGACAGAGTACTAGATGTTAGTCCTCTATCACAAATCCCTCCGCTTGATAAAAAGGTCAAGAAACCTAGATCATCACCAGCTAAGAAATCTAAAGATGATAAAGGTAACTCCTCTTCTGCTACTGACAATAGAAATGAAGAAGAAATTGTCAATGTTGATAGAAGCATCAGAAGGCTTATGGAAAGAGTTTTAAATGAAGGATTTGTTGTGCCTGGAATTTCTACTCCCCTTGCTCGCATGCCCCCTCTAGCTGACAAAGGAAGTAATCCTAAGAATGATGCTGCTGAATCATCCAAAAATGATGCTGCTGAATCATCCAAAAATGATGTTACTGATAGAAAACTTGAGAAGCTTGCTACCTCTGCCCTAAAAGATGTGGAAGAAGAAAATGTTGATCAAAATGTTGAAGAAAATTATGCTACCTCTAAGGATGGAGAATGTCACAATGTTGTGGATGTTGTCAATGTTGAAGAGCTCTCTGACAATGAGCTCATCACTAATGTTGTACCTAGTATTACTAGAAGGCTAAAGTCCAGGAGAGTAAAATATGCAAGAATCACACCCCCTCCCAAGACAATCAAGAAGAAAACCATGTATGGACCCCCAAAAGCAGGAGGTAAAATGGTCCCTCCATCTAGCAAGAGAAAAGCTAGACCTGTTACTTCTACTGATGATGATGATGTTGTAAAAAGGTTCAAGAGTAAGAAGAAAGTTGTTCTAGTTGAAGAGACTAACTCTGAGTATGATGTCGAGCAAGATGCTTTCAAAACAACTACTTTCAAAATGCTTTATAAACACTCTTGAGGATTGATACAAGAGTTATTATAAAGCAGACTGTCTTACAATGGCATCTACAAAACAATTTTCACAAAACAACACATTTCCGATAAATATTTTCAAAATAAATATTTTGTATACATTCTCAACGATACGAGAATCATTACAAAATTTCCGCACTTATGCATTTTCAAAATATTTTCAAACACACAAAGCATTTTTCAAAAGTGAGATAGCAATTAAGAGTCCGTAGATGACTATGGATGAAAAGGGTACTAACACCTTCCCTTTACATAACCTACCCTCCGAACTCAGAGAACTCTCAAAGGTCTTTCCTGTTCTTTTCACCATTTCCTTTATTGGATAAAAGAAAAGTCGGTAGAGACTCTTGCTATCTGCAACATTTGCGATAAAATGCAAAACCAAAAGTCAGTTCTGTCATCTTATTACACTAAGTACCTTGAATGATAAAGGGATCACCTAGAGGTAGTTTGGAAATGTTGAAAGTTCATAAACTATCCATAAGCTTAGATGAACATAAAGTTCAAATGCCTTATCCAAATTGATAAAAAAGAAAAGGTAGAATAATTCCTTGTCAGAATTTTTTCAAACATGTCTCAACATCACACATCATCTTCCTCAAAATCTGCAAATGAAAATCTTTCTCTTGACATAGTACTAGATGTTACTCCTCTATCAAAGATCCCTCTGCTTGATAAAAAGGTCAAGAAACCTAGATCATCACCAACTAAGAAATCTAAAGAGGATAAAGGTAACTCCTCTTCTGCTACTGACAATAGAAATGAAGAAGAAATTGTCAATGTTGATAGAAGCATCAGAAGGCTTATGGAAAGAGTTTTAAATGAAGGATATGTTGTGCCTGGGATTTCTACTCCCCTTGCTCGCATGCCCCCTCTAGCTGACAAAGGAAGTAATCCTAAGAATGATGTTGCTGAATCATCCAAAAATGATGCTGCCGAATCATCTAAAAATGATGTTACTAATAGAAAACTTGAGAAGCTTGCTACCTCTGCCCTAAAAGATGTGGAAGAACAAAATGTTGATCAAAATGTTGAAGAAAATTCCGCTACCTCTAAGGATGGAGAATGTCACAATGTTGTGGATATTGTCAATGTTGAAGAGCTCTCTGACAATGAGCTCATCACTAATGTTGTACCTAGTATTGCTAGAAGGCTAAAGTCCAGGAGAGTGAAATATGCAAGAATCACACCCCCTCCCAAGACAATCAAGAAGAAAACCATGTATGGACCCCCAAAAGCAGGAAGTAAAATGGTCCCTCCATCTAGCAAGACAAAAGTTAGACCTGTTACCTCTACTGATGATGATGATGTTGTAAAAAGGTTCAAGAGTAAGAAGAAAGTTGTTCTAGTTGAAGAGACTAACTCTGAGTATGATGTCGAGCAAGATTCTTTCAAAATAACTACTTTCAAAATGATTTATAAACACTCTTGAGGACTGATACAAGAGTTATTATAAAGCAGACTGTCTTACAATGGCATCTTCAAAACAATTTTCACAAAACAACACTTTTCTGATAAATATTTTCAAAATAAATATTTTGTATACATTCTCAGCGATACCAGAATCATTACAAAATTTTCGCACTTAGGAATTTTCAAAATATTTTCAAACGCACAAAGCATTTTTCAAAAGTGAGCTAGCAATTAAGAGTCTGTAGATAACTACGGATGAAAAGGGTACTAACACCTTCCCTTTTCATAACCTACCCCCCGAACTCAGAAAACTCTCAAAGGTCTTTCCTGTTCTTTTCACCATTTCCTTTATTGGATAAAATAAAATCGGTAGAGACTCTTTCTATCTGCAACATTTGCGATAAAATGCAAAACCAAAAGTAAGTTCTCTCACCTTATTACACCAAGTACCTTGAATGATAAAGGGATCACCTAGAGGTAGTTTTGAAATGTTGAAAGTTCATAAACTATCCATAAGCTTAGATGAACATAAAGTTCAAATGCCTTATCCAAATTGATAAAAAAGAAAAGGTAGAAGAATTCCTTGCCAGAATATTTTCAAACATGTCTCAACATCACACATCATCTTCCTCAAAATCTGCAAATGAAAATCTTTCTCTTGATAGAGTACTAGATGTTACTCCTCTATCAAAGATCCCTCCGCTTGATAAAAAGGTCAAGAAACCTAGATCATCACCAGCTAAGAAATCTAAAGATGATAAAGGTAACTCCTCTTCTGCTACTGACAATAGAAATGAAGAAGAAATTGTCAATGTTGATAGAAGCATCAAAAGGCTTATGGACAGAGTTTTAAATGAAGGATTTGTTGTGCCTGGGATTTCTACTCCCCTTGCTCGCATGCCCCCTCTAGCTGAGAAAGGAAGTAATCCTAAGAATGATGCTGCTGAATCATCCAAAAATGACGCTGCTGAATCATCCAAAAATGATGTTATTGATAGAAAACTTAAGAAGCTTGCTACCTCTGCCCTAAAAGATGTGGAAGAAGAAAATGTTGATCAAAATGTTGAAGAAAATGCCGCTACCTCTAAGGATGGAGAAAGTCACAATGTTATGGATGTTGTCAATGTTGAAGAGCTCTCTGACAATGAGCTCATCACTAATGTTGTACCTAGTATTGCTAGAAGGCTAAAGTCCAGGAGAGTGAAAGATGCAAGCATCACACCCCCTCCCAAGACAATCAAGAAGAAAACCATGTATGGTCCCCCAAAAGCAGGAAGTAAAATGGTCCCTCCATCTAGCAAGAGAAAAGCTAGACATGTTACCTCTATTGATAATGATGATGTTGTAAAAAGGTTCAAGAGTAAGAAGAAAGTTGTTCTAGTTGAAGAGACTAACTCTGAGTATGATGTCGAGCAAGATGCTTTCAAAATAACTACTTTCAAAATGCTTTATAAACACTCTTGAGGACTGATATAAGAGTTATTATAAAGCAGACTGTCTTACAATGGCATCTTCAAAACAATTTTCACAAAACAACACTTTTCTGATAAATATTTTCAAAATAAATATTTTGTATACATTCTCAATGATACGAGAATCATTACAAAATTTCTGCACTTAAGCATTTTCAAAATATTTTCAAACACAGAGCATTTTTCAAAAGTGAGCTAGCAATTAAGAGTCCGTAGATGACTACGGATGAAAAGGGTAGTAACACTTTCCCTTTTCATAACCTACCCCCCGAACTCAGAGAACTCTCAAAGGTCTTTCCTGTTCTTTTCACCATTTCCTTTATTGGATAAAATAAAAGTCGGTAGAGACTCTTGCTATCCGCAACATTTGCGATAAAATGCAACGCCAAAAGTCAGTTCTCTCACCTTAATACACCAAGTACCTTGAATGATAAAAGGATCACCTAGAGGTAGTTTATAAATGTTGAAAGTTCATAAACTATCCATAAGCTTAGATGAACATAAAGTTCAAATGCCTTATCCAAATTGATAAAAAAGAAAAGGTAGAAGAAAAAATTGACGAAGAAGAGATGAAATTCCATGATAAATGATTAATGATGATTGAAGATTGAACTTAGGTCAAAGTTGATGAAAACTTGTTAGAGAGTTGGTAAGACCAAAGCCCTCTAACAATAAGTTTTAAAGATCTTAAATCATAGTTCAATAATCAATCATACTTGGGCTTTCAAACATAAAGTTTGGGCCACTAATGATCACTTAGAGAGAAAAAGGAAAGAGATGAATCCATGATAAATGATCAACGGTGATTGAAGATTGAACTTAGGTCAAGGTTGATGAAGACTTGTTAGAGGATTGGTTAGACCAAATCTTCATAACAACAAGTTCCAAAGGTCTTGAACCATGGTTCAATAATTAATAATATTTAGATAATTTCAAGCATAAAGCTTGGGCCACTAATGATCATTCAAAGGGATGAAGAAACAGATAAGATGAAGAGAAATGGGGATGAAGTAGAAATAGACCAAAAATTAAATCCCACATTTGAACCAAGGAATTAATCAAGCTATCATTAAAATCATTCATTCATTTTGGTGGAGCTCAACTCAACACCCAAGATCCAATGATGTTAATAAGCTCATGATTCAAATTCACATGGTCTAAGATCAGCCATAATATATACAAAAATAAAATTGCAATTAAAAAAATCAAATATATTAAGAGAATGATTTTAAAAAGAGTTTTAAATTGAAAATAAAAGGGAAATTACCAAACCACATTCAAAACTTAAAATAAATGAAATCCAAAGGCACGAAAAAAAACAGAAATATCTCAAAGTATATTAAAAAAATTTAATATATTTTTTAAAAGTCAGAAACTATTTTAAAAAAAATGTAAAATCAAGTAAAATAAACCAAAAATCACAAAAAATAGCAATATTAAAAATAAAAATCAAATGAGGTCACCATGACTTGTCAAATGTCATTGGATCCTTTCAAGATTTTCTCAGAATTTTAAAAGATCTAAGAATATTTTTAAACAATTAAAATAACTCAAATAAAGAGAAAATCATAAAAATATCAAATCATAAAATATAATTATGAAAAAATAAAAATCAGAAAGAGAATAGTCAAAAATATTTTTAGTGATATTTTCATAATTTCTGAATGTGAAATGATTTTTTTATAATTTTTTAAGTTTAAAACAATTAAAAATAAGAAATCAGAAAATAAAATAAAACCTAAATAATGTGGATCATCTAATCATTATCAAAACACGTTAGTAATCAAATCCAAGGTATATGGCGCAATGTGCATTTTATGGTATTTAATGAATAAAGCATTAAATTACTTTTAAAAATCAGAAAAAATATAAATATAAAAAAACAAGGGTCGTTGGATCTGGATCATTTAAAACACACTGGCAATCTGGAGAGACCATGTGTGTGGATACACGGTGAACCAGATTCAATGCGTGCGTATGGAAGCAATAAAAGTCCATCCAAAAAGATTAAAACAATTGGCTCAAGGTCATTGGTTGAAGAGCGACACGTAGGTCGTCTTCAACCTCCAGCATCTACAAATATGGAAAGGATGAGATTCTTCAAACAGAAATGTTAGAAGCTCACAGTGGTATCATTGGATTCGTCTCATTCAGATGATCCTAACCGTACCGTTACGAAATATTTATTTAAAGTATAACTCACTCGATTTGGAAAAAAACTAGAAGGTTTTGAAAATTTGAAATAAAAATCAGAAGCATCAAATGCATTGATTCACAAAAATTAAGTTAATAGCAAGTATCAATGAACATCATAGATCATCATAGTAATTTGAGTTAGAATATTTGGTGCCTTAACCTACCTGAATTAAGTAACAGAAGCTTGCGCTGAAAGTGAACTTGGTTTGAGCAGAATAAGACACGATTTGGATTGCTTTTTGTTTTATAAGCTTCACTCAAGTTCCATAAAGAAGAATAGAACACGAAATTGAATTGAAAAGCAAGGAAATAGTAAATTCAAATTTTCAGAAAAGTGAGTTATGGAGGAAGTTGGCCAAAGGTTTTCTGGATCTCTAAGATTGTGAAATGAACAAGGCAAGTACTCTATTTATAGATAGAGTGAATGGTGATGAGAATTGGAGAGGAATCGTGCCAAATCTTGCTTTTTAGGTTAATCCGTGTGAGCATGGAATGTGTAATATGCACATGACCAAAACTCTCTCAAACAATGCATTTTGATGATCAAAATATCTATGGAACCTTGCTAAACTTGATTAATGTTGAAAACACGTGCTAATTTGGCTTGAAATTGCAAATCAAGTTGTTAAAAACTTACATCGAGCAAGGATGTCAATCCATGGTGCCATGGTCAAAACTGCATAGCTCACTACTCAGGGACCTTTATGGTGCAATATTGGATTCTTTAGAAAGCTGAATGGTCAATCTTGACAATGTGCTTTGAAAATTTTCATTTGGGTACTTGGTATTAGAGTTGTATCCATTTGAATTTGTGAAAGACACACTGATTTTTATACTTAGAAATATTTCTAAGTATAAACTTCCAAAATGACCTATAATGTCTTGCAAAGTTAAATGACCATCCACTCAAAATTAGCTCTTGATTCTTGAAGATGAAATGAGCTAAACTCTTCATATTTAATTATGGAATTTATATAACTCCAAAATCATGAAAATTGAAAGAGTTGTGGTCTTTGGAAGATGATGAAATTTTCTTGGGAAATCCATAAGTGACCTATAATGTTTCCACCAATTACATAACTTTACCCACTCTTTTTGATCTTGATCTTTGAATCAAAGTTGTAATAAACATCCTCAAGTTTATTATGAAAACTTAATGAGCTCAAGGAGACAAAAATTGATCAAGTTATGATCTTTTGAAGTTAAGTTCTCATCTCCACAATCTATTTTTATACAACATTTATAGCCAAAATACATAAATTTTCAAAGAGGTTCATGTGGAGTACCGTAGATGTTTATGGTGCTAATACCTTCCCTTTGCATAACCAACCCCCAAACATAGATTCTCTCCCCCCTCTTTTGGGTTATTCGCTCTTTTCCCATTCCTTTGGAAACAATAAAGTGCATTGGAGATTTTTATTCTGATCTGTGCGAGTTAAGTCAATCCAATGGCTTTGTCTCAACATTTCTACCGCTACACCGAGGATATGAAAAAGAATACTTTCATGACTCCTTGGGGTAACTTCTGTTACAAAGTATGCCCTTCGGTCTAAAGAACACAGGGGAAACTTATCAATGAGTCATGGTCACGTTATTTCATGACAAGATCCACAAGGAACTTGAGGTATATGTGGATTATATGATTGCCAAATCCCATACGGAGGAGGATGACATCATTCACTTGAAGAAATTATTCGAGCGTATATAGAAATACAAATTGTGGTTGAATTCAAATTAATTCACATTTGGTGTCAGGTTGGGAAAATTGTTGGGTTTTATTGTGAGTCAGTAAGGTATTGAGGCGGATCCCGACAAGGTGAAGGACATAAAAGAAATGCCAGCTCCAAGGACAGAAAAAGAGGTTTTTGGGTTCTTAGGATGATTGAACTACATTTCAAGGTTCATATTGAACCTAACAGCTACGTGCGAGCCTATATTCAAATCACTTTGAAAAGATCAAAAAATAGTGTGGAATGATGATTGTCAGATAGCCTTTGAGACAATAAAGAAATATTTACAAGAGCCATCAATCTTGATGCCACCAGTACTAGGAAGACTGCTCATCATGTACTTAACAGTGGTTGAAGGGTCTATGGGATGTGTATTAGGGAAACACGATGAAATGGGTAGAAAAGAGCATGCAATCTACTACCTTAGAAAGAAATTCAATGACTACGAAACCAGGTACTCACTCCTCGAAAAGACTTGTTATGCTTTGGGTTAGGCTACTAAATGATTGAGACAGTACATGTTGACTCACATCGCATGGTTAATAGCAAGAATGAATCCTTTGAAGTATGTGTTTAAAAAACCAGCTCTTACAGGAAGAATAGCCAGATGGCAGATGTTACTAGCCGAGTACGACATCTAGTATGTTACTCAAAAGGCCATCAAAGGTAGTGTACTAGCTAATCATCTAGCTCATCAGCCACTTCCAAAATATCAACCAATGAAGTTTGACTTTCTAGACGAAGATGTCATGGTTATAGGTGACTACAAAATACCAGGACCGAACAAAGGACCTGAACTAGGGGCACGTTGGACATTCATGTTTGGAGGTGCTTCAAATGCACTAGGGCATGGTATTAGGGCAATGTTGACTTCTCCAAATAATTTCCATAAACCTTATACTGCAAGGTTTTATTTTAATTGCACCAACAATGTCACTGGATATGAAGCTTGAATCTTGGGTCTAGAAGCTACTATCGATCTAAGAATTAAAAACCTCGAAGTATATGGAGAGTCAACGTTGGTCATATACCAAGTCAAAGGTGAATGAGACACTCGACATCCCAAACGAATTCCATATCGGGATCATGTTTTGAAGCTATCTACGGAATTTACTGAAATTACTTTCACTCATATTCTGTGAGAGGAAAATCAAATGGCAGACGCCTTGAAGACAATTATATCTAATATTGAAGATGAAGAAGAGGATTGCGATCTGGATACAAATGGAGGAATATCAAATGCCCTAGCTATGCTTGGAAGACAATTTAATAAAGTTATAAAAAGAATGGACATGAACCAAAGGTCAAATGTCAAGAACATCCCATCTGACATCTATAAGTAAAATAAGGTGGGGAGAAAAAGGGCTGAAGAAAAATCTTCTCAAGGGAAGGGAATACAATGTAATGAATATGAAGGCTACAGTCACATTAGAGCTGAATGTCCTACATATCAGAAACATAAGAATAATCTATCTGTTACTTGGTCTGAAGAGGACTCAGAGAGTGATCTTGAAGAATCTGCCAAATATGTGAAAGCATTGACAGGCAAATATGTATTTGATGAAGAGTCTAGTGATGGGGAACTAACCTTTGATGAGTGTGATCGGTGGGAATGAGAACTGACTCTTTTGGAATGCTGGTTCGCGTTTGCGTTTGTTTTTGCAAAATGTCACAGTAAGCAAGAGTCGCCACCGTCTTTTATTTTATCCAACAAGGAAAGGACAAAAGCACAGAAAAATTCCTTTTCGAGATGTTTCTCGGGTTCGGGAGGTAGATTATAGAAAGGGAAGGTGTTAGCACCCTTTCTATCCGTGGTTAGACACGGGCTCTTAGGTACTTGCTCACTATGTTTTCAAAAGTTTGCTTTTCTTTGTGTTTATGGGTTTTGAAAAGAGTTTTGTTTTTGAAGAGAGTGTAAGTGCGAAAAGTTTTGTTTTGTTTTAAAAGGAGAAAGTACTTAAGAACATCTACCTACTCAAAAAGGAATTAAACTGTGCTAATGTCCTTTAGATAATGCTATCCCACTATTGAGGAATAGGTAGCATCATCGTTGGAGTTTTCGGGTCAATTCGATTAAGGGACGTGTGGTCACTAAAGCAATGTTAGGACGCCTTAGTGGTAACCCTAATGTCTTAGATCATTTTATCCGAGGCAACCGTTTCGAGGCAACTATGATCTTTGGACAAGAGGCAACTAAGTGAGGCGTACCCTAGGAGTGGCATGTGCGAGTGTATTGTTTTTCAGTTATATTATCTTTGTACATGTTATGGTGAGCTACGGTTGATTTTAAATTAAAGGTTAATCTTGTCATGTATAGCCTATTGTTCAAACATATAACAGTTAATGATTGCAGAAAATAAATTACGGAAAATAAAGCTAAGCTATTACAAGGCGTCGGGTATTTACATCGCCAAAAATAAACCCTTAAAATTAAATGCGAAAAAGTAAATAAAAGCGATAAATAAAGGTCCTAAGTTAAAACTATTACATCCTTGGAGCAATTACAATATATCGATCAAAATAATACGCGCGAGAAAATTGAATCGGATTGTCCTTTAGGGTTTTGACCCTTTTATTGAATAAAGCATATTTTTGTTATTTTTGATTTAAGAATTAAGTCCAATTAATAATTAATTAATTAAAAGAAAATATTTTTGGAGTTTTATTTTAATTAAGGAAATAAAATAAGAATGGTAAAAATATAAAAAAAACCTAATTCTAAATCAATTTAAATTTATTGCAAAATATATTATCATTAAACCTATTTAAACTAAATAAATTAATTAATGGTTTATTTACAAAAATAAAATAGTGAAATTAACAAATATTATTTTTTTGTTATTTTCTTATTTTTTATGACAAAAAAAAGTTAGTTTGTTATTTAATTAGTTAAAGATAATAAAACAAATTAAGTAAAAGAAATATAGAAAAGAAAAAGAATAAACCAAAGGGGTTTGGGCTCAGAAGGGAGGTTGATTCAGCAATTTTTCCAGGCCCAGAACGCTGGCCCTTGTTGACCCTCCAGATTTCCTATGCTTGCATTGACTTGAATCCATGGTGGATCAATGGTTCTGGCCTTTGGATCTAGCTTGAAGCCACTTGGCACATTGAGATCTGAGGACGTATGGTGGTCCACGCTTGGGATGCTGCGCCTGAATACCTGAAGGAAAAACATAACAAAGTTTTGGGGGACCTGGGATGTTGGACCTACAAGGAAGTTTGTTAGAAATTGAAAATATAAGGCCTGTGATATTGGATCCTAGTCCCTTCGATTGAGCGAATTCCCTTTCACCCCTGAGCTGCTTGCTCATTCAAAAGGCATGACTCCTGCTTTTGGCCCTGCAAATTAGTCAATTTGGAACTAAACAACATAGAGAAACGTCTCATTCGAAATCAATTCCTGAACCCAGATCTGGGTTGGTTTCGATTTTTCACAGCCAAGATCATGGATTTCAAATGTAACCTGCTTTGAAAGAAACTTTATCCATGGGGGGTTCAAACGTATGAACACTGCAGCTTATACACGCTTTGTTAAATCGCTCACAAGTAATAAAAAAAACTATGAATATGCAATTATGAGTAATTTTAAGATTAAGTGAGATTGAACATTATACCACTGGAGGTGCCTGGATTTGGACGGAAGGTGCCTGCAATGGAGTCTAGACTTTCATGGGGCAGACTGGTGCTTTTGCGAGGCAAGGTATGTGTGGCCGTCTTCATGGTGTTTTCTCCGTTTCTGTAGAGTTTTGTGTGTCTTTCCCCTCCGTCCTCTTTTCTTTGTGAGCATGAGGTTTATATAGACAAAGGAATTTAGGTCAATATTTGTGTATCAAATCTTGGCCCATTATGATAAAGAGATTTGATTTGATTCACTTTGAATATCATTCCAAAAATAGCCTAATTCAATCTTTTTGTCCACACCATGCCTTTACACGAATTTGATTTGATTTCTTCATAAAGACTTTCTATTTTTTGATTCAATCACGTGCCAATCTGCTTTCATGCGTTACTACCAGCCTGTCATGAGTTGTTTAGGCCTCCAATATGATGGAAATCAAAAGCTGACTTGCCCTTTGTAGATCCACTTCCCTTCTAATCTACTCTCTCCGATAGCTCTAAGCTCCACTTTGAATTAATCCATCTTCGATGTCACAGCCCCTTCGATTGAGACTCCTTCTGCTTCGACTGCTTGATTTGAAAAGAATCACTCTGGTCGAATCAGCTCTTGTGGAGTTAGGAACAGAAAAGGCAAGAATCTGGCCTTTAACTCAGGAATTGAATCCACAATCAATTGAATTCTTGCCATATTTGCAAGGAAAATATGCCATTTTCTCATGTTCAGTGTACCTGGACATGTTTTTTTGAGTGCCCTCTTGATGGCCTCTTTCAAATGGTCTGGAAGGAGTTCTTCAAATGGCCCTTGTCCAAATATCAATCGAAGGGTATTTATCAATCGAAGAGTCCTTTGCTACGCCAATCGAAAGATCTTGTTCATGCTAATCGAAGGACATGGTTAACATGCCTGTCGAAGCTGCCTTGACACAATGCTAAATCAAAGGATCCCTTGGCATGCCAATTGAAAGGCTTGGCCCAGGGTGCCAAACGAAAAGGTCTTTCAGAATTCCAATTGAAGGCCTTGACATAATGCCAATCGAAATGCTTGTCCATAATGCCAATTGAAGCATTTTTGGAATGTCAATCGAAAGGATTGGCCATAATGCCACTCGAAGAGAATTATCCATGCTAATCGAAAGGCTCATTCAGAATACCAATCGAAGTGTCTTTCAGAATTCCAATCGAAAGGTACTTAAAGCACCACTCAAAAATTTTCTTTTTCCTTAGGCAAGGGTTTGTGACCAACCATGTAAGGGAAGACCTTTGAAAACATGAGAGGGCAAAATTTGGGGTACAACAGTTGCCCTTGTTCAATTTTCTTAAACCTGAGGATATAGATTGGATTTCGAGCCTTTCGCGATCCGAAGGTGGAAGATAATTGAATACTAGAGTTCCCAAAAATTTGCACTCGCATGGTGTAGTATCAGCATTGTGATGTCGGGAATGGGCTTAAAGATGCCATTTGGAGACGGTAGAGTCTTGCTGGAGATGGACTTAAAGATGCCATCCAAGAATGTTTGTTGACCCACAATGCTGTAGGCCAAAAGAATGAGTATCGAAATGGTATTCGTGTCTGGAATGCCATTGAACTGTATCGGGGGACTGAGTTTGTATGAGCAAAAGAATGGCGTTCGTGTCTGGAGCGTATCTGAACCGGATCTAAGAGTTGAATTTGGATGATTGTCAGAATTGCGTCTGCATCTGGAGCGTATCTGAAATGTATTTGAATGAGTGACAGAATGACATCCGAATCTGGATCGTATCTGGACTGTAATTTGAATGAGTGACAGAATGACATCTAAATCTGGATCGTATCTGGACTGTATTTTGAATGAGTGACAGAATGACATCCGAATCTGGATCGTATCTGGACTATATTTTGAATGAATCTGGAATAAGTATCAGAATGTCAGCCATATCTGGATCGCATCTGAACTGTCTCTAGAAGGGATCTGGAATAAGTATCAGAATGTCAGCCATATCTGGATCGCATCTGAACTGTCTCTAGAAGGAATCTGGAATAAGTATCAGAATGTCAGCCATATCTGGATCGCATCTGAACTGTCTCTAGAAGGGATCTGGAATAAGTATCAGAATGTCAGCCATATCTGGATCGCATCTGAACTGTCTCTAGAAGGAATCTGGAATAAGTATCAGAATGTTAGCCATATCTAGATCGCATCTGAACTATCTCTAGAAGGAATCTAGAATAAGTATCAGAATGTCAACCATATCTGGATCGCATCTGAACTGTCTCTAGAAGGAGTCTGGAATAAGTATCATAATGTCAGCCATATCTGGATCGCATCTGAACTGTCTCTAGAAGGAATCTGGAATAAGTATCAGAATGTCAGCCATATCTGGATCGCATCTGAACTGTCTCTAGAAGGAATCTGGAATAAGTATCAGAATGTCAGCCATATCTGGATCGCATCTGAACTGTCTCTAGAAGGAATTTAGAATAAGTATCAGAATGTCAGCCATATCTGGATCGCATCTGAACTGTCTCTAGAAGGAATCTCAGAAGATGATGATATTTGCCTGCTGATTGATCTTTCCTGAAAAGGTAAAGAGTTAGTTGTATACAATGTCATGATGTATGCATTGTGTAATGGTGTTCTCAAAATAAAATGAGATTTGTGTCATATGTATTTTGTATGCATATGTTATGAATGTTGTTGAAGTGTAATTTTATCTTGGACTTTGCTCAAAATGTTTCCACCGGGGATCCCTGCTTTGTTGTTTGAGGAGAACTCTGCTGGGGGATATTGAAAACTCTGTGGGGAGTATGTTTATTTCTGCTAGGGAAAAGAGTTTAGGAGTCTTAGTCGTCCGTTGCTCTACTGGGGAGTCGAAGTTGAACTGATATCTGGTCGTGTCCAGGTTTCGCAGTAACTTGCTGGGGATTGTAGAGTAGTCTACTGGGGAAGAGGAGTTGTGGTCCTTTGATTTGTAGTAGTCGGAGAGACAAACTCAAGATGGGGAATCCTGGTGTTGTTGGGGAAATAAACCCTGTCGTCAGTCCGCTAGAGAGGTGACATCTTCGTTGGGGGAAGTCCTCGAGGATTCTTGAGGTTGATTCAGTTGGGGAAAGGTTTTCAGAGATTAAACCCTTGCTGGGAGTCATCCTATGAGAAGGATTTTGGGGAGATTTGTCATTGCCCCTAGTAGCAAGTGTTTGTGACATTGCCAGAAAATGTTTAATTGTACGTAACCCTTCACTGAGATTGATGTTCAATGCCCCAAGTGACGGAGATGGAGACTTGCCCCTGGTTACTCTGCATTTCTTCAGATATTTCTTGAAATCTTGACTGGACTGCCCCAGGTGTGCTGGATAGTGACATGTCAAGTCCCCCTGTTAATAGGAGATTCGTCAATGGAAGTGTCATCCTTCTTGAATTGATTTTGTTCACTGAGAGAGCTTTTGTTCACTGGATATTCATTGTGTGAATTTCTCCGCTGTTAAACAAATAGCCATATGCAAACAATGATATTCAAGTAATTCGAAGTTTATGTTTGTCTTGAAGTTTTTTTTTTGAAAATGCGTTTTAGCGAGTAAAGAAATTTTGCTAAGAAAATTCAAACTCAGGATTTAGAGCAAAGCCTTACAGGAGTCAGGATACCTTTTGTAACAATATGCTTTCGAACTAACCCATGCTTCAATTAGGACTTTTGAAGGGTTGTAACGTGGCTTGGTTCACGGTTTAAGAAACAAAGGATAAAGGCTCAAAGTATATCTGTACCCACCCGCTCTTCGTGATGTTGTTCAATCCTAAACTCAGTTAATTGTGCATTTGAACTCCTAATGAGTCTGGAACAACGTTTTTGGTGATGGTTCACACAAATTGAATTTGTTGGAAGGCAGTCATTTTTGCAACATTTTTCATGTTGTTGAGGATTTGTAGCGACCTCGTTCTTTTGATTTGTTATCCCTAACTTTTGCCTGACTGTTCCTGTTTTCGAGATTACAGTCAGCGGGATGCCCCAGCTTTCTTAAGCTTTCTTTATAGGTTTTGGTTCAGTGGGCTTTTCTCTTTTGAGAGATTGACTGCCTAGGAAATGAGGAACCACCACTGTCTTTTGATTCCAGAGGAATGCTTTTGATGTCGTTCATTGTATTATGAACTGAGAGTTTTGCGACTTCAATGCGCATCTTTTGAATTAACTGAGAGACTACCCTGCCTCAGATTTAAATTAAAGGTTTCAATTTGTGTTTAAAACAGAAAACTCCTACTTCTTTGGCTCGAAGGGGTTGACTAGGGATTATCTTCCTTATAACTCCAGTGTTTAGGATTTGAAAGAAACGCCTGTACATCTTCAGCAAGGTCTGTCCAAAAGCATATTGTATGAGATTATGGCATTGTTTCATCATCCTCCCTCTAAAGGCTTGTAACTTTTAGCAAGAGTTGAATGTCATAAAGTGAGTAAAAAGCATAGTTTAAATGTAATGAAAATGATTGGATCAAATCAAGACAAACATATGCAATTCATTAATGAAACAAAGTTTGACATTGATAGATAATTGTTTGAATAACAAAGAGATTACAACTTGAAAATTCAAATGAACAAAAGCTTTCAATGATTCGTCATAGGAGCAGTGATTATGTTTGGAGTCTCCGGAGGGTCAAACATGATCTCCTTGGCATCAATCATGTCTTGGACCTTGTTCTTCAGAGCCCAACAGTTATTTGTGTCATGTCCCGGACTGTCAGAGTGGTATGCACACCTTTCATTGGGATGATAGGTAGGAGCGGAAGTATTTGGGTTCAGGAGAGGAGCCTTTAACGTAATCAGCTCTGCCTTCAACATGTGGTGTAGCGCTTGACCCAGTGACATGTTGATCTTAGTGAATTGTCTTTTAGGCATGACCTCCTTACGTTGATGCCCCTGTCTTTGTTGAGCAGGCGTAGGATTAGAGATCAAGATTTCTCCTACGTGTTGGTCATGACGACTCTTTTGACCATACACAACATTGGACTCTTTCTTCCTATTGTAGGGCTTTTTTTGAGCATTAAAAGGTGTAGCTTCTTGGATCTTCCCACTTTTAATTCCAGCTTCGACCCTTTCGCCGGTCAGTATTAGCTCAGTGAACCCGACTGAAGAGCTTCCGATCAAGTGGTTAAAGAATAGACCAGACAGGGTCCCCAAAAACATATCAACAAGTTCACGATCAGCTAAAGGTGGTTGCACCCTTCCGGCAAGGTCTCTCCATTTTTGAGCATACTCTTTAAATCCTTCACCCGTCCCTATTGACATACCCTGGAGTTGGGTACGCGTCGGAGCGAGGTCGGAGTTATACTGATACTGCCTATAGAATGCAATAGCCAAATCCTCCCAGCTGCGGATACTGGCTATGTCCAACTGATAGAACCACTCAAGCTGAGTCCCTGAAAGACTGTCTTGAAAGAAATGGATTCAAAAGTTCTTATCAGCATTGTAAGGTTGGATCTTCCTCACATATGACCGGAGGTGCAACTTTGGACATGAAGCTCCGTCATACTTGGCAAAGTCAGGTGCCTTGAACTTATGGGGAATCACCACCCCAGATGATAGACCCAGATCTCCGAAGTCCAGACCG
The DNA here is from genome assembly GCA_948472305.1 of Vicia faba. Taxonomy (NCBI): domain Eukaryota; kingdom Viridiplantae; phylum Streptophyta; class Magnoliopsida; order Fabales; family Fabaceae; genus Vicia; species Vicia faba. The sequence goes on along the minus strand of OX451736.1, from coordinate 1,684,266,535 downwards.
AGCACCTTCTGTATCTCCATAGCGCTCAAGCGGTCTTCCAGCTGTTTGTACTTATCCTCAGCAGGAGGATACTGTTCTTCATCATAGTCCGTCTCGTTGTCGGAGACCATAGGGCTAGGAGCCCTCCTTTCTTGTGGACTATCTTTCCCTCCAAATGAGGTGGTCAGATCAACTTCATTCTGCAACCCGTTTCCAAACCTGCGTCCGGTGTTGAACAGGATGATCCTCTTTTTCTTCTTCTTTTTCTCTTTTAGAATCAAGGTCTTCAGGTCCTACTGACCCTTAGCCAGATTCATGAACAACTCTTGAAACTGGGCATTCTGGGCCTAGAGGGCCTTGATAGCTTGCTCAGTGGAAGATTCAGTAGACATGATGATTGCTGAAATAAACAACGAAGAAGATGAGAAACTTGTAATGGTACCTGTAATGCAATGATATGTTTGATATATGTATGCAATGTTTTCAAGGATCTCGCGGGGTAAACAAGAAACTTGTTAGAATTTTATAGAAGAAACGTCGTGTCGTTAAGAGTCCTTCTTCAAGAGTCAAGCTCACCATATCAAGTGGGTCATAGCCACCGACTCAAATTATCGCGTTTTGATCTCTAGATGACATTGGCTAGAGGAAAATAAATCCCCTTTGCCCATTGCTAGACTTTTGATTTACCATAACCTGCATCACAGACCCTTGAGATCCTTGAAATGGTTAAAGAAATGTTAAGGCATGATGTTATGATGTGTATGCTATGCGTTTAAGCAAAAGTGTCAGATGTTGTAAGTAAACCCTGCGATAAATCCAAATTATTGGATAAGGACTGTAAACAAAACCTACAAGGAACTCATGTTGTCATATAACAAGAATGTGCAAGTAGTTCAAGTTTGAAGGCACACAAGTCACGCATATAGCCTTAAGTTTAGGATGGCATGGAGTTTAGGCATTACCCTCTTTCAGTTTAGTTGGTTTAAACCTGTCCTAAAAATAGTAACCGGGTTCTAGAGGATCTCAATATCACTGACTACCCTCAATCGGTCATAATTCCAGTTTAGTAACCTTTTCTTGTAGCCGGAATCATCACGAGAGTTTAGTCTCAATGAGTGTAGCATACTGCTACTGTTCTATGGCCAAGTTGGTCAATTTAAGGTTCTAAGGTCAGTTGGTGCTTAGTGACTCCTTAGAAAACCCATATTCTCCTTGTTCCAACACAAGGGATATCGGTACAGACTAAGGTGCCACACCAACGTAGCTACTGCTTCATCCGTGTCGGTCTACGCCAGACAGATCCCTCACAGTTTACTGCTACTTACCTAAAGGGTATCCTCAGATCCGAGTTAGGATCTATAGAACTCCGATACAAGCCCACACAATTAAAGCATACAAAGCATACAATTGAAAACATAGTGATCTAATTCTAAGGTACACCTCACTTATAATAATATCCCCAGCAGAGTCACCAGTTCTGTGATCGGTGGGAATGAGAACTGACTGTTTTGGAATGCTGGTTTGCGTTTGCGTTTGTTTTCGCAAAATGTCGTGGTAAGCAAGAGTCGCCACCGTCTTTTATTTTATCCAACAAGGAAAGGACAAAAGCACAGAAAAATTCCTTTTCGAGATGTTTCTCGGGTTCGGGAGGTAGATTATAGAAAGGGAAGGTGTTAGCACCCTTTCTATCTGTGGTTATCCACGGGCTCTTAGGTACTTGCTCACTATGTTTTCAAAAGTTTTCTTTTCTTTGTGTTTGTGGGTTTTGAAAAGAGTTTTGTTTTTGAAGAGAGTGTAAGTGCGAAAAGTTTTGTTTTGTTTTAAAAGGAGAAAGTACTTAAGAACATCTACCTACTCAAAAAGGAATTAAAATGTGCTAATGTCCTTTAGACAATGCTATCCCACTATTGAGGAGTAGGTAGCATCGTCGTTGGAGTTTTCGGGTCAATTCGATTAAGGGACGTGTGGTCACTAAAGCAATGTTAGGACGCCTTAGTGGTAACCCTAATGTCTTAGATCATTTTATTCGAGGCAACCGTTTCGAGGCAACTATGATCTTTGGACAAGAGGGCGACCTCTAAGACTCCCTATACTCAATGACCACGTTCGAGGCAACTAAGTGAGGCGTACCCTAGGAGTGGCATGTGCGAGTGTATTGTTTTTCAGTTATATTATCTTTGTACATGTTATGGTGATCTACGGTTGATTTTAAATTAAAGGTTAATCTTGTCATGCATAGCCTATTGTTCAAACATCTAACAGTTAATGATTGCAGAAAATAAATTGCGGAAAATAAAGCTAAGCTATTACAAGGCGTCAGATATTTACATCGCCAAAAACAAACCCTTAAAATTAAATGCGAAAAAGTAAATAAAAGCGATAAATAAAGGTCCTAAGTTAAAACTATTACATCCTCGGAGCAATTACAATATATGGATCAAAATAATACGCGCGAGAAAATTGAATCGGATTGTCCTTTAGGGTTTTGACCCTTTTATTGAATAAAGCATATTTTTGTTATTTTTGATTTAAGAATTAAGTCCAATTAAAAATTAATTAATTAATTAAAAGAAAATATTTTTTGAGTTTTATTTTAATTAAGGAAATAAAATAAGAATGGTAAAAATATAAAAAAAAACCTAATTCTAAATCAATTTTAATTTATTGCAAAATATATTATCATTAAACCTATTTAAACTAAATAAATTAATTAATGGTTTATTTACAAAAATAAAATAGTGAAATTAATAAATATTATTTTTTTGTTATTTTCTGATTTTTTATGACAAAAAAAAGTTAGTTTGTTAATTAATTAGTTAAAGATAATAAAACAAATTAAGTAAAAGAATATAGAAAAGAAAAAGAATAAACCAAAGGGGTTTGGGCTCAGAAGGGAGGTTGATTCAGCAATCTTTCCAGGCCCAGAACGCTGGCCCTTGTTGACCCTCCAGATTGCCTATGCTTGCATTGACTTGAATCCATGGTGGATCAATGGTTCTGGCCTTTGGATCTAGCTTGAAGCCACTTGGTACATTGAGATCTGAGGATGTATGGTGGTCCACGCTTGGGATGTTGCGCCTGAATACCTGAAGGAAAAACATAACAAAGTTTTTGGGGACCTGGGATGTTGGACCTGCAAGGAAGTTTGTTAGAAATTGAAAATATAAGGCCTGTGATATTGGATCCTTGTCCCTTCGATTGAGAGAATTCCCTTTCACCCCTGAGCTGCTTGCTCATTCAAAAGGCATGACTCCTGCTTTTGGCCCTGCAAATTAGTCAATTCAGAACTAAACAACATAGAGAAACGTCTCATTCGAAATCAATTCCTGAACCCAGATCTGGGTTGGTTTCGATTTGTCACAGCTAAGATCATGGATTTCAAATGTAACCTGCTTTGAAAGAAACTTTATCCATGGGGGTTTCAAACGTATGAACACTGCAGCTTATACACGCTTTGTTAAATCGCTCACAAGTAATAAAAAAAACTATGAATATGCAATTATGATTAATTTTAAGATTAAGTTAGATTGAACATTATACCACTGGAGGTGCCTGGATTTGGACGGAAGGTGCCTGCAATGGAGTCTAGACTTTCGTGGGGAAGGCTGGTGCTTTTGCGAGGCAAGGTATGTGTGGTCGTCTCCGTGGTGTTTTCTCCGTTTCTGCAGAGTTTTGTGTGTCTTTCCCCTTCGTCCTATTTTCTTTGTGAGCATGAGGTTTATATAGACAAAGGAATTTAGGTCAATATTTGTGTATCAAATCTTGGCCCATTATGATGAAGAGATTTGATTTGATTCACTTTGAATATCATTCCAAAAATAGCCTAATTCAATCTTTTTGTCCACACCATGCCTTTACACGAATTTGATTTGATTTCTTCATAAAGACTTTCTATTTTTTGATTCAATCACGTGCCAATCTGCTTTCATGCGTTACTGCCAGCCTTTCATGAGTTGTTTAGGCCTCCAATATGATGGAAATCAAAATCTGACTTGCCCTTTGTAGATCCACTTCCCTTCTAATCTACTCTCTTCGATAGCTCTAAGCTCCACTTCGAATTAATCCATCTTCGATGTCACAGCCCCTTCGATTGAGACTCCTTTTGCTTCGACTGCTTGATTTGAAAAGAATCACTCTGGTCGAATCAGCTCTTGTGGAGTTAGGAACAGAAAAGGCAAGAATCTGGCCTATAACTCAGGAATTGAATCCACAATCAATTGAATTCTTGCCATATTTGCAAGGAAAACATGCCATTTTCTCATGTTCAGTGTACCTGGACATGTTTTTTTGAGTGCCCTCTTGATGGCCTCTTTTAAATGGCCTGGAAGGAGTTCTTCAAATGGCCCTTGTCCAAATATCAATCGAAGGGTATTTATCAATCGAAGAGTCCTTTGCTACGCCAATCGAAAGATCTTGTTCATGCTAATCGAAGGACATGGTTAACATGCCTATCGAAGCTGCCTTGACACAATGCTAAATCAAAGGATCCCTTGGCATGCCAATTGAAAGGCTTGGCCCAGGGTGCCAAACGAAAAGGTCTTTCAGAATTCCAATCGAAGGCCTTGACATAATGCCAATCGAAATGCTTGTCCATAATGCCAATTGAAGCATTTTTGGAATGTCAATCGAAAGGATTGGCCATAATGCCACTCGAAGGGAATTATCCATGCTAATCGAAAGGCTCCTTCAGAATACGAATCGAAGTGTCTTTCAGAATGCCAATCGAAAGGTACTTAAAGCACCACTCAAAAATTTTCTTTTTCCTTAGGCAAGGGTTTGTGACCAACCATGTAAGGGAAGACCTTTGAAAACATGAGAGGGCAAATTTTTGGGTACAACAATGAGTTAGCTTCTTCATACAAATAATTATGTCTCAGAAGTACAGAAGTATGTATTGAAGGGGGGAAACAGAAAGCCCTTATAACTCAGCTGAAGGAGGAAAGGGAAGAGCATCTTAAAAATATTTCTGATCTGGAAAGTGAAGTGTCCTCTCTAAATTTAAATCTTGATAGAATGGTCAAATCTCTCTGTTGCACCCTAAAATTTGCCTCTCATGTGTTCAAAGGTCTTCCCTTACATGGTTGGTCACAAACACTTGCCTAACGAAAATAAAGTTTTTTGAAGATGAAAAAAGTGTCTTTCGATTGGCATCTGGAAAAGTCTTAAATTGGGTATTCAAAATACTTCGATACAGGCTTGACTCACCAGTCTTCGATTGGGCATTTGTCACTCTTCGATCAGGCTTTGATTAGTAAGCTTCGATTAGGTGTTTGGAACCCTTCGATCAAGCTTTGGTGTGCAAGTCTTTGATTGAGCGCTGGACCCCTTCGATCAAGTAAATTTCACAATGCTTCGACTAGTACTTCATAGGGTCCTTCGAATGGAACTTCATACTTTACCTCAATCAGAACATCAGAATGAAATGACCTTCGAATTACATTTCAGTGCAGAGTTTCTCTTAATCTAAGATGCTCTGATGAAGGAAGTTCTGGACACTTCGAATCAGAACTTAGACTCATCACAAGGCCAAGGGCTAGTCGAAGTTGTCTAATAGGGAATGTTCTAAATAGATTCGGATTGGACTTTGAAGCTGGCAAAGAAGGCAGATTCGAAGGAATGAAGTAGGCTGGCATGACTAAGCAAAAACACATATCCTAACCTGTCCAGGTTCACCCAAAGTTCACAATGGCATGTGTCCCTTGCAAATATAGAAATAATTAAATGCTGATTGTGGACTCAATTATTTGAATTAAAGGCCAGATTCTTGCCTTGTTTGCTCCCAACCCTACAAGAGCTGATTCGACCAGGGTGATCCTTTTCGAATCAAGCAATCGAAGCAAAGGGAGGCTCAATCGAAGGGGCTATGCAATTGAAGCTGGAGTAATTCGATTTGGGACTTTAAACTATCAAAGAGAAGCATTCAAAGGGTCATTCGAAGAACATTCAAAAGGTCCATTTGAAGAAGCATTCAGAAGGCCCATTCAAAGGGCACATAAGAAGTCCATTCGAAGGAGGCAACTCAAGACCCATCGAAGAGCATGGCCTGGAGGCATTCGAAAATCAAAGGTGTCCAGGTTCATTCAAGATTCCAAAGAGACATGAATATTTCAAAAAAGGAAATCTTTTAATATGTCTGATTCTTGTCTCATGGCTTTAAAGGCCTGTTTAATTGGTTGTCTCTTGCCGTTACTAGACCATCACACTCCTATAAATACAAGGGCCAGCATACAGTGCCAGGGGGGACAAAAAAGAACGAAAAAAGGAGAAAGAGAAACAGGGAGGATTTGGAGATACGCTGCCCACAAACCCACCAAAGGTTATCAGCATTTTCATAAGTAATCCAAGCCAAAACAGCCATTCAGGGAACATCTCCACACCCAGAGCCACAGATCATACATCTTTAATTGGTAAGGGTTTGCAAAACCAAAATTGCACCTTCATGACATTTAAATACACATTGCATATGTATTCTTGTTATTACTGATTATGTTGCATGTAAGCTGAAGCGCAAAGATGAGATCGTGCCATTGCTGGGGCACGATCTAAGTTTCTCCTTCGAATCTCAGGATAAAACAAACCCAGGCCCAGATTCAGCAGATTCAAATTGAGGAAGGATTCGAATTGGGAGGAGATTCGAATCAGGGGGGGGGGGTAAAGTCCCCTCTGGATCTTTAACATTTGTCTCATTTTTCAGGAAATATATTCTCAGAATCTTGTTCAGAGCTTCGAGGCTTAGCAGCTTAGCTTCGAACTGGATCCAGGGTTCCCAGATCGAAGGATGACATATCCAGATCGAACACCCTCAAAGTGCAGCCCCTCGTGCACCTTTGATCAAGCCTCTTCACTGGATCGAAAGACAGCCCACAGCTCTTTCGATCCAGGCCTCCAGAATTATACCTTTCTTGATTTACTGCCTGTTCCTTCGATTTCATCTTTGTTTTGACTATTTTATTTCTTTTTTTTTAATCAACATAAAATCAATTAAAAAGAAAAATCACAAAAACATTAGGCTAGTTTTTCTATTAAATTAACTTTGTTAATTAATCATTTAATTATCTTAACATTTTCTCAAAACTAAAATTAAGAAGATTTAGATCATTTTCCCAAAATAAAATAAAACAACAAAAATATTTTATTCTTAGGATTTTTAGAAGTTATTTTCAGATTCACGCGCCTTTATTTTATTGTAATTGCCTACTGGTTTGTGATAGTTTAACTAAGACTTTTACACTTTACTTCTTTATTCCCCCAATTTTGGACATGTAAATAATCCCCCTCCCCGAAGCCTTGTAATAGCGTAGGATTTACAATTCCCGCACTTTAAATTCCTATACATATATTAACTGTTTAGATGTATGCTAACTAGGATTGCATGACAAGATCTGAAAACAAACGGTAGAACACCTAAATATACAAAGATAATATAACTGAAAAACAATACACTCGCACATGCCACTCTTAGGGTACACCTCACTTGGTTTCCTCGAACGTGGTCATTGAGTATAGGAAGTTTTAGAGGTCGTCCTTTTGTCCAAAGATCATAAGTTGCCTCGAAACGGTTGCCTCGGAAAAAATGATCTAAGAAATTAGGGTTACCGCTAAGGCGTCCTAACATTGCTTTAGTGGCCACACGTCCCTTAAATCGAATTGACCCGAAAACTCCAACGATGGTGCTACCTACTCCTCAATAGTGGGATAGCATTGTCTAAAGGACATTTGCACAGTTTAATTCCTTTTTGAGTAGGTAGAGGTTCTTAAGTACTTGCTCCTTTAAAAACAAAACAAAACTTTTCGCACTTACACCCCTTTTAAAACAAAAAACTCTTTTCAAACCCACAAACACAAAGAAAAGAAAACTTTTGGAAACACAGTGAGCAAGTACCTAAGAGCCCGTGGATAACCACAGATAGAAAGGGTGCTAACACCTTCCATTTCTATAATCTACCTCCCGAACCTGAGAAACATCTCGAAAAGGAATTTTTCTGTGCTTTTGTCCTTTCCTTGTTGGATAAAATAAAAGACGGTGGTGACTCTTGCTTACCGCGACATTTTGCGAAAACAAACGCAAACACGAACCAGCATTCCAAAACAGTCAGTTCTCATTCCCACCGATCACAGAACTGGCGACTCTGCTGGGGAAATTCTTTAAAAGTGGGGTTACCTTAGGGTTTAGATCACCTTTACTTGCTTACCTTGATTGCTTTGATTTGCTTTACACTTGGTTCTATTGTTTGTGTTTGAAATCCTCCACCCGGATTTGGAAACATTCATAGATAGCAATACGTTGTGGAAACTGTGCGGGGTATACCGACACGGTTGAAGCAATAGCTATATTAGTGCGACATATTTGTGAGTACCGGTAGCCTTTGAGTCAATCAAAGAGAATACGGGGTCGCTGAGTGATGTCACTAAGCACTAATGAACTATAACCTTACTTGACCATCTTGGCCGTTTTTAGGGGTAGTGAGATGACCGACTTTGGTGCAGTCCGAAGTTGGTAGATACTCGATACTACACTCATTGAGGATTGTTTTCTTGGAATATTTTTGTCGCTAGTTAAGTGGCTAAACCAAAACAATGAACATAGAAAACAATCCAATGATATTGAGCTCTCTAGAACCCAGTTACTATTTTTAGGACAGGTTTTGAACCAACTGAAACTGAAAGAGGGTAATACCTAAACTCCATGCCAGCCTAAACTTAAGGCTGTTTGTGTGACTTGTGTGCCTTCAAACTTGAACTACTTGCACATTCTTGTTATCTGACAACATGAGTTCCTTGCAGGTTTTGTTTACAGTCCTTATCCGATAATTTGGATTTATTGCAGGGTTTACTTACATCACTTCACACTTTTGCTTAAACGCATATCATACACATCATAACATCATGCCTTAACATTTCCTTAACCATTTCAAGGATCTCAAGGGCTTGTGATGCAGGTTATGGTAAATCAAATGTCCAACAAGGGGCAAATGAGATTTATTTTCCTCTAGCCAAGGTTGTTTAGAAATCCAAGCACGATAACTTGAGTCAGGGGCTATGACCCACTCGATATGGTGAGCTTGACTCTTGAAGAAGGACTCTCAGCAACATGAAGTTCCTTCAATCAAGCTACCAGATTCAGATTCTAACAGTTTCTTGTTTACCCCGCGAGATCCTTGAAAATATTGCATACATATATCATACATATCATTGCATAACAGGTCTCCCAGTACATGTCTCTTATCTTCTTCGCTGTTTATTTCAGCAATCATCATGTCTACTGAACCTTCAACCGGGCAAGCTATCAAGGCCCAGAATACCCAATTTCAAGAGTTGTTCATGAATCTAGCTAAGGGTCAGCAGGACCTGAAGACTTTGATTCTGAAGGAGAAAAAGAAGAAGAAAAAGAGGACCATCCTGTTCAACACTGGACGCAGGTTTGGAAACGGGCTGCAGAATGAAGTTGATCTGACCACCTCATCTGGAGGGAAAGATAGTCCACAAGAAAGGAGGGCCCCTAGCCCTATGGTCTCTGACAACGATACGGACTATGATGAAGAACAGTATCATCCTGCTGAGGATAAGTACAAACAGCTGGAAGACCGTTTGAGCGCTATGGAGATACAGAAGGTGCCCGATCTGGACTTCAGAGATCTAGGTCTATCCTCTGGGGTGGTGATTCCCCATAAATTCAAGGCACCTGCCTTTGCGAAGTATGACGGAGCTTCCTGTCCAAAGTTGCACCTCTGGTCATATGTAAGAAAGATCTAGCCTTACACTGCTGATAAGAACTTGTGGATCCATTTCTTTCAAGACAGTCTTTCAGGGACTCAGCTTGAGTGGTTCTATCAGTTGGACGGAGCCAGTATCCACAGCTTGGAGGATTTGGCTACTGCGTTCTATAGGCAGTATCAGTATAACTCCGACCTCGCTCCTACGCGTACCCAACTCCAGGGTATGTCAACAGGGACGGGTGAAGGATTTAAAGAGTATGCTCAAAAATGGAGAGACCTTGCCGGAAGGGTGCAACCACCTTTAGTTGATCGTGAACTTGTTGATATGTTTTTGGGGACCCTGTCTGGTCCATTCTTTAACCACTTGATCGGAAGCTCTTCAGCCGGGTTCACCGAGCTAATACTGACCGGCGAAAGGGTCGAAGCTGGCATCAAAAGTGGGAAGATTCAAGAAGCTACACCTTCTGATGCTCAGAAAAGCCCTACAATGGGAAGAAAGAGTCCAACGCTGTGTATGGCCAAAAGGGTCGTCATGACCAATACGTAGGAGAAATCTTGATCTCAAATCCTACGCCTGCTCAACAAAGACAGGGGCATCAGCGTAAGGAGGTCATGCCTAAAAGACAATTCACTAAGATCAACATGTCACTGGGTCAAGCGCTACAACACATGTTGAAGGAAGAGCTGATTACGTTAAAGGCTCCTCTCCGGAGACTCCAAACATAATCACTGCTCCTATGATGAATCATTGAAAGCTTTTGTTCATTTGAATTTTCAAGTTGTAATCTCTTTGTTATTCAAACAATTATCTATTAATGCCAAACTTTGTTTCATTAATGCATTGCATATGTTTGTCTTGATTTGATCCAATCATTTTAATTACATTTAAACTATGCTTTTTACTCACTTTATGACATTCAATTCTTGCTAAAAGTTACAAGCCTTTAGAGGGAGGATGACGAAACAATGCCATAATCTCATACAATATGCTTTTGGACAGACCTTGCTGACAATGTACAGGCGTTTCTTTCAAATCCTAAACACTGGAGTTATAAGGAAGATAATCCCTAGTCAACCCCTTCGAGCCAAAGAAGTAGGAGTTTTCCGTTTGAAAAACAAATTGAAACCTTTAATTTAAACCTGGGGCAGGGTAGTCTCTCAGTTAATTCAAAAGATGCGCATTGAGGTCGCAAAACTCTCAGTTCATAATACAACGAACGACATCAAAAGCATTCCTCTAGAATCAAAAGTTCCTTATCTCATAGGCAGTCAATCTCTCAAAAGAGAAAAGCCCACTGAGCCAAAACCTATAAAGGAGGCTCAAGAAATTTGGGGCATCCCGCTGACTGTAATCTCGAAAACAGGAACAGTCAGGCAAAAATTAGGGATAATAAATCAAAAGAACGAGGTCATTACAAATCCTCGACAACATGAAAAATGTTGCAAAAAAAATGATGACTACCTTCAAAAATCCAACTTGTGGGAACCATCACCAAAACGTCGTTCCAAATTCGAATAGAGTTCGACGCACAATTAACTGAGTTTAGGATTGAAGAACATCACGAAGAACGGGTGGGTACAAATAAAATTTGAGCCTTTATCCTTTGTTTCTTAAACCGTGAACCAGGCCACGTTATAACCCTTAAAAGTCCTAGCTGAAGCACAGGTTAGTTCGAAAGCATACTGTTATAAAAGGTATCCTGACTCCTGTAGGGCTTGCTGTAAATCCTGAGTTGACATCACATTTTACAAAAAAAAATTGCCTGTTTTACTGGAAAAATGCATTTTCAAAAATTTCAAAAGACAGACATAAGCTTTGCATTCTTAAAATAACATTGTTTGTATATGACTATTTGTTCAAACAGCAGAGAAATTCGCACGACGAATATGTAGTGAACAAAAACCTTTTCAATAAAAAGGGTCATCTCAAGTGGAAGAAACACTTCCAACCAAGGGGCAGACATGATCATTTTCCATCATCTGGGGCAGTCAAGTCAAGATTCAAGGAATCTCTCAAAATGCCAAATAGCCAGGGGCAAATCTCCATCTGAATCAATTGGGGCATGGGACATGAATTCCAGCAACGAATCTTGCATGATCAAACGAAGATCTTCTGGTAGTATGGCAACACAACACTACCGACAGTGACACCTCTCTACATCCTGAGGGAATGGACATAGTCAAAAAATACCGCGCGTGAATCAAAGACCTGCTAGGTTTACTGGCCTAGGCAAAAATAAGGGCTTCCCGGCGAACCAAAAGGGTTCGGGCAAAAATTAGGGATAAAAATGAAAAAAATATGTACACCCGACAAGTCGAAAACCTGAAAAGGCGGCTTGGGCAAAAAAGGGTATCCTGATGGACTGAAAACCCGAAAGGGTGGTCCAGGCAAAAATTAAGGATCAAAGCGTACGACTGTGTCCCATCATCTCGTCACTTGCCTACCAGAAGAAGACTTGTCATTTCAATCGAAAGATACCAAGCACCTCATAGGTGGGGATAATACTCGATCCACAGGGCCTCTGCAGGCACCTTCTCCCACAAAAAATAGGGGCAAATAAGAATTGTCCGAACTGTACAAGTTGCTCTGTCCACCAGGTACCAAGGTATATATTCAGCTGAAGAATATGGCTAAGATACTTTCACTCCCCGCAGAGTAAGACAGTAATGATAGCTCTCTCAGTTGAGACTTGCAACTATGAACGAATCAGCAATACTCTCCCCAAGCAGAGTTGGTCTACCATCGGCCCTAAAAAGGTTGGGTATCCCCAAAAGGTCTTAATATTCCCCAGCGGAGTATAAGGATATTCCCCAGCAAGCATAAGAGTATCCCTGGCAGTCTTAATATTCCTCAACGAAATATAAGAATGTTCCCCGGCAGAATGCAAGATACCCCCAGTGGAGCCATTTCCCCAGTGCAGTCTAAAAAAAGTTTCCCCAATGGAGTTGAATCATCTTTCCCAGTAGATTCTGGAAGCTTATCCCCTACGAAGCACAAATAAGTCTCCCCAGCCAAATTCAGAGGTTATCCTGACAAGAGTCTAACCGGGTTATCCTCAGCAAGTTGCAACTGAAAGATCATCCCCAGCGAAGTTCTTTCTATCCCCAGCGGAGTTCATCATCAAAATCCCCAACAGAGCTTATCAATGGAATCCCCAGCGGAGTTTATCGTTAAAATCCTCAGCAGAACATCTCTTCCCCACAGAGTAATTCCCCTCAGAGTAATCTCTTCATCAAGTTTATTCCCCAACAGATTTCTTTTCTCCTGCAGGTTTATTCTCACAATCATCTTCGTTCATCATCCCCAGTGGAAACGAAGAACTCAACTCTATTCTCCAGCAGCTCCGGGAATTATTTTCCCCAGCTAAAACATCACATTCCCATACATCATGATACCTGCATATACGCATCATACAAATACAATCTCATTTATTTTGAGAACATCATTGCCTGATCCATATCATGCATTGCATATGACTGACCTTTACCTTTCAGGAAAGATACAATTAAAGTTCTCAATTACGTCGAAGACCTAACCGGTTCTTAAATCTCAATTGAATTATCCTCGGTTGAATTTCAGATAAGGTTCTCAATCTCGACGGTTCCCCTACGTCATAGTGTGAACGAGTACTATAACCTCAACGGTATACTCCATTGAGCACGAGTCAGTTCCTAGATCTTGATGTTCTCCTCCATCATAGTGTGGACAAGTTCTATAACCTCAGTGGTATACTCCATTGAGCACGAGACAGTTCCTAGATCTTGATGAAGATGTTTCTCCTCAGTCATAGTGTAGACAAGTTCTATAACCTCAGCGGTATACTCCATTGAGCACGAGACAATTTCTAGATCTTGATGAAGATGTTTCCCTACGTCATAGTATGGACGAGTACTATAACCTCAACGGTATACTCCATTGAGCACGAGTCAGTTCCTAGATCTTGATGTTCTCCTCTGTCATAGTGTGGACAAGTTCTATAACCTCAACGGTATACTCCATTGAGCACGAGACAGTTCCTAGATCTTGATGAAGATGTTTCCCTACGTCATAGTGTGGACGAGTACTATAACCTCAACGGTATACTCCATTGAGCACGAGTCAGTTCCTAGATCTTGATGTTCTCCTCCGTCATAGTGTGGACAAGTTCTATAACCTCAGCGGTATACTCCCGGTGGGCACGAGACAGTTCCTAGATCTTGATGAAGATGTTTCCCTACGTCATAGTGTGGACAAGTTCTATAACCTCAGCGGTATACTCCCGGTGAGCACGAGACAGTTCCTAGATCTTGATGTTTTCCTCCATCATAGTGTGGACGAGTTCTATAACCTCAATGGTATACTCCCATTGAGCACAAGTCATTTCCTAGATCTTGATGTTCTCCTCCGTCATAGTGTGGACAAGTTCTATAACCTCAGCGGTATACTCCCGGTGGGCACGAGACAGTTCCTAGATCTTGGTGAAGATGTTTCCCTATGTCATAGTGTGGACAAGTTCTATAACCTCAGCGGTATACTCCCGGTGAGCACGAGACAGTTCCTAGATCTTGATGTTTTCCTCCGTCATAGTGTGGACGAGTTCTATAACCTCAACAGTATACTCCCGATGAGCACGAGACAGTTCCTAGATCTTGATGTTCTCCTCCGTCATAGTATGGACGAGTTCTATAACCTCAGCGGTATACTCCAGGTGGGCACGAGACAATTCCTAGATCTTGATGAAGATGTTTCCCTATGTCATAACATGGACAAGTTCTATAACCTCAGCAGTATACTCCCGGTGAGCACGAGACAGTTCCTAGATCTTGATGTTTTCCTCTGTCATAGTGTGGACGAGTTCTATAACCTCAACGGTATACTCCCATTGAGCACGAGTCAGTTCCTAGATCTTGATGTTCTCCTCCGTCATAGTGTGGACAAGTTCTATAACCTCAGCGGTATACTCCTGGTGGGCACGAGACAGTTCCTAGATCTTGATGAAGATGTTTCCCTACGTCATAGTGTGGACAAGTTATATAACCTCAGCGGTATACTCCCGGTGAGCACGAGACAGTTCCTAGATCTTGATGTTTTCCTCCATCATAGTGTGGACGAGTACTATAACCTCAATGGTATACTCCATTGAGCACGAGTCAGTTCCTAGATCTTGATGTTCTCCTCCGTCATAGTATGGACAAGTTCTATAACCTCAGCGGTATACTCTCGGTGGGCACGAGACAGTTCCTAGATCTTGATGAAGATGTTTCCATACGTCATAGTGTGGACGAGTACTATAACCTCAACGGTATACTCCATTGAGCACGAGTCAGTTCCTAGATCTTGATGTTTTCCTCCATCATAGTGTGGACAATTTCTATAACCTCAGTGGTATACTCCCGGTGGGCACGAGACAGTTCCTAGATCTTGATGAAGATGTTTCCCCCCAATTGAATTATGAACAGGTTCTTAAAACTCAGCTGAAGCATTCTCTCAGTTGAAGTACAGGCAGGTTCCTAAATCTCAACAAAGTTAGACTTCCCCAGCGGAATCTTCTACAACAACAAGTATGCAAGTTCTCGCTAAGGAATCTCTTATGCGATCGACACTCCTGCAGATGGCATCTATAAGCCCATCCTCCTACCAACAATCTCTAAATGGCATCTGTAAGCCCATTCCCGATGTCACAATGCGGATACTACACCATGCGAGTGCAAATTTCTGGGCACTCTAGTGTTCAATTATCTTCCACCTTCGGATCACGAAAGGCTCGAAAGCCAATCTATATCCTCAGGTTTAAGAAAATTGAACAGGGGCAACTGTTGTACCCCAAAATTTTCCCTCTCATGTGTTCAAAGGTATTCCCTTACATGGTTGGTCACAAACACTTGCCTAACGAAAATAAAGTTTTTTGAAGATGAACAAAGTGTCTTTCGATTGGCATCTGGAAAAGTCTTCGATTGGGTATCCAAAATACTTCGATACAGGCTTGACTCACCAGTCTTCGATTGGGCATTTGGCACTCTTAGGTCAGGCTTTGATTAGTAAGCTTCGATTAGGTGTTTGGAACCCTTCGATCAAGCTTTGGTGTGCAAGTCTTCGATTGAGCGCTGGACCCCTTCGATCAAGTCAATTTCACAATGCTTCGACTAGTACTTCAGAGGGTCCTTCGACTGGAACTTCATACTTTACCTCAATCAGAACATCAAAATGAAATGACCTTCGAATGGCATTTTAGTGCAGAGTTTCTCTTAATCTAAGATGCTCTGATGAAGGAAGTTCTGGACACTTCGAATCAGAACATAGACTCATCACAAGGCCAAGGGCTGGTCGAAGTTGTCTAATAGGGAATGTTCTAAATAGATTCAGATTGGACTTCGAAGCTGGCAAAGAAGGCAGATTCGAAGGAATGAAGTAGGCTGGCATGACTAAGCAAAAACACATATCCTAATCTGTCCAGGTTCACCCAAAGTTCACAATGGCATGTGTCCCTTGCAAATATAGAAATAATTAAATGCTGATTGTGGACTCAATTATTTGAATTAAAGGCCAGATTCTTGCCTTGTTTGCTCCCAACCCTACAAGAGTTGATTCGACCAGGGTGATCCTTTTCGAATCAAGCAATCGAAGTAGAGGGAGGCTCAATCGAAGGGGTTATGCAATTGAAGCCGGAGTAATTCGATTTGGGACTTTGAAGCTATCAAAGAGAAGCATTCAAAGGGTCATTCGAAGAACATTCAAAAGGTCCATTTGAAGAAGCATTCAGAAGGCCCATTCGAAGGGCACATAAGAAGTCCATTCGAAGGAAGCAACTCAAGACCCATAGAAAAGTATGGCCTGGAGGCATTCGAAAATCAAAGGTGTCCAGGTTCATTCAAGATTCCAAAGAGACATGAATATTTCAAAAAAGGAAATCTTTTAATATGTCTGATTCTTGTCTCATGGCTTTAAAGGCCTGTTTAATTGGTTGTCTCTTGCCGTTACTAGACCATCATACACCTATAAATACAAGGGCCAGCATACAGTGCCAGGGGGGACAAAAAAGAACGGAAAAAGGAGAAAGAGAAACAGGGAGGATTTGGAGATACGCTGCCCACAAACCCACCAAAGGTTATCAGCATTTTCATAAGTAATCCAAGCCAAAGCGGCCATTCAGCGAACATCTCCACACCCAGAGCCACAGATCATACATCTTTAATTGGTAAGGGTTTGCAAAACCAAAATTGCACCTTCATGACATTTAAATATACATTGCATATGTATTCTTGTTATTACTGATTCTGTTGCATGTAAGATGCAGCGCAAAGATGAGATCGTGCCATTGCTGGGGCACGATCTAAGTTTCTCCTTCGAATCTCAGGATAAAACAAACCCATGCCCAGATTCAGCAGATTCAAATTGAGGAAGGATTCGAATTGGGAAGAGATTCGAATCAGGGGGGTAAAGTCCCCCCTGGATCTTTAACATTTGTCTCATTTTTCAGGAAATATATTCTCAGAATCTTGTTCAGAGCTTCGAGGCTTAGCAGCTTAGCTTCGAACTGGATCCAGGGTTCCCAGATCGAAGGATGACATATCCAGATCGATTTAACTGGACCAGAGAAGGCCTTGGAATATCTTCAACTGGTTCGGCACCAGAAAAATCTTTAGGAATCGATTTAACTGGACCAGAGAAGGCGTTTTGATATGGATGAGAATTTAACTGGATCTTTCCTGAAAGGTAAAGGTCAGTCATATGCAATGCATGATATGGATCAACAATGACGTTCTCAACATAAATGAGATTGTGTGGTATGATGCGCTTATGGATGTATCATGATGTATGGAAGTGTAATGTTTTAGCTGGGGAAAATAAATCCCGGATAGCTTTCTGGAGAATAGAGTTGAATTCTTCGGTTCCGCTGGGGATGACGAACGAAGATGATTGCAAGAATAAACCTGCAGGAGAGGATGACTCCGTTGGGGAATTACTCTGTAGGGGAGAGATGTTTTGTTGATGATTTTAATGATAATTCCGCTGGGGAATCTGTTGATAAGCTCTGCTGGAGATCTTGATAATGAACTCCGCTGGGGATAGAAATAACTTTGTTGGGGATGATCTTTCAGTTGCAACTTGCTCAGGATAACCCAGTTAGACTCTTGTGAGGATAACCTTATGAATTTGGCTGGGGAGACTTATTCGTGCTCTGCAGGGGATAAGCTTCCAGAATCTACTGGGGAAGATGATTTGACTCTGGCGGGGAAGCTTTTTAGACTGCACTGGGGAAACGGCTCCATTGTGGTAATTTATATTCCGCCGGGGAACATTCTTATATTCTGTTGAGGAATATTAAGACTGTCGGGGATGCTCTTACGCTTGCTGGAGAATGTCTTTATACTCTGTTGGGGAATATTAAGACCTTCTGGGGGATACCTGACCTTTTTAGGGTTGATGGTAGACTAACTCTGCTTGGGGGAGAGTACGGCTGATTCATCCATGGTTGCAAGTCTGAGTGGGGAGAGCTACCATTACTGTCTTACTCTGCGGGGAGTGAAGGTATCTTAGCCATATTCTTCAACTGAATCTACCTTGTAC
This sequence comes from Vicia faba, assembly GCA_948472305.1. Lineage (NCBI taxonomy): Eukaryota > Viridiplantae > Streptophyta > Magnoliopsida > Fabales > Fabaceae > Vicia > Vicia faba. The sequence goes on along the minus strand of OX451736.1, from coordinate 1,684,248,292 downwards.
TGGTGGACAGAGCAACTGTACAGTTTGGACAATTCTTATTGCCCCTGTTTCTGCGGGAGAAGGTTCCTGCGGAGGCTTTGTGGATCGAGTATTATCCCAACCTACAAGGTGCTTGGTCATTGCCGATTGAAGTGACAAATCTTCTTCTGGTAGGCAAGTGACGAGATGACGGGACATAGTCGTACGCTTTGATCCCTAATTTTTGCCTGGACCGCCCTTTCGGGTTTTCAGTCCACCGGGATACCCTTTTTTGCCCAAGCCTCCTTTTCAGGTTTTTGACTTGCCGGGTGTACAAATTTTTTCATTTTCATCCCTTATTTTTGCCCTAACCCTTTTGGTTCGCCGGGAAGCCCTTATTTTTTGCCTAGGCCAGTCAACCTAGCGGGTCTTTGATTATGCGTAGTACTTTTTTTTTACTATGTCCACGCTCTCAGAGTGTAGGGAGGTGTCACTGTCAGTAGTGTTGTGTTGCCATACTACCAGAAGATCTTCGTTTGATCGTGCAAGATTCGTTGCGGGAATTCATGTCCAATGCCCCAAGTGATTCAGATGGAGATCTGCCCCTGGATATTTGGCATCCTTGAGAGACTCCTTGAATCTTGACTTGACTGCCCCAGATGATGGACAATGCTCATGTTGTTCCCCTTGGTTGGAAGTGTTTTTTCCACTTGAGGTGACCCTTTTTATTGAAAAGGTTTTTGTTCACTAGATATTTGTCGTGCGAATTTCTCTGCTGTTGAACAAATAGTCATATGCAAACAATATTATTTTAAGAATGCAAAGCTTATGTCTGTTTTGAAATTTTTGAAAATGCCTTTTTCTAGTAAAACAAGCGAATTTTTGTAAAATGTGATGTCAACTCAGGATTTACAGCAAGCCATACAGGAGTCAGGATACCTTTTGTAACAGTATGCTTTCAGACTAACCCATACTTCAGTTAGGACTTTTGAAGGGTTACAACGTGGCCTGGTTCACGGTTTAAGAAACAAAGGATAAAGACTCAAAATTTATTTGTACCCACCCGCTCTTCGTGATGTTCTTCGATCCTAAACTCAGCTAATCGTGCATTAGACCTTGTTTGAGTCTTTTCTCTGATATACTAGTGATGGTTCAGATACTGACAATTTATTTTGAATATGCAGTCATTTTTGTTGAGAGTTTGTAGGACCTCTTTTTGATTTTATTATCCATGTCTTTTTCCTGAACTGTTTCTTTTTGTATTCACAGTCAGCGGGATGCCCCCGTTTTGTAAGTCTCCTTCATAGGTTTTGACTTAATGGGCTTTTATTTCTGAGAGATAATGACTTCCTGTCCTTACGATTATACGGAACCATCACCATCTCTTGTTTCAGAAGGACTTCTTTGATGCCATTCATTGTGCACCTGGATCAACTAAGAAAACTACCCTGCCCCAGGTTATAATTAAGGGTTTTAATTTGTGAAAATAAAAACTCCAACTTATTTGGCTCAAAGGGGTTGATGAGGGATTATCTTCCTTATAACTCCACTGTTTAGGATTTGAAACAATGCATGTACATCGTCAGCAGGGTCTGTTCAAAAGCATACTGTATGAGATTATGGCATTGTTTCGTCATCCTCCCTCTAAAGGCTTGTAACTTTTAGCAAGAGTTGAATGTCATAAAGTGAGTAAAAAGCATAGTTTAAATGTAATTAAAATGATTGGATCAAATCAAGACAAACATATGCAATGCATTAATGAAACAGAGTTTGACATTAACAGATAATTGTTTGAATAACAAAGAGATTACAACTTGAAAATTCAAATGAACAAAAGGCCCTCTCTTGTCAGAACTTGTCACTTCAAATGGTGAGCCTTGGAGGGATGGTAGAAGAACTCAGCCTGACCATCTTGTGTGAATTCCAATGCCCCTTCATCAATCAGGTTTTGAATTTTGTACTTCAACTTCCAACAGTCGTCAGTATCATGCCCCGGGCTGTTAGAATGGTATGCACACCTTGCATCAGGATTGTAGTTGGGTGAAGAAGTCTTAGGATTAAGACGAGGTCCTACCAACGTCACCAGATTCAATCTCAACAGGTGTTGCAAAGCTTGGGACAGCGACATGTTGAGCTTGGTAAACTGCCTCTGATTAACCTGTTGTTTATGGTAAGGTTGTTGTTGGACCCGTGAGGTAGTAGCAACTTGGAGAGGTCCATTCTTCACCATACCAAACTCTTGTCTTCTTGGAGGCTGATTAATGATTTGATCCCCAGCCTTGACCGTTTGCTTCATACTGTTGTATCGGTCTTGGTGAAGCTGGTTGATCATGGTTCTCAACTCCTCTTGTTCCCGAGCTAAGCCTTGGATAAGAGCCATCTGCCCCAGCATCTGGGTTCTCATTGCATCTACCTCAGCTTGTAGATGTTTCAGCCGTTCGTCCTTATTGTCTTCAGGACTTTTCTTGACCAAATTCCCCATGAGGAGTGTTCTCAACTCTTCCTGCCCCTTGGATAAGTTTAGGAAGATTTCCCTGAACTGAGTCTCTTGAGTATGAAGATCCTGGTTGTCTTGTTGGAAAGCCATTGCTGAAATAAACAGCGAGAACATGAGAGACCTGTATCGGATGACCTGTTATGCAATGATATGTATGATATATGTATGCAATGTTTTCAAGGATCTCGCGGGGTAAATAAGAAACTGTTAGAATTTGAATCTTGTAGCTTTGATTGAAGGAACTTCGTATTGTTGAGAGTCCTTCTTCAAGAGTCAAGCTCACCATATCGAGTGGGTCATAGCCCCTGACTCAAGTTATCGTGTTTAGATTTCTAGACAACCTTAGCTAGAGGAAAATAAATCCCCTTTGCCCCTTGCTAGACTTTTGATTTACCATAACCTGCATCACAGACCCTTGAGATCCTTGAAATGGTTATGGAAATGTTAAGGTATGATGTTATGATGTGTATGCTATGCGTTTAAGCACAAGTGTGAGGTGATGTAAGTAAGCCCTACAATGAATCCAGATATTGGATAAGGACTGTTAACAAAACCTGCAAGGAACTCATGTTGTCAGATAACAAGAATGTGCAAGTAGTTCAAGTTTAAAGGCATACAAGTCACACATATAGCCTTAAGTTTAGGCTGGCATAAAGTTCAGGTACTACCCTCTTTCAGTTTCAGTTGGTTAAGACCTGTCCTAAAAATAGTAACCAGGTTCTAGAGGATCTCAATATCACTGACTACCCTCAATCGTTCATAATTCTAGCTTAGCAACCTTTTCTTGCAGCCGGAACCATCGTGAGAGTTTAGTCTCAATGAGTGTAGCATACTGCTACTGTTCTATGGCCAAGTTGGTCAATTTAAGGTTCTAAGGTCAGTTGGTGCTTAATGACTCCTTAGAAGACCCATATTCTCCTCGTTTCAACACAAGGGATATCGGTACAGACTAAGGTGCCACGCCAACGTAGCTACTGCTTCATCTGTGTCGGTCTACGCCGGACAGATCCCTCACAGTTTATTGATACTTACCTAAAAAGGGTACCCCCAGATCCGGGTTAGGATCTATAGAACTCCAATACAAGCCCACAAAATTAAAGCATACAAAGCATACAATTGAAAACACAAGTGATCTAATCCTAAGGTACACCTCACTTATAATCCTTCCCCAGCAGAGTCGCCAGTTCTGTGATCGATGGGAACGAGAACTGACTGTTTTGGAATGCTGGTTCGCGTTTGCGTTTGTTTTCACAAAATGTCGCGGTTAAGCAAGATTCGCCACCGTCTTTTATTTTATCCAACAAGGGAAAGGACAAAAGCACAGAAAAATTCCTTTTCGAGATGTTTCTCGGGTTCGGGAGGTAGACTATAGAAAGGGAAGGTGTTAGCACTCTTTCTATCTGTGGTTATCCACGGGCTCTTAGGTACTTGCTCACTATGTTTTCAAAAGTTTGCTTTTCTTTGTGTATGTGGGTTTTGAAAAGAGTTTTGTTTGAAACTTCGATTTAACTCTTGCTTCTGTCCTCAAGAGTGTAATGAAGTGTTTTGAAAACTTTGTTCGAAAAGTGTAAGTGTGAAAAGTTTTGTTTTGTTTTTAAAATGAGCAAGTACTTAAGAACCTCTACCTACTCAAAAAGGAATTAAACTGTGCAAATGTCCTTTAGACAGTGCTATCCCACTATTGAGGAGTAGGTAGCACCGTCGTTGGAGTTTTTCGGGTCAATTCGATTTTAGGGACGTGTGGTCACTAAAGCAACGTTAGGACGCTTTAGTGGTAATCCTAATGTCTTAGATCATTTTTATCGAGGCAACAATTTCGAGGCAACTTATGATCTTAGGACAAAAGGACGACCTCTAAAACATCCTATACTTAATGACCACGTTTGAGGCAACCAAGAGAGGCGTACCTTAAGAGTGGCATGTGCAAGTGTGTTAATTTTCAGTTATATTATCTTTGCATGTCATGGTGAGCTACGATTGATTTAAAATTAAAGGTTAATCTTGTCATACAATCCTAGTTAGCATACATCTAAGCAGTTAATATATGTACAGGAATTTAAAGTGCGGGAATTGTAAATCCTACGCTATTACAAAGCTTCGGGGAGGGGGATTATTTACATGTCCAAAATATTGGGGGAAATAAAAACAGTAAAGTAAAAGTCTTAGCTAAGTTATTACAAACCAGTAGGCAGTTACAATAAAATAAGCGCTCGCGAATCTAAAAATAACCTCTAAAAATCTAAGAATAAAATCTTTTTTGTTGTTTTATTTTATTTTGAGAAAATGACCTAAATCTATTTAATTTTAGTTTTTTTTGAGAAAATGTTAAGATAATTAAAAGATTGATTGACAAAGTTAATTTAATAGAAAAAGAACTATCCTAATGTTTTTGTGGTTTTTTGATTTTAATGTTAATTAAAAGATAAAAAGAATTCTATGAAAAAAAAAAAAAAAAATAAAGTACAAGGGGGATCCTTCGATCCAGGCAAAAAAGGGAGTTCCGACCCAGGGAGGGAAAGGAAGCTTCGATCCAGAGAGGGTCCTGGTCCTTTCGATTGGGCCATACAATAAGGCGTGAGTGGCCTTCGATCCAGGGAAGAGGATTGTCTTTTGATCATGGAGGTCATGGCTTTCATTCCAGGAATGAAATGCCTCCTTCGATCTAGCATGCTGATGGGTTCGATCCAGAGAAGGTGTCTCTTTCGATTTGGGATGTTATACCTGCAAAAGTATGTTAGCGAAATAAAATGTAGGGCCTGGGTATTGAACCCTAGGCCCTTCGATCCTGCGCTTGCTGGGTCTCTTCAGGCTATGTCTGCAGAAAATGTTAGCAAACGAAAAACATGACCTGGGTGCCATACCCAGGCCTTTCGATCCTGTCTAGGATGGCAACTCAAGGTAACAACAAGTAATAATGTGTTATGCAAAATGAAAAGTTTTTTTGACAATTTACCCTCTCTTACAGTAGTTGGGTCCTTCGATTTGGCACTGGCTGGATGGGAGCACTTTCAATCTGGGGGCTTCTGGGCGTGGGCACCTTCGATCTGAAGGACTGCTTTGGCATGGAAAATTCTGACAACCTTTGATGGATTGTATGGGCAGCGTCTCTCCAATGCTTCTCCCTGTATATTTTTCGTCCTCTTCTTGCAGAGTTTTTGTGTGTGTTTCGTGTATAATTTTCGTGTGTTGGATATGTAGGCTGGCCTCTGTATTTATAGGGGTGTGAGGGTGCAGTAATGGCAAGAGACAGCCATTAAACAGGCCATTAAATGCCATGAGACAAGAAACGGACACATTAAATAATTTCCTTTATTTGAAACATTTGTGTCTCTTGAATGAACCTGGACGCTTTTGACTTGAGTGCCCTCTTGATGACCTCCTTCGAATGGCCCTTGCCCAAAGATCAATCGAAGGGTGCTGTTTCATGCTAATCGAAGGACATAGCTAACATGCCTGTCGAAGCTGCCTTGATACAATGCTAAATCGAAGGATTCCTTGGCATGCCAATCGAAGGCCTGGCCCAGGGTGCCAATCGAAAGGCTCATTCAGAATCCCAATCGAAGGGTCTTTCAGAATGCAAATCGAAGTGCTTGTCCATAATGCCAATCAAAGTGTCCCTTCAAAGTACCAATCGAAGGGCCTTTCAGAATGCCAATCGAAGGCCTTGACATAATGCCAATCGAAGTGCTTGTCCATGCCATTCGAAATGCTCCTTCAGAATGCCAATCGAAGGGCCTTTCAGAATGCCAATCGAAAGGTACTTAAAGCACCACTCAAAAAATTTCTTTTTCCTTAGGCAAGGGTTTGTGATCAACCATGCAGGGGGGAGACTTTGGAAAACATGAGAGGGAAAATTTTGGGGTGCAACAGATACAAATTTGGAGTCTAGTGTTAAGCAACAGTTGATATAGATGCTGCATGACTATGTTGAGATCTTTGCCTAGTCTTATGAAGATATGCCTGGGTTGGATACTGATATTGTGGTTCACCGCCTGCCCACCAAGGTAGATTGTCCTCTAATGAAACATCAAGTTCGTCGAATGCGCCCAGAGATGTCTGAGAAAATCAAAGTCGAGGTTATGAAATAGTTTGATGCCGGTTTTCTAGCAGTTACTTCTTACCCGCAGTGGGTTGCCAACGTGGTTCCAGTACCGAAGAAAGATGGTAAGGTTTGAATGTGTGTGGACTATAGGGATCTGAACAGGGCAAGCCCCAAAGATGATTTCCTTCTGCCTCATATTGATGTTTTGGTTGATAACACCGCACAACATAAGGTCTTCTCCTTTATGGATGGTTTTTCCGGTTATAATCAGATTAAGATGGCTCTCGAAGATATGGAGAAGACAACCTTTGTCACGCAGTGGGGTGCCTTTTGCTACAAAGTCATGCCTTTCGGATTGAAGAATGTTGGGGAAACGTATCAGTGCGACATGGTCGCCTTGTTCCTCGACATGATTCATCATGAGATTGAGGTATACGTTGATGATATGATTGTAAGATCCCAAACTGAAGAAGAACATCTTGACCATCTTCAAAAGCTATTTGACAGGTTGAAGTTGTACAAGATGAGGTTAAACCCGAACAAGTGTACTTTTGGAGTGAGGTCTGGTAAGCTGCTGGGTTTCGTCGTTAGTGATAAAGGTATTCAAGTGGATCCTGCAAAGGTGAAGGCTATACAGGAAATGCCAGCTCCCCGAACAGAAAAAGAAGTCAGAGGTTTTTTGGGACGTTTGAATTACATTGCCCGGTTCATTTCACATTTGACCCCTACTTGTGAGCCAATCTTCAAACTACTGAAGAAAGATCAAGTGGTTAAGTGGAATGATGAGTGTCAAGCCGCTTTCGAAAGGATCAAAGAATATCTCTAAGAGCCACCTATTCTGATGCTTCCAGTTGAAGGGAGACCTTTAATCTTATACTTGACAGTACTCGACAACTCAATGGGGTGCGTGCTGGGGCAGCATGATGAGTCTGGCCGAAAAGAGCATGCTATTTATTCCTGATAACGAGAAAACATATCGTATAATTAACATACTTCTTACCGATTTTATATTCCATTAAGTCGTCTAACCCTCGATTATTACGAGATTATTTGTCTTTTTTGCAGGTATGACACTTGTCGACTCAAATCAATGAAAAAGGACAACATGAAGAAAGCTAGACGAAAAACAAAGAGAAAAAGAATAAAAAAATACAAAGTGTGGACTTCTGGATAGGTGACGGTCGTCACGCCCCTGTGACGGGCGTAACACCCCACAACATTAGGAAACGGTCGTCACGCCCCTGTGACGAGCGTAAGACACCACTTCAGCGTGTGACGACCGTCACCCTCCTGTGACGACCGTCACGCGCGTGAAGGAGGACGTTGCGCATAAATGAAGACGTGGGCGTGAAGGGCAGAATAATTCTTCCTGTTTCTACTTAATCTCCTATTTTATTGCCACAACTATTACTGCTCCTAGAATTTCTCCACGAAGACTTCATCAAGAATTCAAAATTAAAACTGCTGATTTTTCCTGCTATATATATGAGTACCAAGGCACAGTCCAAGGGTCGAAGAATTTTACTCAGAGCTATATTTACTTTATTTTTTACAGTTATTTCCAAATTGTTTTGTTTTGCAATTCTGCTTTCATTTCCTTGTAATTTTCATTCAAGCCTTAGTTTCTATTTTTAAGTGTTAATCCTTCTTACAAGAATTAACACGAATTTCTACTGCAAGTCAAGCTTGAAGATTCAGATTACTGTATTGCCTCAAGATTACTATAGCATCTGTAATTCCAGGTTTTTATATTGCAATTATTATTTATTCGTTTTCTATAATATGCCAATTATTGCCATGAATTGTATTTTGAGCTTATTTACTGTTAAGTTAATTATGTCTGGCTAAATTATTAGTACCGGTATGTGACCGTAAGAACTGAAAGAATTCAATAAGACCTTGGCCAAAAATATTTATAAAAATTTCTGGTTTCCAATTTCCAATATTAATTTAACTATCCTTTTCACGAGAGTGAGAGGTTAATTAACACGATTTTGCCACGAGAGTGGGAAATTAATTAAGGCAAGAACCTGCACACGAGAGTTGGGGTTCAACCCAGATAGTGGTAACGAAGCATTGATTTTTAAATACACGAGAGTGTTTTAATAAATTAATTAAATTCAAATTGTTTTCAAAAAGTGTTATTAAATTTAAAGTGCATCCACTAGGTTTAGTAGCATGACTTATTTCATAAACACGAGAGTGTATGTCTCAGGTTTTTAAACAATTAGCTTTTACCGAAATACTTTATAGGCCAAGCGATTCATTGAATTCCCTAAGTCCAATTATCACATATCGGTATAATTAGTACTATTACTTTTAAAACTAAACTGTCTACCCCAAATATCGAATATTCATCGCTTAGTTAGACAAAACTGTAGCATTAGATCATATGCGATTGATACACAGTCTCTGTGGGTTCGATAATCTTTTAAAACTAGAACGACTAAACTGTATACTTGCAGTTAGTATCCCGACAGACTCATAAAGTCCCGATCAAGTTTTTGGCACCGTTGCCGGGGACTGGTAGTCAATTAATTACGATTCTTCTGTTGCGCGTTTAGACTAAGCAACAGACACCCTTTGTCGATTTGTATGCCAAGGACTCGCTCACAAGGCGAACCACTTGACAAACCGACAGACGAACTTGAACGCATTCTTTCCGTAAGACGTGCAGTCAGGGATTACTGTTTAACTCACGCTATTCCTTTACCCAAACCAGAAATCAAGATTGATTCCGAAACTGATTCTAATTCTTCCTCTGAAACCGAAACCAATCCAGAATTAGACATGGCCGAAGAACAAAGGACGCGTCCACTGAAGGAGTACGCAGCTCCATCACAACAAGAGCCCCATAACAGCATTGCTGCTCCAGCAATAAACCGAAACGATTCCGAGTTAAATCCGTCATTGATATCAGCTATCCAACAACGCCAATTCTCTGGAGATCCTTCTGAGGATCCGAATGAACACCTTACGAAATTCGTTCAATTTGCCGACACAGTTATAGCAAATGGTGTTAGTAAAGATGCTATTAGATTACGTCTTTTCCCTTTCTCACTAAGAGATAGAGCTTGGGCTTGGTTGCAATCCTTGCCATCAAATTCCGTCACTACATGGGAAGGACTGAAGATCGTATTCTTAGCACGATACTTTCCCCCAAGCAAGACCGCTGCACTAAGAGCCCAAATCAACGGATTTAGGCAGAAGGATACTGAATCACTATTCGATGCATGGGAGCGCTACAAAGATATGATTCGAATATGCCCACATCACGGACTAGAAAATTGGCTGATAATCCACACGTTTTATAATGGACTCTTGTACAACACAAGACTATCTATAGATGCCGCCGCAGGTGGTACACTGATGGACAAGCCTTATGACGAAGCTAACCAACTCATTGAAAACATGGCTCAAAACCACTATCAGTGGGGAGGAGAAAGAACATCTGTGGAGAAAACTCAAACCAAAGGCGGGATGTACGAGATTAGTAGCCTAGATAAAGTTAATGCTAAGGTAGATGCTCTTACCCAAAAGATAGAAAGCTTGACCTTACCTCCTGCAGCTACGGTAGCTGCAGTTACCCCAAGCTGCGAAGTTTGTGGAGTACCTGGTCATGTTGGAACCGAGTGTCAAATCTTAGCAAGAATAACGGCTGATCAGGTAAATTACGCTCAAGGAAATCCTTATGCCAATACCTATAACACTGGTTGGAAGAACCATCCTAACTTCTCGTACAAGAGCAATAACACTTTATATGCACCTGGCCAAGCACCTGTTGTACCTCCAGGTTATCAAAAACCCGCCGGTAATGTTCCTAACATTCCTAAGAAATCTAACCTTGAAATCCTAATGGAAAATTTTATCGCTAATCAAGCCCAACAAAACAAAGAATTCCTCAATCAAAACATTCACACCGGTGAACAACTAAAGCTATTAGCAAACAAGGTAGATGCCCTAGCCACTCACAACAAAATGTTAGAAACCCAAATCTCCCAAGTAGCACAACACCAAGCTAGTTCTTCCGCACCTGCTGGTACATTTCCTGGATAGCCACAGCCCAATCCCAAAGGACATGCAAATGCTATTACATTAAGAAGTGGGACAACCCTTGATGGACCGATAGATCCTAGACTCCAAAACCCGACCATGTATCAAAAGCCCGAAAAGGAAATAGAGAAGCCGAAAGATCAATTTGAAAATGTAGAGGAAGACGCGAATGAGGATAGAGAGGCCTCAGAAAAACCATATGTGCCTCCACCACCATACAAACCACCAATTCCATACCCTCAAAGACTTGCAAAATCTAAGAATGAGGGACAATTCAAGAAATTTGTAGAACTTCTGAAACAACTAAACGTCACTATTCCATTTACGGAAGCTATAACCCAAATGCCGTCATATGCTAAATTCCTAAAAGAAATATTGGCTAATAAGAAAAAAATCGTTGAAAACGAAACCGTTATGTTAACTGCCGAATGTAGCGCCATAATTCAAAATAACATGCCTCCGAAGCTAAAAGATCCTGGTAGTTTCTCCATACCATGTGTAATTGGAAAATCTGTCATAGACAAAGCTCTATGCGATTTAGGAGCCAGTGTCAGTCTAATGCCATTATCTATTTGCGAAAAGCTCAAATTAGGCGACATGAGACCTACCAAGATGTCCTTACAACTAGCCGATAGATCAGTCAAATTTCCTGTTGGAATGCTAGAAAACATTCCTGTCCGAATAGGACAATTTTACATACCGACTGACTTTATAATAATGGACATCAAGGAAGATTCAAACATTCCCATCATACTATGAAGACCATTTTTAGCGACTGCAGGAGCCATCATTGACGTCAAGAAAGGAAAACTTACCTTCGAGGTAGGAGAAGAAAAAGTAGAATTCATTCTTTCCCAATTCTTTAAAGCCCCTGCTATAGACGACTCATGTTGTCTCCTAGATATCATTGTTGAATATGTCAAAGAACTTGAATGCCAAGAGGACACCTACTCTGAGATGCTGAAAATTCAGACACCGACTATCCTCAAGAACGAAGACTGGAAACAGGAACACTTAGATGCCAACCTAAGCGAATGTTTAGCCCTAAAACCTGATCCTGACTCAACTAATAAGAAACCCGGTATAGAACTTAAAACATTACCCGAAGATCTTAGGTATGAGTTCTTAGATAAAGAACTCGAACAACCAGTTATAGTCAATGCCGAATTAGGAGAGATCGAAACCGAAAAACTTCTGAGTGTGTTAAGGAAATATCCAACCGCGTTAGGCTATAATATCTCAGATCTCAAAGGAATAAGCCCTTCTCTCTGTATGCACCGCATAATGCTGGAGGAAGATTGCAAGACTTCTAGAGAACATCAGAGACGAATAAATCCTATCCTAAGTGAAGTCCTTAAGAAGGAAGTGCAAAAACTACTAGAGGCAGGCATCATATGCCCAATATCAGATAGCAACTGGGTCAGTCCAGTTCATGTGGTGCCTAAGAAAGGAGGTGTTACAGTTATAACAAATACAAAAGGCGAATCGATAGCACAACATACGCAAACAGGATGGAGGATGTGTATCGATTATAGAAAACTAAACAAAGCTACGCACAAAGACCATTTCCCATTACCATTCATTGATCAAATGCTCTAGCGTTTAGCCAAACATTCCCATTTCTGCTATCTTGATGGATACTCAGGATTCTTTCAAATTCCCATTCATCCTGACGATCAAGAGAAAACTACGTTCACATGTCCCTATGGTACCTTTGCATACCGGAGAATGCCATTTGGACTATGTAATGCACCTGCAACTTTCCAACGATGCATGATGGCGATCTTCGCAGATTTCTTAGACGGAATCATGGAAGTATTTATGGACGATTTCTCTGTCTGTGGAGAAAGTTTCGACGGATGTTTAACAAATCTTGAATTAGTACTGAAACGCTGTGTTAATGTCAACCTAGTGCTCAACTGGGAAAAATGTCACTTCATGGTAAGACAAGGAATTGTGTTGGGTCACATTGTATCAAATAGAGGGATTGAAGTTGACAAACCAAAGATCAAAATTATCAAAAACCTTCAACCACCCAAAATAGTTAGAGAAATACGAAGTGTTCTAGGGCACACAAGTTTTTACCGACGTTTCATAAAAGATTTCTCTAAAATCACCAAGCCACTAACTGAGTTACTAATGAAAGAGGCTGAGTTCATTTTCGACGATAAATGCTTGAACGCATTCGAGACACTAAAAGAGGCCTTAATATCGACACCTATTATGCAACCTCCTGATTGGAATTTACCATTTGAAATCATGTGCGATGCGAGGGATTATGCTGTAGGCGCAGTCCTAGGACAACGCAAGGAAAAGAAGCTTCATGCTATCTACTACGCGAGCAGAACGCTTGATCCCGCACAAATGAATTACGCCACTACGGAGAAGGAACTCTTAGCTGTGGTATTCGCATTGGACAAATTTCGTTCCTACTTAGTAGGCGCTAAAATCATTATTTATACGGATCATGCTGCGATCTGATACCTACTAAGCAAGAAGGACGCCAAACCGCGATTACTCAGATGGATCTTACTCTTACAAGAGTTTGACTTAGAAATAAAAGACAAAAGAGGAACTGAGAACGTGGTAGCTGACCATTTATCGAGATTAGATGGAATCCAAACCGAGAGTGTTCCCATAAATGAAGATTTCCCTTATGAACGCCTCATTGCCAAACTAGAGACAAACCCTACCGACAGTTCAGATCCACATAATGAAACTTTCACAACTGCGGTAGTAGAATCCATTTGTACTAATACCGCATTACCATGGTACGCTGACTTCGTCAACTATTTAGCTGCCGGTGTTTTACCACCTGATTTGACGTACCAACAGCGGAAGAAATTTTTCCATGACCTTAAACACTACTTTTGGGATGAACCACTACTCTTTAAAAGAGGCGCCGATGGTATCTACCGTCGCTGCGTTCCTAATGATGAAATAAACCACGTCATTTCCCATTGTCATTCCGCCCCTTATGGTGGACACGCTAGTACATCGAAAACCTGTGCAAAAATACTTCAAGCTGGCTTCTTTTGGCCTACCTTATGGAAAGACGTCCACGTAGCAATTATGAACTGCGATAGATGTCAACGCACAAGAAATATATCTAGACGTCACGAAATGCCGTTAAAAGGAATCCTCGAAGTGGAGGTTTTCGATGTATGGAGAATTGATTTCATGGGACCTTTCCCTGCATCCTTTGGAAATAAATATATTTTGGTCGCCGTCGACTATGTATCAAAATGGATTGAAGCCATCGCCGCACCCACAAATGACACACGTGTGGTACTAAAACTATTCAAGAATATTATCTTCCCACGATTCGGTGTACCAAGACTAGTGATCAGCGATGGTGGCTCCCATTTTATCTCCAGAATCTTCGAAAGGTTACTTTCCAAATATGGCGTTAAACACCGCATAGCCACACCTTACCATCCTAAAACAAGTGGACAAGTGGAAGTGTCGAATAGGGAGATCAAACAGATACTTGAGAAAACCGTAGCCACATCCAGAAAAGACTGGTCCTCCAAGCTCAACGATGCTCTTTGGGCATATCGGACAGCTTTCAAAACTCCTATCGGAACGACGTCGTTCAAGTTAGTTTATGGAAAATCTTGTCATTTGCCATTAGAATTAGAACATAAAGCTTATTGGGCGATAAAAACCCTTAACTTAAACTATAAGAGTGCTGGCGAGAAACGAGTGTTAGATATCCATGAGCTAGAAGAACTGCGTTTAGACGCTTATGAAAATGCTAAAATCTATAAAGAACGAACAAAAAAATGGCACAATAAGCGTATCTCGCGGAAAGACTTTAAGGAAGGAGACATCGTACTCCTATTCAACTCTAGACTAAAACTTTTCCCGGGAAAATTACGTTCCAGATGGTCCGGACCGTTCGAAATTAGCAAAGTTTTCCCAAGTGGCGCGATAGAAATTAAAGGTAGTTCTATCGAACCATTCATTGTTAATGGCCAGCGCTTAAAGCACTATTTTAATGTCGAAAATATCGACTTCTCGGCTTATCTTCAGTTAAGTGAGCCGCCTACCCCTTTACCTAACTGAATAGGTATTTAATGTCGAGTCGTCGACATAAAATAATGGCGCTTCGTGGGAGGCAACCCATGTTTTATTTTAATTATTTTTTCTGCTTTAATGTGCTTTTATTTTACTTAATCTTTAAAACATTTTCATGCTTGCATTTCTTACTCTTTTTCTATTTTTCTTCTGTTTTTATTTCTCCCTTTTATTTTTCTTTTTAATTTAACTTTGGCAATTTCCTAACCCGAAAATACTTACTTAATTTCCTTTTCTTTCAAACATTTATCAAATATTTTCAGGGGGGTATTTCTTTTTCCTTCGTATCTCACGCTATGGATTGTGCTAACTTCATGAATGTCAAATTACGAAGCCGACACCAGAGAAGAAGGTTTGCAGATCTGGGTGACCGGGAGATGTGTCCTACTATATATGTAGATGATCATGCTATGGCTGCCCTTAGCATTCGCGAGAGTGTCATGTACCTGCTGCACCAAATTGGTTGGGACACCGCTCCTATCCGTCGAAGGTTCTGTACCTACAAAAGGCTGACTCTGGAGTTTCTCAGCACCTTGAGTTTCATTCCAAATCATGGAATGGGATTCAACCGTGGGTTGATTACATTTAGAATGTTTAACATGGATTACACTTACAACATGCGAGAGTTTAGCCAGCTTCTTGGGTTCCCTTTTGGACCCGATGTTATCAGTATGACACAGGAGAACCTTTTGCCCGTATCTGAGCTTGACTTTTTCGGGGGAAGCATAGCTGGTGTTAACCATCCTGAGCCGTCAGATCTGTACTCTGAATGCATTCATAACCCGGCTATCAGGTATTTCCACAAGATCATAGCCCACACTATCTTCGGCAAACAGCAAAATGTCACCTCTGTATCCCGCGATGAGCTGTTTATCATGTACTGTGCATCTCAAAACCGTCTGGTGAACGGCGCAGCTTATATGCTCGCCAATATGGAGCGGATCATCGAAACTCCAAATGCACCTATCTTGTTGGGTGGGTTAGTTACCATGCTGTCTAATGCCATCGGACTCCGCCGGCCTATGCTCGGTTCTGCTCCGCTTTATGGCATAAAGTCGATGGATATTGCTTTTTGTTTCAACACTAGCATAATTGGAAACCTTGGACCAGATTCATTTGACTTGCTAGTTAATCATCAGATCGTCCATCATTTTAAGCTGCCTGACCCAAGAACCAGTGTGCACAACCGGGATAACTGGCTGTTTGATCTTCACTGCCCTGCTTCACCACCCTCTTCACCATCTACAATTGACATTTATGAGGTTCCAAACAATGCTAATACTGAAGTAGATCCTGCTACACCGCCAGGCTACCATGATCTCCCTGATCCTTGGGAACAGGAGGCTACTTCCGCCGAGACCGCGCCTCAAGCTCCTGAGACTACTCCACCTCCACCTGCTGTTACCCTGGACTCCATACATGCGGCCATTACGGACATGCGGGGCGAGCTGACTTCCCTTAGGGTGGATTTCATTACCTTCATGGACTTGGTAACTGATCAGTTGGATTATATGCATCAGCATTTGTTTCCACCTCCCCGTGGCTAGATTGCCATCGTTATCTCATTTCCTTCTCTTTTGCATTTTTACGTACAGTGAGGACACTGTAAATTTCTGTGTGGGAGGGATTTTTAGTTTAGTTATTATTTCAACATTATCATCATTTTTACTTTGAAACAATTTGTTATGCATTTATTAAATTGAAGTTTATTTTTATTTCTTTCCCAATTTACTGTTTACTGTTTACTGTCTATGTTTTATTTACCATTGTTATTTACTGTTATTTACTGTCTATTTTCGTCAGATTTAAAACTTTAATTACTTAAAATAATTAATTACAACAAACATTTCAAATAAACCAAAAAAATATATATATATAAATTCTTCAAAATAAAATTCCAATTACCAAGAAAAAAAAATAATAAACTCATCAACGGTCCTGTAACGGATCTTTCATTTAAGACTCTGTCTGCGTTACGACCGTCACACCCCTGTGACGAGCGTAACGCGCCTCTTTGCTTCGTGACGAGCGTCACAACCCTGTGACGACCGTCACACAGACAGAAACCAACGGCTGTTACAGAGAACCGTTCCAACCTCCTTCCTTATAAACCCATTTTTCCTTCTCCATTATCACCACACCACACGAAAAACCACCTAGTCACTCCATTTTCCTTCCAATTTCTAAACTCACAACACCAAATTAACATCCTTACAACCTCCCATTCTCACATTCCCAAATCAAATCCATTATCACCATGGCAAACAACCCAAACGCTCAAGTTATCAATTTCAGAATCGGCGAACCTGGGGAGAATCAACGAGCAAAGTATCAAAAATTCCAACCTCGAGGTCTCCAACCCACAAGGTACGTTGACATCGACTGCCTACGGAGTTTGGGACTACTCGATAGCATCCGTCGATTATTACAAAGCGTGGATTTGTGGAACCTCTGCCGTGAACCAAGACCAATCTACGAAACTCTTACTCTTGAGTTCTTGAGTTCGTTCGCTTACCTCACTCCGCCGGGTGTCACAAACCAATTATCAGGCGTGGCAAAATTTCACATGTTCGGAGTTGAGCATCAGCTGCCTCAATCTGACATCGCGAGGCTTATGGGATTTTGTTCGACGAAGGTGCTCATTTTCGGGTACCGGATAGTTTTAATGAGGAGGCTTTCAACTTGTGGCACAGTTTAACGAACATCCGTGCCGGGTCCTACGACCACCTCAACGCTACCCACATCCACAATCCGGCCATCCGCTACTTTCATCGCATTCTTAGTAACACCATCTTCGCCTGCGACAGCAACCATAAGCTCAACTCCAAGGAGCTCTTCTTTCTACATTGTGCGTTCACTGGGCAAAAGATAAATGCCGCCCCGTTCCTACTTGCTCACATCCACTCTATTTGTGCTAGAGGTGGAAAACCTTTCTATTTCGGATGGCTGGTTACTTCTATTGCCATTGGTCTGAATTATGGTGCTGCTCTTGCAACCTTGCCTTCTATGGCACCGGCTTTGCTAACCTTGGACCACTACAAAGCCGCACACCTCATCTACGAGCGGGAAGACGGCAGATTCCACCCCGTAATTAGGAATACCGTCTATCAGAATATCATTTTGCCGAACAGGGACCGAATCGATCCAAGTAACCGAGCAAACTAGTTGTTCGACCCTGAAGTTCCCGCAGAGCCTGCACCTGCCCACGAAGACCAAGCTGCAGCCGCCGCAGACGATATACAAGAAGAGTTGGATAGTGCTCCGCCTGTCCACGATATCCCTGGATCCTCATCCGCACCTCCTCCTATCAATCTCGAAGACATCCTCCGCGCCCTCCATATGCAAAATCAAATGAATGCGACGCTTGAAAGGAGGAAAGCTGACCAGTTTGAGTCTGTGCGCCCAAAACGCTCAGATCTTGACTGGGCAGCGAAACATGAATGAGAGGTTGGATGAGGCGCTGTCCGAGCTTAACGCCTTGAGGATAGATATGAACACCTATTGTTTCCAAGACACCGACGCGGAAGCCACTCCTACCAGACGCTCTCGCACCAGGAGCAGAGGGCGTGGTCACCAGTAGTTTGTCTTTCTTTAATTTCTTTGTAATTTGTTATTTTTCTGTTTTATTTCTTTTCCTTTTCGTCTTTGTAATTGTACTTCCCCGCATATATACCGCAACATTGAGGACAATGTCGGATTTTGTGTGGGAGAGGTACCTTTCAATCTTTAATAAAACTAGCAAATTCTTGCGATATGTCTCGATTCAAATTCTTCGCTTTACTTTGCCATACCGAAAAAAAAATTTATTTTTTATTAGCCCGACATACCAACTTTAATGAAATCCCAGTTGAGGAAGCCGAAAACGACATAACAAGATCGATACGGTTCTGTCACCGTGGACTTCCTACTTACGCGATCCGTTTCAATAACCATTATACCGATATTCGGAGTTTCAAGTTCTAGAAGTAACCCCTAGTAGTTTATACTAGCAGTCAGCACCGTCTTGACACAAACCACGTGGAGAATCGATGAATATAAGTGTTTGATGCCTGATTCTAAAGATATCCTTCCTATCTCGCTGCAAAAAGAAAGGAAAATCTGTGTACCAAAATATACGGGCACATATAAGAGCTGAGAAAATAATGAAGAAATACAATGTTGGTTGGTTCAGAGGTATCTGGTTCTGAACTCGGTAGGGCGTGCTACGGCCCGATCCCCCACAACCTCCAATTTGGATAAAATATGTAGGGTTTCCACATTCATGTACCAGACCCCGTGCTAAAGGATCAAAGTCACTAACCGGTTACTCCACTACGTGCGTGCTAAGGCAAAGGGCTTAATGTGATTGCGTCAGAACGAAACCGGGTGAAATAGATACGAGGAACTCCGGGCAGAGTTATAACGGAACTGTTGGATAGCTCGTTTAAAATGGAAGTCTACGGGTAAGCTTATTGCTTGCGTCATTAGCGTATCTTTAGTGTTTTACTCAAGTATTGGCTGAACCAACGAGGATTTCCCGAAACCACTTTAAAAATACAAAGGTATGTCATGCTTATGCGCTTGACGAAAACTTGTCCGACCTTTCGAATGACTATTTACTTGAGGACAAGCAAAGGTTTAAGTATGGGGGAATTTGATAACGAGAAAACATATCGTATAATTAACATACTTCTTACCGATTTTATATTCCATTAAGTCGTCTAACCCTCGATTATTCCGAGATTATTTGTCTTTTTTGCAGGTATGACACTTGTCGACTCAAATCAATGAAAAAGGACAACATGAAGAAAGCTAGACGAAAAACAAAGAGAAAAAGAATAAAAAAATACAAAGTGTGGACTTCTGGATAGGTGACGGTCGTCACGCCCCTGTGACGGGTGTAACACCCCACAACATTAGGAAACGGTCCTCACGCCCCTGTGATGAGCGTAAGACACCACTTCAGCGTGTGACGACCGTCACGCGCGTGAAGGAGGACGTTGCGCATAATTGAAGACGTGGGCGTGAAGGGCAGAATAATTCTTCCTGTTTCTACTGAATCTCCTATTTTATTGCCACAACTATTACTGCTCCTAGAATTTCTCCACGAAGACTTCATCAAGAATTCAAAAATAAAACTGCTGATTTTTCCTGCTATATATATGAGTACCAAGGCACAGTCCAAGGGTCGAAGAATTTTACTCAGAGCAATATTTACTTTATTTTTTACAGTTATTTCCAAATTGTTTTGTTTTGCAATTCTGCTTTCATTTCCTTGTAATTTTCATTCAAGCCTTAGTTTCTATTTTTAAGTGTTAATCCTTCTTACAAGAATTAACACGAATTTCTACTGCAAGTCAAGCTTGAAGATTCGGATTACTGTATTACCACAAGATTACTATAGCATCTGTAATTCCAGGTTTTTATATTGCAATTATTATTTATTCGTTTTCTATGATATGCCAATTATTGCCATGAATTGTATTTTGAGCTTATTTACTGTTAAGTTAATTATGTATGGCTAAATTATTAGTACCGGTATGTGACCGTAAGAACTGAAAGAATTCAATAAGACCTTGGCCAAAAATATTTATAAAACAATTTCTGGTTTCCAATTTCCAATATTAATTTAACTATCCTTGTCACGAGAGTGAGAGGTTAATTAACACGATTTTGCCACGAGAGTGGGAAATTAATTAAGGCAAGAACCTGCACGCGAGAGCTGGGGTTCAACCCAGATAGTGGTAACGACGCATTGATTTTTAAATACACGAGAGTGTTTTAATAAATTAATTAAATTCAAATTGTTTTCAAAAAGTGTTATTAAATTTAAAGTGCATCCACTAGGTTTAGTAGCATGACTTATTTCATAAACACGAGAGTGTATGTCTCAGGTTTTTAAACAATTAGCTTTTACTGAAATACTTTATAGGCCAAGCGATTCCTCGAATTCCCTAAGTCCGATTATCACATACCGGTATAATTAGTACTATTACTTTTAAAACTAAACTGTCTACCCCAAATATCGAATATTCATCGCTTAGTTAGACAAAACTGTAGCATTAGATCGTATGCGATTGATATACAGTCTCTGTGGGTTCGATAATCTTTTAAAACTAGAACGACTAAACTGTATACTTGCAGTTAGTATCCCGACAGACTCATAAAGTCCCGATCAATTACCTTAGCAAAAAGTTTACCGAGTGCGAGACCTGATACTCGTTGCTTGAGAAAACTTGCTAGGCTTTGGCATGGGCTGCTCGCCGGCTGAGACAGTATATGCTGACTCGCACTACTCTATTGATATCAAAGATGGATCCAATCAAGTATATCTTCGAAAATCCTGCTTTGTCTGGAAGAATAGAAAGATGGAAGATGATCTTGACTGAGTATGACATCCAATACACTACCCAAAAGGCAATCAAGGGAAGTGTGTTGGCAGATCATTTGGCACATCAGGCTATAGACGATTACCAGTCCATGAACTTCGAATTCCCGGATGAGAACATCATGTTGGTAACTGACTGTGAAGAACCTGGACCGGATGAAGGACCTGAGGAAGGATCCCGATGGTCTATGTATTTTGATGGAGCTTCAAACGCTTTGGGTAATGGCATTGGCGCTGTGATCATATCTCCTGAAGGCTCTCATACTCCGTTCACCGCCCGACTATGTTTCAACTGCACCAACAACATGGAGGAGTATGAAGCGTGCATCATGGGTCTTCGAGCAGCAATTGACCTAAGGATTAAGTTCTTGAGGGTATTCGGATATTCCTCTCTCGTGATCAGTCAGATTAAAGGCGAGTGGGATACGAAGCACCCAAATCTTATTCCTTACAAAGAGCATGTATTGACGTTGCTTCCACATTTCGAGGAGATAACCTTTGAACACTTCCCTAGAGAGGAGAATCGGTTAGCGGACGCGCTAGCTACGATGTATTTTATGTTCAAGGTCAGGTGGGACAATGAGGCTCCCCGGATTACTATTGAGAGGTTGGACGAACCTGCACATTGATGTGACATTGAGACTAAAGAGGTAGCAGATAAACCCTGGTTTCATGAGGTAAAGAGGTATCTTGAGGCTCAAGAATACCCCGAGGGTGCATCTGTTAATGATAACAAGTTCTTGAGAAGGTTCGCTGCAAAGTTCTTCATCAGTAATGGCATCCTTTACAAGCGTAACCATGATTCAACCTTACTGCGATGTGTGGATAAAAACGAGGCGGAAAGAATCATGGCGGAGTTACATGAAGGTACTTTCGGAACTCATTCCAGTGGACACACCATGGCAAAGAAGATCCTACGGGAAGGATACTATTGGTCTACTATGGAAGCTGATTGTCATCAGCATTCTCAGACCTGTCATAAGTGCCAAGTCTATGTTGATAAGGTGCACATACCTCCGGTTCCTCTGAACGTCTTGACAGCACCTTGGCCTTTTTCAATGTGGGGCATCGACATGATCGGCGAGATCATACCTACTGCGTCCAACGGGCATCGTTTCATCCTGGTAGCAATTGATTACTTTACGAAGTGGGTTGAAGCAACTTCCTTTGCTACAGTAACCAAAAACGTCGTGGCACGGTTTATTCGGCACAATCTGATCTTTCGATATGGTGTACCAGAGATGATCATTACGGACAATGGCACAAATCTCAACAATAAAATGATCACCAAGCTCTGCAAGCAGTTCAAGATACATCATCATAACTCTTTTCCCTACCGGCCAAAGATGAATGAGGCTATGGAAGCGGCTAATAAGAACATCAAGAAGATTGTGCAGAAGATGACGGTGATATACAAAGATTGCACCAAATGTTACCATTTGCTCTTCATGGGTACCGTGCCTCAGCATGGACGTTAACAACGGAAACCACCTATTCCTTGGTATATGGTATGGAGGCAGTCTTGCCCATTGAAGTTCAGATACACTCTCTTCGGATTATGAAGGATGCAGGTTTGAGCGAAGATGACTGGAGTCAGACCCGACTTGATCATCTGAACTTAATCGACGAAAAGAGACTTACTGCTATTTGTCATGGTCAAACGTATCAAAAGCGGATGATCAAGGCATTTAACAAGAAAGTTAGACGACAAGAGTATCAAGTTGGGGATCTGGTGATCAAGCACATCATCCTACCACAAGGTGATCCCAGGGGAAAATGGACCCCTACCTACGAAGGGCCATTTGTGGTTAAGAACATTTTCTCAGGAGGAGCTATGATTCTAACCACCATAGATGGTGACGACCTTCCTCACGCCGTCAATGTAGACATAGTAAAAAAATACTATGCATAATCAAAGACCCGCTAGGTCAACTAGCCTAGGCAAAAATAAGGGATTCCCGGCGAACCAAAAGGGTTCAGGAAAAAATAAGGGATGAAAATAAAAAAATCTGTACACCCGGCAAGTCGAAAACCTGAAAAGGCGGATTGGGCAAAAAGGGGTATCCTGGTGGACTGAAAACCTGAAAGGGCAGTCCAAGCAAAAATTAGGGATTAAAGCGTAACACTATGTCTCATTGGATCACCTTGCGATCATACTTCAGTATCGACTATCAAGCTCAGACGACACTAATCAATCTGATCTACCTTCAACCAAGTAGCAAAGTGATGAGATCTTCGAGGATATAAAGGAAATAACGGAGTTGGAACCCAATGGGATTGTTCACATAGTTTTTTTTCTTTGTTTTTCACAAACTGTGTAAATTCTATCATTCGGCGGCGTTCTCTTACTATGACGTCAGCCTCTTGTACAAAAAACACCTATTTACATGCCAACTTCAAAATCAATACAATTCATTTTCACAAATAAATTTCAAACTGCTTTCCTTTTCTGGTTTGTTTTGCAAGAACGTCCAATGTTCATTTTTGATATATGTATTTGATAATAATTACTGTTCATAAATATTTACATGCGAAACAAAAGACGATTACTCGTAATATCAAGAACAGGGGAAAATAAGAATTGTCCAGACCTTGCAGTTGCTCTATCCACCAGGTACAGGGATAAATTTAGCTGAAGAATATGGCTAAGGTACATTCACTCCCCGCGGAATAAGGAAAGACAGTAGTGTTAACTCTCCCCAACTGAGACTCGCAACCACGAATGAGTCGGTAAAAGTATCCCTAAGCAGAGTTTATCTATCATCAGCACTGGAAAATTATCCCCAGTGGAGTTTGGAGAATTATCCCCAGTAGAGTCTGGAGGACTGTCCCTAATAGAGCCTAAAAGGTTTTCCCCAGTAAAGTCGCAACTGGAAAATCATCCCCAGCGGAGTTCATTCCTTTCACAAACAGAGATTTAATCCCCAACAGGTTTCATTATCACCAGCAACGGTAGTTCATCCCCAGCTGAGTTTATTTCTCCAACTCAATAGGTCCTCTAGCAGGGTATCTCTTCTCCCCACAGAGTCATTTCCTCATCAGTTTATTCCCCAGCGGAGTTATCCTCTCATGCAGGCTTATCCTCACAATTATCTTCATTCACTATCCCCGACGGAAACAAAGAATTCAACTCTTTTCTCCGGCAGCTATCTGGGATTTATTTTCCCCGGCTAAAAACATCGCACCTTCATACATCATGACATGCATATACATCATACGACACAGTCTCATTTATTTTGAGAACATCATTGCCTTGTGTATATCATGCATTACATACAGCTAACCTTTACCTTTTTGGAAAGATACAATCAAATTCTCACAAAATTCAGGCTATGAAGCCTGATTCCTCAGTTGAATAACGGATGACTGAAGTTCCTAAATGTCAGCAGAAATGATTCCTCAGTTGAATAACGGATGACTGAAGTTCCTAAATATCAGATGAGATGATTCCTCAGTTGAATAACGGATGACTGAAGTTCCTAAATGTCAGCAGAGATGATTCCTCAGTTGAATAACGGATGACTGAAGTTCCTAAATGTCAGCAGAGATGATTCCTCAGTTGAATAATGGATGACTGAAGTTCCTAAATGTCAGCAGAGATGATTCCTCAGTTGAATAACGGATGACTGAAGTTCCTAAATGTCAGCAGAAATGATTCCTCAGTTGAATAACGGATGACTGAAGTTCCTAAATGTCAGCAGAGATGATTCCTCAGTTGAATAACGCATGACTGAAGTTCCTAAATGTCAGCAGAGATGATTCCTCAGTTGAATAACGCATGACTGAAGTTCCTAAATGTCAGCAGAGATGATTCCTCAGTTGAATAACGGATGACTGAAGTTCCTAAATGTCAGCAGAGATGATTCCTCAGTTGAATAACGGATGACTCAAGTTCCTAAATGTCAGCAGAGATGATTCCTCAGTTGAATAACGGATGACTGAAGTTCCTAAATGTCAGCAGAGATGATTCCTCAGTTAAATAACGGATGACTGAAGTTCCTAAATGTTAGCAGAGATGATTCCTCAGTTGAATAACGGATGACTGAAGTTCCTAAATGTCAGCAGAGATGATTCCTCAGTTGAATAACGGATGACTTAAGTTCCTAAATTTTAGCAGAGATGATTCCTCAGTTGAATAACGGATGATTGAGGTTCCTAAATGTCAGCAAAGATGATTCCTCAGTTGAATAACGGATGACCGAAGTTCCTAAAATTCAACAGAGATGATTCCTCAGTTGAATAACGGATGACTGAAGTTCCTAAATGTCAGTAGAGATGATTCCTCAGTTGAATAATGGATGACTGAAGTTCCTAAATGTCAGCAGAGATGATTCCTCAGTTGAATAACGGATGACTCAAGTTCCTAAATGTCAGCAGAGATGATTCCTCAGTTGAATAACGGATGACTGCAGTTCCTAAATGTCAGCAGAGATGATTCCTCAGTTAAATAACGGATGACTGAAGTTCCTAAATGTTAGCAGAGATGATTCCTCAGTTGAATAACGGATGACTGAAGTTCCTAAATGTCAGCAGAGATGATTCCTCAGTTGAATAACGAATGACTTAAGTTCCTAAATTTCAGCAGAGATGATTCCTCAGTTGAATAACGGATGATTGAGGTTCCTAAATGTCAGCAAAGATGATTCCTCAGTTGAATAACGGATGACCGAAGTTCCTAAAATTCAACAGAGATGATTCCTCAGTAGAATACGGCCGGGAGAAGTTCCTAAAATTCAAATAGAGACGACTCACCAGTAGAATACGGACGACCGAAGCTCCTAAAATTCTACTTCTCTCAACAAAGGTCATCCTTCCCCAGCAGAATCTTCCTCAAATGACAGGTATACAAGCTCTCGCTAAGGAATCTCTTATGCGATCGACACTCCTTTGGATGGCATATCTAAGCCCATGTCCCATCATCAGTCTCCAAATGGAATCTGTAAGCCCATTCCCGACATTACAAGACGGATACCACTTCATACGAGTACAAATTTATGGGCACTCTAGTGTTCAATCATCTTCCAGCTTCAGATCACGAAAGGCAGACAAGACAATCTAAATCCTCAGGTTTAAGAAAATTGAACAAGGGAAGCTGTTGTACCCCAAAATTTTCCCTCCCATATTTCTCAAAACATTTCAAGAAAGATCTCCAAGTTGCTCAAGGTAGTCCAAAGGTTGGCCAGACAAGCTCTCTCCTAAGGCAGTCTACCTCAAATTAGGTTTTCATGTTGCATCCAGATACTTGAGTCCAAGTGATCCCAAATGCTCTCCAATGTCCTAATATGTTCTCAAGATCATCCATGTCAAGTTTCAAGCCTTGCAGAGGAAGTTTGCTCAGTCAATTGCTCAAAGGCCTGAAAATTGACTATGCTAGGGCAAAAGTCAAATGTGGCCCACATACAGTCAAACTTCAAGATTTTTGGTCAACATCCTCATTTTGAAGTATATTTCATCATTTGATCAAGGGTTTATCATGATTCATCAAGGATTGCTCATAATTCATCAAGACTCAAAAGTTGCTAAATTAGGGTTTGTAGGAAAAGTCAACTCAACTTTGACCAATCATAACTTTCTCATACTTTATGATAAATGACCCATCCAAAGCTCATTTTGAATAGGATGCAATTATATACAATCCATCTTCATCTCCCAAGTTCAAAATATGCACTCACAAGAAGTTATGAATTTGGACATTATAGGTTATTTTGGAAAGTCAACAAAATCACCTTTTTTGTCAAAGTTTCATACATGAGCATGGAATATCAAAATGAGATGAGACCAACATGGTTGCTTATAGGACATCTCAAGCTTTCTAAAAAGTCCAAGAACACCTCCAAATAGTCAAAATTGAGGAAGTTATGCATTGGTGAAATTGACCTTTTTTGTAAAATTGCCAAAAGTCAACTATCCCTAAAACTTCAATTTTTGCCAAATGGGCCCAATCTTTTCACTTGTTTTGAGTTGGAAACATAGTCCACAAGCTCTATCCTTTGCCACTTGTCCGTATCTTATTTTTATTATTTATTTTGATTTTTATTTGA
Source organism: Vicia faba (assembly GCA_948472305.1). NCBI lineage: Eukaryota > Viridiplantae > Streptophyta > Magnoliopsida > Fabales > Fabaceae > Vicia > Vicia faba. Next base: position 1,684,221,254 of record OX451736.1, on the reverse strand, counting down.
ATTAATTCAATTTAAATCAAAACAAATCATATAAAATCCAAAATATTGAAAGAAAGAGATTTTGTGCTTATTTCAGATTCCAGTTACAGCTAGCAAGTAATGAAACTCGTGCAAAGCATTAGGGTGGACAAAAAGATTTGTTTTAGGCCAATTTTGGAAAGATTTTAAAGGTGAATCAAATCAAATCAAAATTCATTGATGGAGGAAGATTGAGGCCAAGGTTTCAAACCTAATTCACTCCTCAATACATATAGAAGCAATGCAGACCTAAAACTAGGTTAAAAACAGGCGCAACAAGCAGAGCAAAATTTGATAAAAATCAAGAAAAGTGCAAGATCGATTTCATTGTTCCAGGCCAATTCAAGACTTCTTGACCATTCCATTTGCTTTCTAGGAGTCTCAACAAGCCAAAGCAATCGAAACCAAGCGTTTTCAAGCCTTAAATCCCATTGTAAGTCCATCACGATACCATACATTTCTTGAATTCGAATAGCATGATTTAGGCATTGTTAGGATGAATTAATCACATATTCTTGATCTATGATACATATGCAAGATTTTTGCATGATTTAATTGCATTTATATAGCCTGTGCTAGAATTCACCATTGCTAGGTTTCGTAGCTTCGAATTAGGGTTTTTGCCTACAGGTGAAATTAGCTTTGGTGAAGGGTACCATTGTGTTCAGAATGATGAGACGAATTCAACCATGGCGTTAGATGTCATTTACATGGCCCATGGAAGATTTGGGAACGAACCCTATTTCTAGCTATGGACAAACGTCCGTAGGTAAAAGTGTTTCACTTTTACCCACGAAGAGAGGAAGGAGACGACTCCGTGTCACATCCCTATTGGAACATTCAAACCTGGCGCGTGTTTTCTTATTGTTTTCCACTAATCTTTGTTTTCATATATTATTATTATTATTACTCATTAGATGTACAACAAATGCAAAGTGGTGCAGTGGTGAGCGTGGCGTGGAAATTGCTTTGGGGCCTGGGTTCGAATCCCAGGTCCCCCAAATATTACATGTTATTTTTCTTTTCAGGATCAAATGCGTTCACAACACTAGAGGCTATCATATACCCTCAACCTCCAGCCTTCCAGATGGCCAGATGGCCAAATCCAAAGGCTATCAATGGGAGAACACCATGGGGTTTCGTCAAACGCGCAGCATGGGATCCTCAAAGTCAACGTGGACCTTCTCTTTTGCGCCTAGAAATCTGACTATTGGCACCCTCAGAATTCTCAGGCCCAATGCTTTTTCTCTCTTTCTCTTTTATTATTATATTTATTTTATTTAACTCATTTAATTTATTTACTAACCAAAAATTAATTTTCTTTTTTATCAAAAAATCACCAAAAATATTATTTTTCACCAATTACATTTAGGTTTATTTTTTATCAATAAATTAATTAATTTAATTAGGTTTATTAATTTTAGACAACTTTAATTCTTTTTGTACATAATTAAAAATAATTAGAATAAATAGGTTTTATTACTAACTTAATTATATTTTATTTTTTCCTAAAATAATCAAAAACCAAAAATAGGTCATTTAATTATTTTTATTAATTAATTTAATTAACTAATTAATTTTTTTATTTAATTTAGAAAACTTATTTCTTTTTATTAAAAACAACAACAAAACATTTTCTTTTTTATTTGGATAGAAGGGTCAAAACCCTAGTTCGCATTCGATCTAATTTTTCATCGCGCACTTCATTTTATTTTTTATCCCAATTATTGTATCTGCTCACAGTTTGTAATAGTTTAAATTAGGACGTTTATTTACATTTACCGCTTTTATTTTCAAAGGGTTTGTTTTTGGCTATGTAAATACCTAAAGCCTTGTAATATCGTAGTTTAATTTCCACACTTTAAAATTCCGCAAATTATTAACTGTTAGATGTATGATAATACGATGCATGACAATAATGTATGTAATTTTAAAACGGTTAGACAACCCTAAACATGTGCAAAGATAAATAATCTAAAAGTGAATCACTCGCACATGCGCACTCCTAGGGTACACTCCCACTTGGTTGCCTTCGGTAAACGGTCATTGAGTATAGGATGCTTTAGTGGTCGTCCTTTTGTCCAAAGATCAAAGTTGCCTCGAAATTGTTGCCTCAGATATTGTTGCCTCGGATAATTAATCTAAGACATTAGGGTTATTACTAAGACGTCTTAACATTGCTTTAGTGACCGAACGTCCCTTTCAAGTTGACCCTCAAACTCCAACGACGATGCTACCTACTCACTAATAGTGGGATAGCGCTGTCTAAAGGAAACAAACATAGAACAATTCTTTTTTCGAGTAGGTAGATTGGTTCTTAAGTACTTGCTCAATCAAAAACAAACTTTTTTCACACTTACACTCCTTTACAAACAAAGTTTTCAAAACACATCATTACACTCTTGAAGAAAGAAGCAAGAGTTAAATCAAAGTTAAAACAAAAACTTTTCAAAACCCACAAACACAAAGAAAACAATTTTGAAAATTATGAGCAAGTACCTAAGAGCCCGTAGATAACTACAGATAGAAAGGGTGCTAATACCTTCCCTTTCTATAAATCTATCCCCCCGTACTCAGAAATATCTCAAAAAAGGAATTTTTCTGTGCTTTTTTTCCTTTCCTTGTTGGATAAAATAAAATTCGGTGGCGACTCTTGCTTACCGTGACATTTTGCGAACACAAACGCAAAATGCAAACCAGCAAATTCCTTAAAAAAAATAGGGAAACACGTCCTGGTTCTGGCCACCGTATCACACCCGTTATGTCTAAAACCTATGAAGGAGACTTAAGAAAAACTGGGGCATCTCGCTGACTGTAATCGCAAAAGAAACAGTTCAGGAAAAAGTAGGGATAACAAAATCAAAAAAGAGGTCCTAAAAATTCTCAATAAAAAAAGAAAAGGTTACAAAAATGACTGCCTTCTCAAACAAACGTTCAATTTCTGAACCATCACCAAGTATCAAAGCAAAGATTCCATACTCAATTGGGATCTAAACACATAATTAGCTGACCATAGGATTGAAGAACATCACGAAGAACAGGTTGGGTACAAATAAAATTTGAGCCTTTATCCTTTGTTTCTTAAACCATGAACAGGCCACGTTATAACCCTTAAAAGTCCTAGCTGAAGCATGGGTTAGTTCGAAAGAATACTGTTACAAAAGGTATCCTGACTCCTATAAAATTCACTATAAATCCTGAGCTGATATCACACTCTTACAAAATTTGTTTGTTTTACTAAAAAATGAATTTTCAAACTTCAAGACAGATATAAGCTTTCGATTCTTAAAATACCATCGTTTGCATATGACTATTTGTTCAACAACAGAGAAAATCGCACGATGGATATTCGATGAACAAAAATCCTCTCAGTGGGCAGAACCACCTCAGTTGAAAAGACATTCTAGTGATAGGCCTTTCATAATCAAGGGGCATAGCATGGTGTCCAGCTGATCTGGGGTCAAGTCAAGGTTCAAGGAATCTCTCAAAAATGCCAAATAGTCAGGGGCAGATCTCCATCTGAATCACTTGGGGCATTGGACATTAATTCTAACAACGAATCCTATACGATCAAACACCATCTTCTGGTAGTGTGGAAACACTTACTACTATGGACAGTGATAATTCTCCGTACCCGATGAACATGGACATAGTCTAAAAATACTATGCATGAACAAAGACCCACTAGGTTGATTGGCCTAGGCAAAAATAAGGGCATCCCGGCGAACCAAAAGGGTTTGGGAAAAAAATTAGGGATATACATATGAAAAATCTGTACACCTGACAAGTACCCAAAGTATTGGCCTATAGGGCTTACACCAGTAGATCTAGTATGGCCATCATGCTTCTGTTGCGCAAGAGGCTTCGTTAGTGGATTAACAACATTGTCAAGTGTATGTACTCTATATATCTTCATATCTCCCCAATAAATTATCTCTCGAATGAGGTGATAACGCCTAAGTATGTGTTTGTATCATTTGTGAGATCTAGGCTCCTTAGCTTGTGTAATATCACCATTGTTATCACAATAGAGATCAATGGGATCCACAATGCTCGGGACTATGTCAAGTTTACTAATAAACTTCTTGATCCAAACAGCTTCCTTCGCTGCATTTGAAGCAGCAATATACTCGGCCTCGATTGTAGAATCAGCAACTGTATATTGCTTTGAACTTTTCCAGCTCACAATGCCACCATTTAAGCAGAACACATAACCAGATTGTAATCTAAAGTCATCCTTATCTTCCTGGAAGCTAGCATCAGTGTATCTTATTATAGCAAGCGCTTTCTGACCTCCATATATCAAGAATGGGTCCTTAGTCCTTCTCAAGTGCTTCAGGATATTCTTGACAGCTACCCAATGAGAATCACCGGGATCAGATTGGTACCTACTCGTTGCACTTAAAGTATACGAGACATTGGTCGAGTACATAACATGGAATACATGACAGATCCTATTGTAGATGCATATGGAAGCTTAGTAATTTGATCCCTTTCTTCCTTGGTTGAAGGGGATTGTGCTTTTTTATAAACACATGCCATGTTTCATAGGTATGAATCCTTTCTTGGAATCATGCATATTAAAGAATCTCAACACTTTGTCTATGTATGTACTCTGATTTAGGCCAAGCAGTTTTTGTGATTTATCTCTATAGATCCTTATTCCTAATATATATAGACTACTTCACCTAGGTCCTTTATAGAAAAGCATTTCCCCAACCAAGTCTTTACTTGTTGCAAGGTAGGGACATCGTTTCCAATGAGTAATATGTCATCTACATATAATATCAAGAAAACAATGATGCTCCCACTAACTTTCTTGTAGACACAAGGCTCATCTTTATTCTTGATGAATCCATATTGTTTTACTGTTTCATCAAAATGAAGATTCCAGCTTCAGGAAGCTTGCTTCAATCCATAGATTGATCGTTGTAACTTGCATATCTTTTAGGCTTCATGTGGTACGTCAAATCTTTCAGGTTGTGTCATGTACACATCCTCAAGAAGATTCCCATTAAGGAAAGCAGTTTTTACATCCATCTTCCATATTTCATAATCATGATATGCAACAATATCAAGTAAAATTAGAACAGATTTAAGCATTACAACTGGTGAAAAGGTTTCATCATAGTCAACCACATGAATTTGTTTATAGACTTTTGCAACCAGTCTTGCCTTATAGGTATGTACCTTACCATCCATGTCAGTCTTCTTTTTAAAGACCCACTTGCATCCTATAGGGTTAACTCCTATAGAAGGTTCTACCAAGGTCTAATCCTGGTTTATGTACATGGAATCCATTTCAAATTTCATGGATTCTAGCCACTTCTCAGAATCAGGACCAGTTAGGGCCTCTTGGTAGGTCACAGGCTCATCTTGATCGATGAGCAATACATCACCTTGATCACTTATGAGATATCCATATCTATTAGGTTGGTGACGTGTCTTGTTTGACCTACACTGGTCTTGTTCTACTTGAGCAGGTTGTTCTTCCACAACTACTTGTATTTCGTGCTCTAATTCCTCCATAGGTGTATCAATGCTTTATGATTCTTGAATTTCTTCAAGCTCTACCTTCCTCCAACTGATTCCTTTGGAAATAAAGTCTTTTTCCAAGAAAACTCCAGTTCGAGCGACAAACACTTTTCCCTTAGAAGAATTGTAGAAGTAATATCCTCTTGTTTCTTTAGGATACCCCACAAATAAGCATTTTTCATATTTGGGCTCAATCTTAGTTGAGATTTGTTGTTTCACATAAACTTCACAACCCAAAATCTTCATGCAAGACATATGTGGTTTCTTACCACTCCATATCTTATATGGTGTCTTCTCAACCTTTTTGGATGGAACACGATTAAATGTGTAAGCTACTGTCAATAATGCATGTCCCCAAAAGGAGTTTGGAAGATCGGCGTGACTCATCATATATTGGACCATGTCTAACAAGGTTCGATTTCTTCTCTCAGATACATAATTCCATTGTGGTGTTCCTGGAGGAGTGAGTTGGGATAGAATCCCACATTCTTTTAAATGGTCATCAAACTCTAGGCTTAAATATTCACCGCCTCGATCTGATCGAAGAAATTTAATATTCTTACCTAGTTGGTTTTGTACTTCATTCTTAAATTCCTTGAACTTTTAAAAGGTTTCAGATTTGTGTTTCCTTAAATACACATAACTATATCAGCTGAAATCATCAGTAAATATGATGACGTACTGAAAACCTCCTCTGGCTGGTATGTCCAGTGGTCCACATACATGAGTATGTATGAGGGACAAAAGATCGTTAGCCCTTTCACCTTTTCCTGTGAATACGGACTTTGTAATCTTTCCAATCAAACAGGATCTGCATGTTTCATATGATTCATAATCAAAAGAGTCCAAGAGTCTATCTTTATGGAGTTTGGAAATGCATTTCTCATTTATGTGTCCTAAGCGACAATGCCAAAGGTAACTTGGATTTATCTCAATAGGTTTAATCCTTTTAGTATTAATGTTATAAATTGGCATTTCAAGATCAAGGACATACAATCCATTATTCATTTGTGCAGAAGCATAGAATATATCATTCAAGTAAATTGAGCAACAATTGTTCTTTATTATGACTGAAAAACCAAACTTGTCCAAACAAGAAACAAAAATAATATTCCTGCTAATTGCAGGTACATCATAACAGTTGTCTAACTGAATTATTAAACAAATAGGTAAAGTCAAAACATAAGTTCTTATGGCTAAAGCGGCAACCTTTGCTCCATTTCCAACTCGTATGTCAACTTCACCTTTTGCCAAATCTCTACTCCTTTTTAGCCCTTGCACATTGGTACAAATGTGAAAACCGCATCCAGTATCTAATACCCATGATACAGAAGTAGATAAATTAATTTCTATAACAAAAATACTTGAATTTGAAGTCTCTACTCCATTCAACTTATCTTCCGGATACTTTGGGCAGTTTCTCTTCCAGTGTCTGGTCTTATCGCAATAGAAGCAAGTACTCTCCTTTTCTATTCCTCCACTAGGCTTCAAAACAGGAACATTAGGTTTAGGTTTGGCAACTTCCTTGCCTTTCCCTTTACCAACCTACTTGGTGGGTCTTTTGTTCAGCTTCTTTCCATTACTGACCATCAAAATGGACTTCCTTTTGACTTCACATTTTGCTCAGTAGTTCTTAACATGCTTAGAAACTCTGGAAGACTTTTGTCCATGTCATTCATGTTGAAATTCAAGACAAATTGATTGAAGCTCCCTAGCAACGATTGCAAGATCAAATCAGTTGCAAGTTCCTTTCTAAGGGGAAACCCTAACCTTTCAAGGTTCTCCACATACCCAATCATCTTGAGTACATGGGGACCTAAAGGGGTTCCCTCAGCTAACTTGCTATTAAAAAGGGCCTTTGAAACCCGGAACCTCTCATTTCGTGCCTGCTCTTGATAGAGCATCTTCAGATGTCCGATCATATTGAACGCTGACATGTTCTCATGCTGCTTTTGCAACTCTGAGTTCATGGTAGCTAGCATAAGGCAAGCGGTTTCATTGGAATCATAGACATGCTTCTTATAAGCATCTCTTTCTGCCTTAGGTGCAGAACTAGGAGGTTCCACTTTAGGAACAGGTGTCTCCAAGACATACAACTTCTTATCATGCTTGAGGATAATCTTCAGATTTCAGTGCCAATCCAAAAAATTTGTCCCAGACTACTTTTCCTTATCAAGGATTGATCGCAAAATGTTGTTAGAGGTGTTTGTTGTCATGGTAATCTACAAGAAAAATATGAAAGATAAGTATCATTAAAACAACATATTCAATTAGGCCTTTATTCAAATATGCTCCCACTATTTTACTCAAAACAAATGACCCTCATCATTTGATTTGGAAAATCCCGTTGGAAGATTTTCTAGTGGGTCGAGATCCACATTTCACTTTGTTTTAAGTCAACGTTAGGCTGATTACACAAAACTAGGTTATTTAGGTAGGAACTCCTTCCAATTGTATCTCATACAATTCTCGAATATTTTAAGTTGGGAGAATAACTCCTTATTCTAATCCATCATATGAACCATTCTCAACTCTTGCTTCTAAACATGTATAATCTTATTATAATTTGTTTAGTTAAGTTTGACCAAGTGTTTTAGCAATTGGATATTACATTTATCCCATCACACTTTACTAATATAGAACATGCACCTCGCGTTAGGCGAAACCTACATTGTTTGATACTAGTCTTGATGAGTGCTAAAACTTGGAAAACATAAACTTAATATTCCTTTTGAGGGAATTTGATATTACTTTGATATCACCGGCTTAACATGCAAATCGTATCTCATATGCATCAGCATACAAACACATGCATCATCATACATATAAAAGGATACAGTTATGGCCCCTAGCGCAATTATTATCCCAAGCCAATTAGAGAACCTAAGCTAACCTAATAACGATCTGAACTTCTCCAAGATAGATCTCCATGGTTTTCTTCCTTCAATCTTGTCTTCTTCCTTTTCTTAATTACATTACATTACATAAAAGAATACTCGTTTTACATACGAGGGAATTAGATGAGAAAAGAAGTTACATAGAGAGATTAAGATAAAGGCAAGACACGCAGGTCATATTTTAAAATCCCAAAAACAAAATAAAAGAATCTAAGGCCATAATCGATCACCATAAGATAAAAATAATAAACACTTTATTATTATTATTATTAATTTAAACTATGTTAATTAAATAAGCAAAATTTTAATGAATAATTCATTTGAAATCAGCGTCATTTTTCACATAACTCTTGTGTTGTTACAATCCTAATCCGCATAAATCTCTTACAGCACAACCTTGTGCCGTCATGAACCCTAATGCAAATAATTTCATACCGTCAAACATAACTCAATTGATAATTCAGTATGATCGATCAATGTGCCATTGCTTCACCATACTAACGTCGGATTCCGAAGCGAATGACCAATGATCTTTCAAAAGAATAACAATCATTTTGTGATTGAATGGATGAAATCAAAACAGTATATCCAATATACCATCTTTGCACTAGAATTGTTTATATCATATATAAATTTGATCAATTATATTAGTGTAACTTATGGACGACCGATGCATCGCTATTTCACCATACTAGTGTCAGATTTTGAAGCATAGTCAGCATCTATTTACCCAAATAGTACACACCATGATGCCAAAATTTAATTTACCTGATTATTATTCAATTCATTTCGTGTTTTAATCCGATTAATAAAGAACATACAGAAAATAAACAACTATTAGATCCATGATTTCGTAAGTGGCTCTGATACCACTGAAGGAAAATTATGATCCAAAATGCAGCGGAAAATTAAAATTTTCCTTTAGTGATCCATACAAATGGGCATGGTCAGTGATATAAATCATTACCTCTTGTGATGATTCAGACCTTTGATGTTTGTTGTACCCCAAATTTTGACCTAAGATATCGTCTCCTACCTGCATTATTACATTACAAGTGTTTTGATCCATCGATTTTAAAATTCATAACTTTTTTCAGGCCAAGAGCTATTTATGCTGAATATTAAATCATTTAATCGATTCGTGCTAAAATGATGTTTATTAATTATTTATTATCTTAAATTCAAATAATTGAAATTCGTTTTCGATTATTATGTAGTTTAAAGATGTATAGATAATAAAATAAACATTAGAGAAGAGGCGCATTAATTGTGCGGACAGTATTTATTTATTACTCACTATCTTAAATTTAAATAACTGAAATTTATTCTTAGTTATTACATAATTTAAAGGTTTATGAATAATATAATAAATATTCGGAAAAGTACATTGGTCAATAACGATTATTTAATCATTTGTCATTCTAAGTTAAATAATTGAAACCCTATTTTAATTATTATAATTTAGAAAGTTATGGATGATGAATTAAATAATTGAGGCTATTAATTGATCAATGATAATTATTTATTTATCTGTTTATTATTCTGAATGTAGGTAGTTGAAATTCGTTTTCAATTATTATACGATTAAAGAAGTGTCAATGATAAAATAAATAATTAAAGAGAAAGAAGAACTTAATTGGCGAATAGTGGATTTTTATTCATTTTTTCTAATTGTACAATTATTATGTAAATGTTGTATCTATTACAACAAAATTACAATAATAAATTTACAAAGCTAAAATGAAATAAAAACTAATCTAATATTCCTAATTCTAAAAACTTCCGATCCAATGCGTTTGCGTCTGCTCACTTAATGTTACCTGCAAAATTAAAAGAGATTAGAATTCGAATAAATAATTAAAAAGCGAAACTATTTAAGGTTCATCATTAAAAGCAATGGCCGGAATCAGTTACTCCTTTTTGCAAATCACGGGATTTCTCCCGGTTCACAAAAAAGAAAGGAATTTTAAATGAATGCACAAGTTTATTTTTGTCCAAAATTGCATGTTTTAAAATTAATTGCATTTTTCAAAATCCCAAATGCATATTTCAAAAACATACAGCATACAAAGCCCCTGCATGAACTACATATGCAAGCATGCTAACGTAAACCAATGCCCACACAGCAGAAAACAAAACAAGCTATTGCATTATAGGGAAACATGCAGTTTAACTACATATGCAAGCAATATGGACATTCCATTTTCATCATTTTCTGGCCATTTGCAGTTTCAGAAAAGTACAGCCTATCACATTTTTGTTAAAGCTATACTGAGAGAAAAAGAGAGGGAGAAGTGTGGGTTTTACAGGCTTGGCATAGGCAGGAAAAGGATATACAAGACAAACTGTAAAATATAGCCAGTAGAGATAAAAACATAAAAGAAGAATAGAAACAAATTGGAGGGACAGTCTAGTGCAGAATGCCCAGGAAGAGGGAAAGCATATTTCAAAAACTTCCAGCCTGTAACGAAAACAAGAGAGGGAAGTTGTTATAACAATAACAAAAGGAAATCAATATGAGATCAGATAGGGAAGCCTTCAAAAACTTAGGGAGAAAAATAGTTATAAAAAAAAACACACAAAGCTAGCAGACCTGCATAATTTCACCAATACTGTCAAAAACGATTTCAACCATATGACCTAAACTTTGCAAAAACTGATTGAGCCATTCAAGCCAACATCATCATCCTATTATCAAAGAGATATCAAAAATAATCTCACACAAAGAACCAGTTCAAACCACACCATCAATATGGACTAGCAAAGACGTATGCCCCTGTTTCCATCAACCTGTCCAACCAACACGAAATCACCATACACATAACCATGTCAAACTATTACTCAAGCCTAAGCATCATCAATCCAAAAACCTGAAACGATCCAAATCAGAACCAACTCCTAAGGCAACAAGCTAGGCCTCAGTGTTACCATCCCTGGCCATTCAGAAGTATACAACTCAAAGCCTCAAAGAAAATTATCACAGGCCAATGCACATTGTACAGCGTCACGGTTAAGAAGAAGAAGGAAAACAAAATACAGTACGAAGGCAAACGAAGGAGAAGAAGCAATCACAGTACAGTGACAACAAGAAGAAGAAGAAGAAAAATCACGTAATACCGGTCACCAGGGTGAGCTCGTGTTTCTCCTCTCCTCGCCGTCTAGCCTCCTTCGCTCCCGGCCTCCTCCTCCGTCTCCACCTAGGTAACGGTCCCTTTTCCTTTTTATTTCTTTGGAACCTTAATCAAACATTAACAATCAAACATAAGAATCACAATAAAGATCAAACAGAATAGAAATCGTGGAATCAGAATCAACATGCAAAAAACGGAACCAAGTGTTAACAAATCGATAGCGTTTACCGAATCCGTAGCCGTCCCTTTTCTCGTTCAGCTGGAGGGAAGAGGAGCTGGAGTGGGTGGCCATGGCAAGGAGAGACAGCAAGTTCAGAGGCAAGTGTGAAGAAGAAGATGCGAAGAAGAAGATCAAAGAGAAGAAGAGACGCGCCGTTTCTGCTTAGCCAAACCCTAATCCCATTATGTTAAAACAAATTAACCCTAACACTTTGTCAAACTGATGGGCCTCATCCCATTTCTTCTCCTTAAAGCCCACGACCTGCTTTTTTGCACCCCCCTCTCGTTTATGAATTCTTGCGTTGGGCCTTCAGCTCCCTAGCCCATTTATTTGTTGCTTGTTTTATTTTGATACATTTTCTTTTTCACCTTTTGTTATTTTTCTCTAATCTTTTTTGTTAGAATTATTATTTATGTTAATTAAAAAAACATAGAATTTAAGGTTGTAGACATTTTATTAATTAATTAATTTTTCTCTTACATCGGTATCAATCAAAAATCCTAAAACATATAAAAAAATAGAAAAAACTAAAAAATATTTTATTAACTCATTTTCTTGTCTTATTAATATTAATATCAAAATATATCAAAAACTTAATAACTTAAAACTAAAAAAAAAAAACATTACGTCCTCGTTAAATAATTCTCTCATTTTTTATCCTTATCAAAATGCGTAAAAAATTTAAAATACTTTCTTCCCGTTAACATTAAACCAAAAAAAACATAAAAAACGCATTATTCGCATCATTTATTCCATCATTTAGATTATCGTTATTTAATTGTTATTCGCATATTTTGTCCGTGTATTTATTTGTTTATTCGGTTTATGCTTAAATCCAAAGGAAAAAACAGTAAATTTGTTGACTTCATGTCCTCAAGTCTAACTGCGCGAATTTTCGCATTTCATTAAAACTTAGGATAATTTTTCCTCAAATATTCACCCTTTTCAAAATTTATGCCCTTTAAGCAAAAACTTCGACATTAGGTCGTCGCAACTTCAAAAAACCGCCCGTATCCTGTTTCGGCCAAAACGATTTATTTTCAATCAAGCAATCAATTTTAAATAAAACAGATATTTCAAAAGGTTCCTATAGAGTACTATAGATACATTGGGTGCTAATACCTTCCCACTGTATAACCAACCCCCGAACCATAGATCTCTTTTCAAAAATGCCTTGTATTTTCATTACTTTCAAAAGTATTGTTTACATTGCATATTTAGGGTTTTATTTCGCTCTTTTCCCTTTTCCCTTGGAAACAATAAAGCGCAGTGGCGACTCTTGCTTTTTGTGAGATGAATTAATCAATAATTCGATCTCCGATTTACCCCGCTACATTTTTTATCGCTACAGAATTGGCGACTCTGCTGGGGAAAGATTGACCTCTTGCTGGTCCATCCCTAAGTGGGTTAAGCCTAATTTGTTTTATCTGTTTACTATTATTTGATTTGCTTGATTATATGTTTAAATTGGGGTGTTTGGGTTTTTTTGCAAAGGACGAATCCTATACCCGGATTAAGTAACACTTAAGGAATAGGACGGGCGGTATAGTCATGTTAACTTTGAGGGAGTAATCCCGAAGAAGGAGGCATGAGATCCCCCACTCAATGGAAGGCCCTCTTGAACATAATATCTGTTTACCGAGTAATCGGGAAGACATTATTATTTTCGACCTAGGAGCCCGAGAAGTTGAGGACCGTAGAACCCCAACCCATCTTGGACTTTTTAGGTGTAGCGCGGAGACTATAACGGAGTAATTCGGAAGTAGTTGTTACGCGATGCTACGCTCGGACGAGTTTCTCTTGAGAATATTGCAAATTATTGAGTAATCAATACGTTGGTAATATCCGGAGGAGGAATGTAGACTCTGGGAACTCTTAGAACCTTGTCTTACAGGTGCGATTAAACCGTTAATACATACCTCTGGGTGGGCTTTACCCTCGACTCCATGCTGAAACGTTGAACCTTTGAACCCCATGTTTGCAAACTTGTGTGTGACTGTTGCATTATCATTCATTCATGCATTCATCAACATCTTTGTAAAAAACTCGTTTTTCAAGGAATTTTGGAATGATTTTTGCAAACGTCTCAGGGTATTATGGAACTTGGAAGGAGAAATACTCGAAGCTTTAGCTTCAAGGAGCCCGAGATTGAAGAACTGAAGAGTTTGATTCCAAAGATAGAGAGTCTGACAGATTTTCAGAAGAAGTATGGGTCCATCGTACCGCTCATGAAGCGCAAGATGAAGAAAGGCATCCTCAACACGTTAGTTCAGTTCTATGATCCCCTGTACCGATGTTTCACCTTCCCGGATTATCAGTTGATGCCTACTTTAGAGGAGTACTCCTATATTCTTGGTTTGCCGATCGCCGACCGTGTTCCTTTTTCTGGATTAGAAGAGGAGCCTAAATCCCATGAGATAGCAACCATCACCCACCTGAAGAAGTCAGAGATAGAGGAGAATATGACTACGAAAGGAGGAATCCGGGGTTTGCCAGCACAGTTTCTGTTGAAGAAAGCTCGTTACTTTGCTGATACCAAGGATACTGTTGCCTTCGAGGACGTGTTTGCTTTACTCGCGTATGGTCTTTTCTTATTCCCTAACGTTGATAAATTTGTGGATGTCAACGCCATCAGAGTTTTCCTGATTGGAAATCCGGTCCCTACGCTGCTAGGGGACACGTATTACTCTATCCATCTTCGAAACTCTTATCAAGGAGGGATGATTATTTGTTGTGTGTCGTTGCTGTATCAGTGGTACGTCTCGCATTTACCCGGGTCCGATGCTTTCTGGGATCTCGAGAAGGAGCCGCGTTGGGCGCCAAAGATTATGGCTCTCACTCATTTCGACATTGACTGGTACAATCGAGTTTACCATGACGTGGAGATCATTGACAGCTGTGGTGCTTTTCCCAACGTACCTCTTCTTGGTACGAGGGGTGGAATCAACTACAACCCTGTTCTAGCGCGCCGTCAGTTCGGGTACCCGATGAGAGATAAGCCGAACAGTATCCATGTGAGTGGTTTCTTTCTTCAGGAAGGACAAGATCATCAAGCTGCTAAGAGGGAGATTGAAGGAGCTTGGCGCCATATCCACAAGAAAGGGAGAGATATGCTGGGACATAGAGGTGCCGTTCTTTGGAACTTTACCTGCAGTGGGTCCGTGCTAGGGCTTATGCTCTCAAGATGCCATATAAACTTGAGAAACCTTTATTCCCTGCCATCGCACCATCATCAGTTGTTATCCCTATCGCGGATGTAGGAGAATATCAAGGAAACCTGGCTAGGATGAAGTCCGAGAGGGATGCTTGGAAGGAAAAGTACCATATGTCTGAATATGAGAATCGAGTCCTGACTCGACAGCTGAAAGAAAAGAAGGAGTTGTTGCTTATTCAAGACGGCCGGTTCGTTGACCACGATGAGAAGCTTCGTCAGAAGGATGCCTTGCTGAAGAAGTATGCGAGTGAAAGGAAAAGAAAAAGGGAAGGTTCGGTAAGCGTGGCTCTCGTTCCTAATCCGCAGGAAGAAATCATCGATCGACTGATAGCGGAAAAGCAGGATATGGAAGACTTTTACGAAGAAAAGATCAAGAAGCTCCGATTACAGCTGGTGTTTGGTCCGTCATCTGAGGATTCCGAGTGAGCTTTAGCTTTAGTTTATTTTATTGATGTCATTTTGTAAAACTATGTAAAAGGGCTTCATGCTCCGAAGTTGTAATTTATTGTTTTATTAAGGGCTTCATGCTCCGAAGTTGTAATTTATTGTCTTATTTTGGGCTTCATGCTCCAAGTTGTAATTTACTGCTTTCATGTTTTAAAAATGTAATTTATCACTTTATTATGGTTTTCATGTTGCGAAGTTGTAATTTATTGCTTTCATTAGTGGATTTGTTA
This sequence comes from Vicia faba, assembly GCA_948472305.1. Classification (NCBI taxonomy): domain Eukaryota; kingdom Viridiplantae; phylum Streptophyta; class Magnoliopsida; order Fabales; family Fabaceae; genus Vicia; species Vicia faba. The sequence continues at coordinate 1,684,205,562 of OX451736.1, read as the reverse complement.
TCCCAAGGTTGTAATTTACTATTCCAAATTGTAAGTTGTAATTTATCGCTTTCGATTAACGGATTGAGTTTTTGTTGTTCCAAATTCCTTTACCATTGATGTATGCAAAGTTACTAAAGTTCCTTGAAAAACTTTTAAAATGAGTCATCATTTGCATCGCCATCATGCATCATTTCACATTCCACCTCACATGTTTTCTAGAGTCTCATCCTTGTTCTTTTTCCACCGAAGGTTGTCAAGCTGTCTCACCGATACGACACTCGGGCCAATCGTCAGAGGAGAATGGAAGATTTGGAACAGGAAAATCACGAGCTTCGTGGGGAAGTTGCTACACTTCGTGCCGAGATGGAAAAGTTAACAGCGTTGGTGGAAAGTTTGGTGGCTGTTCAGAATCAGCCATCGACTACGGCTGCCGAGATTCAGACTTCAACTCCAGTGGTTTCCGAAATTGTCACAGTTCCTGCCTCCGTAACTCAAATCAACTCTCCGCTTCAACATCAGATGCCGAAAGGTTTTCCGTGGGGAATGCCTTACAACTTTGTGCCAGAGGGGTATCATCCTACCGTACAACCTATATTTCAACCTGCATTGTCTCTTCCTCAACCAGAGACAACTGCCATGCCGCCAGTAATTCCGTCTGTAGCACCTTTTCCGCAACCAGTTATGACGACCGTTGCTCCTGTGGTCCACTCCGTGCCATACTTGAATGAACCAATTTATCCTGCCGAGCCCGCTGAAAGTTTGGGTCTTTTTGATAGAATGGAAGAATTTCAGGATCAGTTCCAGGAAATGCAGAAGGAGCTTAGAGCATTGAAAGGGAAGGATTTGTTTGGGAAAATTACGCATGACCTTTGTTTAGTTCCGAATGTCAAGATTCCAGCGAAATTCAAAGTACCAGACTTTGAGAGATATAAGGGTGATTCGTGTCCTAGAAGTCATTTGACAATGTACGTGAGGAAGATGTCTACGTACTCCGATGATCATGATTTGTTGATTCATTATTTTCAAGACAGTTTGACGGGTGCTGCTCTAAAGTGGTATATGGGTTTAGACAGCATTCGAATCCGCAACTTTAACGATCTTAGTGAAGCCTTTGTCCATCAGTACAAGTACAACGTTGACATGGCGCCGGACAGGGTTCAACTCCGGGCGATGTCGCAGAGAGACCGAGAATCTTTTAAGGAATACGCCCAGAGGTGGCGTGAAATTGCCGCTCAAATCTATCCACCTCTTGAGGAGAAAGAGATGACTAAGATATTTTTGAAGACTTTAGGGTCCTTTTACTATGAAAGAATGATAGCCAGCGCACCCAGTGACTTCACCGAAATGGTGAGCATGGGCATGCGATTAGAGGAAGGGATTCGCGAAGGGAGTTTGGTTAAAGAAGGGAGTCCGTCTAGCAGTGCGAAGAAGTTTGGAAGTGTTTTCCCGAAAAGAAAAGAGCAGGATGTCAGCGCTTTGTTTCTAGGTAGGCCTAGGAGAGGTTACTCTCACGTTGCGGCAGTCACTCCGGCTGTCCGCCCAACTTTGATGGCCCCAGCTCATCAAATCCCGCCAACTCAACCCCGGCCATTTCAGCAGCAGCCTCGACAACGGGCTTATCCATTCAACAATCAGAACCGTTCACCCAGAAAACCGCAGTTCGATGCCATTCCTATGACGTATACTGAATTGTTCCCTGCTCTCATCAGAAAGAATCTCATCACAACAAAGCCCCCTCCTGTCGCACCGAACAGTGCTTCTCCGTGGTACAAGGCGGATCAATTATGTGAATATCATCAAGGGTCACCGGGGCACAACCTTGAGAATTGCTTTGCTCTGAAGGCGGACGTGCAGAGATTAATTAAGAATGGTGTCCTGTCTTTTAAGGATGTTAATCCAAATGTCAGAGATAATCTTTTACCTCGACATGGGGCAGCTTTAGTGAATATGGTGGAAGGTTGTCCGGGGAAGTTCCGAGTTTTTCAAGTCGAGCACATAAGAGAATCATTGATCAGGTTACATCAGAGTTTGAGAAGACTTGCCTTTGTTAGGCACCAGCATGATTATGACGTTTGTGAGTTTTGTTCAAGAGAGGATGATTGTCCTATTGTGAAGGAGGACATTCAGAAGTTGCTAGATCAGAGAATTATCACTATTACCTATGACCGAAATCCGGAAGATGAAGTGAATGTTATCACACCACAATTTAATTTGCCAGAATCAGTGGAGATTGCTTACAATAGTCAGGTTGCGCATATTGATCCTTTGATTATTTACCCACCTGGCCATGTGCCTTACAGCTCAGACCAAGCTGTGCCGTACAAGTATAACGCCACAATGATTGAGAATGGGGTAGAAGTCCCCATACCAACCAGACCGTCTTTTGTTAACATTGCCGATGTGAGTAGAGTTACAAGAAGTGGGCGTGTTTTTGCAGCAGTACCGTCGAGGAGACCAGAAGTTCAAGTTAGGAGGCCCATACCGGCGGAGATTCCTGTAAGAAAAATTGAACCAAGAGTTGAGATAGGCCGATCCAGTGAACCTATCCCTCCCCCTAAAGAGGATGAGATCCTAAAGCTTATCAAAAGAAGTGAGTATAAGATTGTGGACCAGCTTTTGCAAACACCTTCCAAGATTTCTTTGCTTGCCTTATTGAGAGATTCTGGTGCACATAGAGAAGCCTTGATGAAGGTCTTGGACCAGGCGTTCGTAGACCATGATGTGACGGTTGATCAGTTTGATGGGATTGTGGGAAATATAACTTCGTGTAACAATCTGGGTTTCAGTGATGAAGAACTCCCAGAGGAGGGGAGAAACCATAATATGGCTTTGCACATTTCAGTAAGTTGTGGAAACGATACCTTATCAAGTGTGTTGGTGGATACGGGCTCGTCGTTGAATGTGATGCCCAAGACCACGCTGTCTCGACTTTCATATCCAGGTGCTCCTATGAGGCCTAGTGGAGTAATTGTTAAAGCATTTGATGGTTCCAGGAAGACAGTTATTGGTGAAGTGGATCTTCTCATAGTGATTGGTCCCCATACTTTTCAAATCACTTTCCAAGTGATGGATATCCGTGCTGCCTACAGCTGTTTATTGGGTCGTCCCTGGATCCATGATGCCGGGGCAGTCACCTCCACGCTCCATCAGAGACTAAAGTTTGTAAGACATGGGAAGCTAGTGATGATTGGGGGAGAACAGGCTATGGTGGTAAGCCATTTATCATCGTTTTCTTTTATTGATGCTGACGAGGATGTGGGGACCCAGTTCCAGGGCCTATCTGTTGCTAAGAATACAGTGAAGAAGCAAGGGGCATCCATCTCTTCTTTTGAGGATGCGCGGCGAGTGGTGAAAAGTGGTTCGGCCGAAGGATGGGGCCAGGTGTTGACGTTACCCGAGAACAAGTCTGGGGAAGGTCTGGGTTTTCATCCAATATCTGCAAGGGTCAAGAAGGAGGTGGTGGTTCGTCCGATTCAAGAGGTTTTCCGAAGTGCAGGGTTTGTGCATCCTGAGGTTGATGCTATCATAGATGATGATTCCGAGGAGGATTTGCCCGTGTTTGTGACGCCTGGATTGGCTTGTCAAAACTGGATAGCTGTTGATGTTCCTGTGGTTATGCACATTTCCGAATTACTTCATGACTTAACCATCGAAAACAATGATCCTATGCCCTCTCCCAACTTTGAATTCCCTGTGTTCAGAGCCGAAGAAGAGGATGATGAAGAGGTTCCTGTTGAGATTTCCCGTTTGCTTGAGCAGGATGAGAAGGTTATTCAACCATTTGAAGAACCTGTAGAGTTGGTCAACTTGGGTGATGAAGAGGATAGAAAGGAAGTCAAAGTCGGAGCTTTGCTTATCTCGGAAATTAAGGAGAAAATGTTGGAGCTTCTCAGAGAGTATTTTGATGTATTTGCTTGGTCCTACCAAGATATGCCAGGGTTGGACAATGACATTGTGGAGCATCGTTTACCGTTGAGACCCGAGTGTCCACCGATCAAGCAGAAGTTGAGACGGACTCGTCCTGACATGGCTGACAAGATTAAAGAGGAGGTTCAGAAGCAGATCAATGCAGGTTTCCTTGTTACATCGGTCTATCCTCAATGGTTAGCCAATATAGTGCCTGTTGCAAAGAAAGATGGTAAAGTTCGGATGTGTGTGGACTATAGAGATCTGAATAGAGCTAGTCCGAAGGATGACTTCCCATTACCTCATATTGACGTATTGGTCGACAGTACCGCCAAGTTCAAAGTCTTTTCTTTCAAGGATGGTTTCTCTGGTTACAATCAAATCAAGATGGCGCCGGAAGATATGGAGAAGACCGCTTTCATTACACCGTGGGGAACTTTCTGTTATCGGGTTATGCCGTTTGGTTTGAGGAATGCTGGCGCAACATACCAAAGGGCCATGACTGCTTTGTTCCATGACATGATGCATAAGGAGATCGAAGTGTATGTGGATGACATGATTGCCAAATCGCGGACTGAGGAGGATCACTTGGAACATTTGTTGAAGTTATTCCAGCGTTTGAGAAAGTACAAACTCCGTCTGAATCCCAACAAGTGCACTTTTGGTGTTCGTTCTGGAAGACTTTTGGGTTTCATTGTCAGTCAGAAAGGTATTGAAGTAGATCCTGATAAAGTCAAAGCTATTCGGAAAATGCCCGCACCCAAGACGGAAAAACAAGTAAGAGGATTCCTTGGGAGACTGAACTACATTTCTAGATTTATATCTCATATGACTGCTACCTGGGGGCCGATTTTCAAGCTTCTCCAGAAGAACCAAGGATGTGTGTGGACAGAAGATTGTCAGAGAGCTTTTGATAGCATCAAAGAATATTTGCTTGAACCTCCCATTTTGATTCCTCCATTGGAAGGAAGACCTTTGATTATGTACCTGACTATATTGGAAGATTCCATGGGATGTGTGCTTGGTCAACAAGATGAGACTGGAAGAAAGGAACATGCTGTATATTATTTGAGTAAGAAATTCACAGACTGTGAGTCTCGGTACTCATTGCTTGAGAAAACCTGTTGTGCTTTAGCTTGGGCTGCTCGCCGTCTACGCCAGTATATGATTAATCACACTACTTGGTTGATCTCCAAAATGGACCCGATCAAGTATATCTTTGAGAAGCCCGCCTTATCCGGAAGGATAGCCCGTTGGCAGATGTTGTTATCTGAATATGACATTGAGTATCACACTCAGAAAGCGATCAAAGGGAGTATTTTAGCCGATCATTTGGCTCACCAACCAATTGAAGATTATCAATCCATCAAGTTCGATTTCCCGGATGAAGATGTTATGTACTTGAAAGCTAAAGATTGTGAAGAGCCGTTACCTGAAGAAGGACCTGATCCTGAATCCCGTTGGGGTTTGATATTTGACGGAGCTGTGAATTCCTATGGAAATGGAATTGGGGCAATCATCGTTACTCCCCGAGGTACTCATATCCCGTTCACGGCAAGACTGAAGTTTGACTGTACGAACAACATGGCTGAATATGAGGCATGTATTATGGGTCTCGAAGAAGCAGTAGATCTAAGGATTAAAATTCTTGATATTTACGGAGATTCGGCACTGGTGATTAATCAAATCAAAGGAGAATGGGAGACTCGTCATCCTGGTTTGATCCCTTACAGAGACTATGCTAGAAGGTTGTTAACTTTCTTCAACAAGGTGGAATTACATCATATCCCTAGAGATGAGAATCAAATGGCTGATGCTTTAGCTACTTTGTCTTCAATGTTTCAAGTGAATGATTGGAACGACGTGCCTACAATCCGAGTTATACGCCTCGACAGACCTGCTCATGTGTTTTCAGTGGAAGAGGTCACCGACGACAAACCGTGGTTCTATGACATTAAACGTGTTCTTCAAACTCAAGAGTACCCGCCTGGGGCATCCAATAAAGATAGGAAGACGTTGAGAAGATTAGCAAGCAGTTTCTTTCTCAATGAAGAAGTTTTGTATAAGAGGAATTATGACATGGTCTTGCTCAGATGTGTAGACAGACGTGAAGTAGACATGCTGATGCAAGAGGTACACGAAGGATCCTTCGGCACTCATGCCAATGGACATGCAATGGCTAGAAAGATGTTGAGAGCTGGTTACTATTGGATGACCATGGAATCCGACTGCTGCAAATATGTGAAGAAGTGTCATAAATGCCAGATTTATGCGGACAAGATGCACGTGCCGCCGACCCTCCTCAATGTTATATCTTCACCTTTGCCTTTCTCTATGTGGGGCATTGATATGATTGGGATGATTGAACCCAAAGCTTCAAATGGTCATCGTTTCATCTTGGTAGCGATTGATTATTTTACTAAATGGGTGGAAGCCGCATCTTATGCTAATGTAACCAGACAGGTGGTAGTCCGATTTATCAAGAATCAGATCATTTGTCGATACGGTATCCCGAGCAAGATCATCACTGATAATGGTTCGAATTTGAATAACAAGATGATGAAGGAGCTTTGTGAAGAGTTCAAGATCGAACATCATAATTCCTCTCCTTACAGACCGAAGATGAATGGGGCTGTTGAAGCTGCTAACAAGAATATCAAGAAGATTGTCCAGAAGATGGTGATAACTTATAAAGATTGGCATGAAATGCTTCCGTTTGCTCTGCATGGGTACCGTACTTCAGTTCGAACTTCAACGGGCGTGACCCCATTTTCCCTAGTTTACGGTATGGAAGCAGTACTCCCCGTGGAGGTTGAGATTCCGTCTTTGAGAGTGTTGATGGAAGCTAAACTTTCTGAGGCTGAATGGTGTCAAAGTAGATATGATCAGTTGAATTTAATCGAAGAAAAGAGATTGACAGCTTTGTGTCATGGTCAGTTGTACCGCGCGAGTTCAGAGAAGGTGACCTTGTACTCAAGAAAATATTATCTTTCCAACCTGATTTTAGGGGCAAGTGGGCTCCGAATTATGAAGGACCGTATGTTGTTAAGAAAGTTTTCTCTGGGGGTGCCATGATTCTCACCAATATGGACGGTGAAGAACTCCCACGTCCCTTGAATGCCGATGCAGTCAAGAAGTATTTCGCTTAGGCAAATTTCTGGTCAAAACAGTCTCGGCATTTGAACACATTCTGGAATTCAAAGTTTTTAGGGAAAATAGCGATCATTGTTTTTGTATGACCTTTTATTTCATGTATTATTTCCCCAAGCTTTTGTAAACCGTTGGAGTCGCATTGTTAGCGAACTACCTCTTATCAATGGAATTTGAGCATTTACCTTTTGTGGGCAAAATTTTAATTTTACGGAAATATTTGAAACAAAGTATTTAAAGTATTCTTATTTTTAAATGTGTCGCGAATCATGAAAGGAATATTAACAGTCGTTCCGAGGATGGTCAAGCCATGAAATGCGAAGCAGTACAGTAGTTCATCCTTGCATGATGAGCATGTTTTATTTCAAAATCGCCATGAGGTGTTGGTTGTGTAAACTTGTGTTTCTAGTGGTGCTAAGTTTGGTGACCCCCCAGCTGTTCCAGTTGAGCATTGTTTTGGCTATCTCTATCTGGGCGATTTCTGAAGTTTAGTACGTTTTGTCTCATACCGTGGTCTATTGGTGTTAGAAGATTGGATTTGGATGCTTTTCTCCTCAGAAGACTTGGACCTTGTAGCGTGATACCCTCCGACGTTGCTTTGTGTTTCCAGTTCCGTTTATCTTCCGTCTTTTCAAGATTGGCCGAGTATCTATTTTGCTGTGACGTCTTGTTATCTCTATCTTATTCCGTCTGTCTGTTTTGTCAGCATAACATTCATTTACTCATTTACACTCATATCAGCATGCATATCCACATTTGCCATTGATCTTGAGTCGTACTTTGTTTATTCGAACAACATACATATGTTCTTTCCAGGTAGAAAAGTCAGCTTAGGCAGAAAATGTGCTTCCTTTCTAAATTCCCCAACTGAGCTAATCCTCGTGGATGGTTTTTGATTCAGCTTACCTTGTCCATTTCTAGATAGGATGAATCCCATAATCGAGTTACTTTCCCATTGGGTGGACTTTTGATTGACTATTTTTCTCTCTTGTTTATCCCTGGATGAAGTTGTTGTCTCTTGCATAGGCTATCTCATGATTTTCCCTAGTGAAGTCGCGACCTAGACGGTTGGTGCATTTATTTTGCACGTTTAAGTATACGATCTCCTCGGGAAGGATTGATTCATGGTTCTCTTTGACGAAAATTTTATTCTTTGCCAATATCATCTAGTTTCCTTCTGAGTTATTATTAGAAGACGACAAGCGGCAGCTCTTCATGAGCAACTTGTACGTTATAGACACAGTTGGAAAACGACAAGCGGCAGCTCTTCACGAGCAACTTGTACGTTTATCTTTTTGAAAGCGCCGAGCAGCAGTTCTTCATGAGCTACTAGTGCGTCATTTACTTTTTGAAAGCGCCGAGCAGCAGTTCTTCATGAGCTACTAGTGCGTCATTTACTTTTTGAAAGCGCCGAGCAGCAGTTCTTCATGAGCTACTAGTGCGTCATTTTATCTTTTCGAAAGCGACAAGCAGCAAACTCTTCATGAGTTACCAAGACGTTATTACTTTTCTGGAATACAACAAGCGGCAGCTTCTTTATTTGAGCAGCTTGTATATTATCGGTATTTTCTTTGGACGACAGCAAGCGGCAGCCTCTTTATTTGAGCAGTTTGTATGTTATCGGTATTTTCTTTGGACAACAACAAGCGGCAGCTTCTTTATTTGAGAAGCTTGTATGTTATCGGTATTTTCTCTGGACAACAACAAATGGAAGTTTTCTTTATTTGAACAACCTTCGTATCTACAGTCTTATTACCTCAGCATTAATGAGTATATCTCTGAAAATCTAGCAAAGAAGTCTGTTACGAATCTATACCTCCAGAAGTCGGTAATCAGTTATCAGCAATTTGATACTCTCTGTCTACCATCGACCTTGAGTTGCGAACTCACTGTTTTGGATCAATGGTCTGTTATGGCCTATGCAAGATGCTCTCTTTGTTAGGGTTAGAGGTTGTATTCCCTCGATTTTATTCGCTGTCGGGAGTCTGTTGTTTGAAGTCGATAGCTTGTTTCCCCAGTAATGTATAATCCATGCCACTGTGTTTTGTTGGTGTTCGATTCCCCCAACATTGTCTCGTTTCACAATATCTTTCTCTGTGAGTTCGATCGCTGCATTCATATCAAACATGACGACGGCATCTTAGGACAAAATTTGCGTAGTTATGTATTTAAGTACCTTCAATCTCGTCGAAACGAAGATTTCAATCTTCATATCTCCGGATAGAAGAAACTTAAATAGGGGCAGCTGTTGTACCCCAAATTTTGACCTAAGATATCGTCTCCTACCTGCATTATTACATTACAAGTGTTTTGATCCATCGATTTTAAAATTCATAACTTTTTTCAGGCCAAGAGCTATTTATGCTGAATATTAAATCATTTAATCGATTCGTGCTAAAATGATGTTTATTAATTATTTATTATCTTAAATTCAAATAATTGAAATTCGTTTTCGATTATTATGTAGTTTAAAGATGTATAGATAATAAAATAAACATTAGAGAAGAGGCGGATTAATTGTGCGGACAATATTTATTTATTACTCACTATCTTAAATTTAAATAACTGGAATTTATTCTTAGTTATTACATAATTTAAAGGTTCATGAATAATATAATAAATATTCGGAAAAGTACATTGGTCAATAACGATTATTTAATCATTTGTCATTCTAAGTTAAATAATTGAAACCCTATTTTAATTATTATAATTTAGAAAGTTATGGATGATGAATTAAATAATTGAGGCTATTAATTGATCAATGATAATTATTTATTTATCTGTTTATTATTCTGAATGTAGGTAGTTGAAATTCGTTTTCAATTATTATACGATTAAAGAAGTGTCAACGATAAAATAAATAATTAAAGAGAAAGAAGAACTTAATTGGCGAATAGTGGATTTTTATTCATTTTTTCTAATTGTACAATTATTATGTAAATGTTGTATCTATTACAACAAAATTACAATAATAAATTTACAAAGCTAAAATGAAATAAAAACTAATCTAATATTCCTAATTCTAAAAACTTCCGATCCAATGCGTTTGCGTCTGCTCACTTAATGTTACCTGCAAAATTAAAAGAGATTAGAATTCGAATAAATAATTAAAAAGCGAAACTATTTAAGGTTCATCATTAAAAGCAATGGCCGGAATCAGTTACTCCTTTTTGCAAATCACGGGATTTCTCCCGGTTCACAAAAAAGAAAGGAATTTTAAATGAATGCACAAGTTTATTTTTGTCCAAAATTGCATGTTTTAAAATTAATTGCATTTTTCAAAATCCCAAATGCATATTTCAAAAACATACAGCATACAAAGCCCCTGCATGAACTACATATGCAAGCATGCTAACGTAAACCAATGCCCACACAGCAGAAAACAAAACAAGCTATTGCATTAGAGGGAAACATGCAGTTTAACTACATATGCAAGCAATATGGACATTCCATTTTCATCATTTTCTGGCCATTTGCAGTTTCAGAAAAGTACAGCCTATCACATTTTTGTCAAAGCTATACTGAGAGAAAAAGAGAGGGAGAAGTGTGGGTTTTACAGGCTTGGCATAGGCAGGAAAAGGATATACAAGACAAACTGTAAAATATAGCCAGTAGAGATAAAAACATAAAAGAAGAATAGAAACAAATTGGAGGGACAGTCTAGTGCAGAATGCCCAGGAAGAGGGAAAGCATATTTCAAAAACTTCCAGCCTGTAACGAAAACAAGAGAGGGAAGCTGTTATAACAATAACAAAAGGAAATCAATATGAGATCAGATAGGGAAGCCTTCAAAAACTTAGGGAGAAAAATAGTTATAAAAAAAAAACACACAAAGCTAGCAGACCTGCATAATTTCACCAATACTGTCAAAAACGATTTCAACCATATGGCCTAAACTTTGCAAAAACTGATTGAGCCATTCAAGCCAACATCATCATCCTATTATCAAAGAGATATCAAAAATAATCTCACACAAAGAACCAGTTCAAACCACACCATCAATATGGCCTAGCAAAGACGTATGCCCCTGTTTCCATCAACCTGTCCAACCAACACGAAATCACCATACACATAACCATGTCAAACTATTACTCAAGCCTGAGCATCATCAATCCAAAAACCTGAAACGATCCTAATCAGAACCAACTCCTAAGGCAACAGGCTAGGCCTCAGTGTTACCATCCCTGGCCATTCAGAAGTATACAACTCAAAGCCTCAAAGAAAATTATCACAGGCCAATGCACATTGTACAGCGTCACGGTTAAGAAGAAGAAGGAAAACAAAATACAGTACGAAGGCAAACGAAGGAGAAGAAGCAATCACAGTACAGTGACAAGAAGAAGAAGAAGAAAAATCGCGTAATACCGGTCACCAGGGTGAACTCGTGTTTCTCCTCTCCTCGCCGTCTAGCCTCCTTCGCTCCCGGCCTCCTCCTCCGTCTCCACCTAGGTAACGGTCCCTTTTCCTTTTTATTTCTTTGGAACCTTAATCAAACATTAACAATCAAACATAAGAATCACAATAAAGATCAAACAGAATAGAAATCGTGGAATCAGAATCAACATGCAAAAAACGGAACCAAGTGTTAACAAATCGATAGCGTTTACCGAATCCGTAGCCGTCCCTTTTCTCGTTCAGCTGGAGGGAAGAGGAGCTGGAGTGGGTGGCCATGGCAAGGAGAGACAGCAAGTTCAGAGGCAAGTGTGAAGAAGAAGATGCGAAGAAGAAGATCAAAGAGAAGAAGAGACGCGCCGTTTCTGCTTAGCCAAACCCTAATCCCATTATGTTAAAACAAATTAACCCTAACACTTTGTCAAACTGATGGGCCTCATCCCATTTCTTCTCCTTAAAGCCCACGACCTGCTTTTTTGCACCCCCCTCTCGTTTATGAATTCTTGCGTTGGGCCTTCAGCTCCCTAGCCCATTTATTTGTTGCTTGTTTTATTTTGATACATTTTCTTTTTCACCTTTTGTTATTTTTCTCTAATCTTTTTTGTTAGAATTATTATTTATGTTAATTAAAAAAACATAGAATTTAAGGTTGTAGACATTTTATTAATTAATTAATTTTTCTCTTACATCGGTATCAATCAAAAATCCTAAAACATATAAAAAAATAGAAAAAACTAAAAAATATTTTATTAACTCATTTTCTTGTCTTATTAATATTAATATCAAAATATATCAAAAACTTAATAACTTAAAACTAAAAAAAAAAAACATTACGTCCTCGTTAAATAATTCTCTCATTTTTTATCCTTATCAAAATGCGTAAAAAATTTAAAATACTTTCTTCCCGTTAACATTAAACCAAAAAAAACATAAAAAACGCATTATTCGCATCATTTATTCCATCATTTAGATTATCGTTATTTAATTGTTATTCGCATATTTTGTCCGTGTATTTATTTGTTTATTCGGTTTATGCTTAAATCCAAAGGAAAAAACAGTAAATTTGTTGACTTCATGTCCTCAAGTCTAACTGCGCGAATTTTCGCATTTCATTAAAACTTAGGATAATTTTTCCTCAAATATTCACCCTTTTCAAAATTTATGCCCTTTAAGCAAAAACTTCGACATTAGGTCGTCGCAACTTCAAAAAACCGCCCGTATCCTGTTTCGGCCAAAACGATTTATTTTCAATCAAGCAATCAATTTTAAATAAAACAGATATTTCAAAAGGTTCCTATAGAGTACTATAGATACATTGGGTGCTAATACCTTCCCACTGTATAACCAACCCCCGAACCATAGATCTCTTTTCAAAAATGCCTTGTATTTTCATTACTTTCAAAAGTATTGTTTACATTGCATATTTAGGGTTTTATTTCGCTCTTTTCCCTTTTCCCTTGGAAACAATAAAGCGCAGTGGCGACTCTTGCTTTTTGTGAGATGAATTAATCAATAATTCGATCTCCGATTTACCCCGCTACATTTTTTATCGCTACAGAATTGGCGACTCTGCTGGGGAAAGATTGACCTCTTGCTGGTCCATCCCTAAGTGGGTTAAGCCTAATTTGTTTTATCTGTTTACTATTATTTGATTTGCTTGATTATATGTTTAAATTGGGGTGTTTGGGTTTTTTTGCAAAGGACGAATCCTATACCCGGATTAAGTAACACTTAAGGAATAGGACGGGCGGTATAGTCATGTTAACTTTGAGGGAGTAATCCCGAAGAAGGAGGCATGAGATCCCCCACTCAATGGAAGGCCCTCTTGAACATAATATCTGTTTACCGAGTAATCGGGAAGACATTATTATTTTCGACCTAGGAGCCCGAGAAGTTGAGGACCGTAGAACCCCAACCCATCTTGGACTTTTTAGGTGTAGCGCGGAGACTATAACGGAGTAATTCGGAAGTAGTTGTTACGCGATGCTACGCTCGGACGAGTTTCTCTTGAGAATATTGCAAATTATTGAGTAATCAATACGTTGGTAATATCCGGAGGAGGAATGTAGACTCTGGGAACTCTTAGAACCTTGTCTTACAGGTGCGATTAAACCGTTAATACATACCTCTGGGTGGGCTTTACCCTCGACTCCATGCTGAAACGTTGAACCTTTGAACCCCATGTTTGCAAACTTGTGTGTGACTGTTGCATTATCATTCATTCATGCATTCATCAACATCTTTGTAAAAAACTCGTTTTTCAAGGAATTTTGGAATGATTTTTGCAAACGTCTCAGGGTATTATGGAACTTGGAAGGAGAAATACTCGAAGCTTTAGCTTCAAGGAGCCCGAGATTGAAGAACTGAAGAGTTTGATTCCAAAGATAGAGAGTCCGACAGATTTTCAGAAGAAGTATGGGTCCATCGTACCGCTCATGAAGCGCAAGATGAAGAAAGGCATCCTCAACACGTTGGTTCAGTTCTATGATCCCCTGTACCGATGTTTCACCTTCCCGGATTATCAGTTGATGCCTACTTTAGAGGAGTACTCCTATATTCTTGGTTTGCCGATCGCCGACCGTGTTCCTTTTTCTGGATTAGAAGAGGAGCCTAAATCCCATGAGATAGCAACCATCACCCACCTGAAGAAGTCAGAGATAGAGGAGAATATGACTACGAAAGGAGGAATCCGGGGTTTGCCAGCACAGTTTCTGTTGAAGAAAGCTCGTTTTGCTGATACCAAGGATACTGTTGCCTTCGAGGACGTGTTTTCTTTACTCGCGTATGGTCTTTTCTTATTCCCTAACGTTGATAAATTTGTGGATGTCAACGCCATCAGAGTTTTCCTGATTGGAAATCCGGTCCCTACGCTTCTAGGGGACACGTATTACTCTATCCATCTTCGAAACTCTTATCAAGGAGGGATGATTATTTGTTGTGTGTCGTTGCTGTATCAGTGGTACGTCTCGCATTTACCCGGGTCCGATGCTTTCTGGGATCTCGAGAAGGAGCCGCGTTGGGCGCCAAAGATTATGGCTCTCACTCATTTCGACATTGACTGGTACAATCGAGTTTACCATGACGTGGAGATCATTGACAGCTGTGGTGCTTTTCCCAACGTACCTCTTCTTGGTACGAGGGGTGGAATCAACTACAACCCTGTTCTAGCGCGCCGTCAGTTCGGGTACCCGATGAGAGATAAGCCGAACAGTATCCATGTGAGTGGTTTCTTTCTTCAGGAAGGACAAGATCATCAAGCTGCTAAGAGGGAGATTGAAGGAGCTTGGCGCCATATCCACAAGAAAGGGAGAGATATGCTGGGACATAGAGGTGCCGTTCTTTGGAACTTTACCTGCAGTGGGTCCGTGCTAGGGCTTGTGCTCTCAAGATGCCATATAAACTTGAGAAACCTTTATTCCCTGCCATCGCACCATCATCAGTTGTTATCCCTATCGCGGATGTAGGAGAATATCAAGGAAACCTGGCTAGGATGAAGTCCGAGAGGGATGCTTGGAAGGAAAAGTACCATATGTCTGAATATGAGAATCGAGTCCTGACTCGACAGCTGAAAGAAAAGAAGGAGTTGTTGCTTATTCAAGACGGCCGGTTCATTGACCACGATGAGAAGTTTCGTCAGAAGGATGCCTTGCTGAAGAAGTATGCGAGTGAAAGGAAAAGAAAAAGGGAAGGTTCGGTAAGCGTGGCTCTCGTTCCTAATCCGCAGGAAGAAATCATCGATCGACTGATAGCGGAAAAGCAGGATATGGAAGACTTTTACGAAGAAAAGATCAAGAAGCTCCGATTACAGCTGGTGTTTGGTCCGTCATCTGAGGATTCCGAGTGAGCTTTAGCTTTAGTTTATTTTATTGATGTCATTTTGTAAAACTATGTAAAAGGGCTTCATGCTCCGAAGTTGTAATTTATTGTTTTATTAAGGGCTTCATGCTCCGAAGTTGTAATTTATTGTCTTATTTTGGGCTTCATGCTCCAAGTTGTAATTTACTGCTTTCATGTTTTAAAAATGTAATTTATCACTTTATTATGGTTTTCATGTTGCGAAGTTGTAATTTATTGCTTTCATTAGTGGATTTGTTATCCCAAGGTTGTAATTTACTATTCCAAATTGTAAGTTGTAATTTATCGCTTTCGATTAACGGATTGAGTTTTTGTTGTTCCAAATTCCTTTACCATTGATGTATGCAAAGTTACTAAAGTTCCTTGAAAAACTTTTAAAATGAGTCATCATTTGCATCGCCATCATGCATCATTTCACATTCCACCTCACATGTTTTCTAGAGTCTCATCCTTGTTCTTTTTCCACCGAAGGTTGTCAAGCTGTCTCACCGATACGACACTCGGGCCAATCGTCAGAGGAGAATGGAAGATTTGGAACAGGAAAATCACGAGCTTCGTGGGGAAGTTGCTACACTTCGTGCCGAGATGGAAAAGTTAACAGCGTTGGTGGAAAGTTTGGTGGCTGTTCAGAATCAGCCATCGACTACGGCTGCCGAGATTCAGACTTCAACTCCAGTGGTTTCCGAAATTGTCACAGTTCCTGCCTCCGTAACTCAAATCAACTCTCCGCTTCAACATCAGATGCCGAAAGGTTTTCCGTGGGGAATGCCTTACAACTTTGTGCCAGAGGGGTATCATCCTACCGTACAACCTATATTTCAACCTGCATTGTCTCTTCCTCAACCAGAGACAACTGCCATGCCGCCAGTAATTCCGTCTGTAGCACCTTTTCCGCAACCAGTTATGACGATCGTTGCTCCTGTGGTCCACTCCGTGCCATACTTGAATGAACCAATTTATCCTGCCGAGCCCGCTGAAAGTTTGGGTCTTTTTGATAGAATGGAAGAATTTCAGGATCAGTTCCAGGAAATGCAGAAGGAGCTTAGAGCATTGAAAGGGAAGGATTTGTTTGGGAAAATTACGCATGACCTTTGTTTAGTTCCGAATGTCAAGATTCCAGCGAAATTCAAAGTACCAGACTTTGAGAGATATAAGGGTGATTCGTGTCCTAGAAGTCATTTGACAATGTACGTGAGGAAGATGTCTACGTACTCCGATGATCATGATTTGTTGATTCATTATTTTCAAGACAGTTTGACGGGTGCTGCTCTAAAGTGGTATATGGGTTTAGACAGCATTCGAATCTGCAACTTTAACGATCTTAGTGAAGCCTTTGTCCATCAGTACAAGTACAACGTTGACATGGCGCCGGACAGGGTTCAACTCCGGGCGATGTCGCAGAGAGACCGAGAATCTTTTAAGGAATACGCCCAGAGGTGGCGTGAAATTGCCGCTCAAATCTATCCACCTCTTGAGGAGAAAGAGATGACTAAGATATTTTTGAAGACTTTAGGGTCCTTTTACTATGAAAGAATGATAGCCAGCGCACCCAGTGACTTCACCGAAATGGTGAGCATGGGCATGCGATTAGAGGAAGGGATTCGCGAAGGGAGTTTGGTTAAAGAAGGGAGTCCGTCTAGCAGTGCGAAGAAGTTTGGAAGTGTTTTCCCGAAAAGAAAAGAGCAGGATGTCAGCGCTTTGTTTCTAGGTAGGCCTAGGAGAGGTTACTCTCACGTTGCGGCAGTCACTCCGGCTGTCCGCCCAACTTTGATGGCCCCAGCTCATCAAATCCCGCCAACTCAACCCCGGCCATTTCAGCAGCAGCCTCGACAACGGGCTTATCCATTCAACAATCAGAACCGTTCACCCAGAAAACCGCAGTTCGATGCCATTCCTATGACGTATACTGAATTGTTCCCTGCTCTCATCAGAAAGAATCTCATCACAACAAAGCCTCCTCCTGTCGCACCGAACAGTGCTTCTCCGTGGTACAAGGCGGATCAATTATGTGAATATCATCAAGGGTCACCGGGGCACAACCTTGAGAATTGCTTTGCTCTGAAGGCGGACGTGCAGAGATTAATTAAGAATGGTGTCCTGTCTTTTAAGGATGTTAATCCAAATGTCAGAGATAATCTTTTACCTCGACATGGGGCAGCTTTAGTGAATATGGTGGAAGGTTGTCCGGGGAAGTTCCGAGTTTTTCAAGTCGAGCACATAAGAGAATCATTGATCAGGTTACATCAGAGTTTGAGAAGACTTGCCTTTGTTAGGCACCAGCATGATTATGACGTTTGTGAGTTTTGTTCAAGAGAGGATGATTGTCCTATTGTGAAGGAGGACATTCAGAAGTTGCTAGATCAGAGAATTATCACTATTACCTATGACCGAAATCCGGAAGATGAAGTGAATGTTATCACACCACAATTTAATTTGCCAGAATCAGTGGAGATTGCTTACAATAGTCAGGTTGCACATATTGATCCTTTGATTATTTACCCACCTGGCCATGTGCCTTACAGCTCAGACCAAGCTGTGCCGTACAAGTATAACGCCACAATGATTGAGAATGGGGTAGAAGTCCCCATACCAACCAGACCGTCTTTTGTTAACATTGCCGATGTGAGTAGAGTTACAAGAAGTGGGCGTGTTTTTGCAGCAGTACCGTCGAGGAGACCAGAAGTTCAAGTTAGGAGGCCCATACCGGCGGAGATTCCTGTAAGAAAAATTGAACCAAGAGTTGAGATAGGCCGATCCAGTGAACCTATCCCTCCCCCTAAAGAGGATGAGATCCTAAAGCTTATCAAAAGAAGTGAGTATAAGATTGTGGACCAGCTTTTGCAAACACCTTCCAAGATTTCTTTGCTTGCCTTATTGAGAGATTCTGGTGCACATAGAGAAGCCTTGATGAAGGTCTTGGACCAGGCGTTCGTAGACCATGATGTGACGGTTGATCAGTTTGATGGGATTGTGGGAAATATAACTTCGTGTAACAATCTGGGTTTCAGTGATGAAGAACTCCCAGAGGAGGGGAGAAACCATAATATGGCTTTGCACATTTCAGTAAGTTGTGGAAACGATACCTTATCAAGTGTGTTGGTGGATACGGGCTCGTCGTTGAATGTGATGCCCAAGACCACGCTGTCTCGACTTTCATATCCAGGTGCTCCTATGAGGCCTAGTGGAGTAATTGTTAAAGCATTTGATGGTTCCAGGAAGACAGTTATTGGTGAAGTGGATCTTCTCATAGTGATTGGTCCCCATACTTTTCAAATCACTTTCCAAGTGATGGATATCCGTGCTGCCTACAGCTGTTTATTGGGTCGTCCCTGGATCCATGATGCCGGGGCAGTCACCTCCACGCTCCATCAGAGACTAAAGTTTGTAAGACATGGGAAGCTAGTGATGATTGGGGGAGAACAGGCTATGGTGGTAAGCCATTTATCATCGTTTTCTTTTATTGATGCTGACGAGGATGTGGGGACCCAGTTCCAGGGCCTATCTGTTGCTAAGAATACAGTGAAGAAGCAAGGGGCATCCATCTCTTCTTTTGAGGATGCGCGGCGAGTGGTGAAAAGTGGTTCGGCCGAAGGATGGGGCCAGGTGTTGACGTTACCCGAGAACAAGTCTGGGGAAGGTCTGGGTTTTCATCCAATATCTGCAAGGGTCAAGAAGGAGGTGGTGGTTCGTCC